>JARHVA010008862.1:0-407863 GCA_037957365.1 Torreya grandis
AATTTAAAAATCATAACTTAGGCATCTTATGAGAATACCTTAGGAGACATGAGGCCCACTAAGGATAAGAAAAAGACATTGAGTGACTAGTGACCATCAATATATAAAGGATACTTGTTCTCTATAGACACAAAGTTATGTAGGAAAATAAGTGTGCTAAAGATCAACTCATGTAGGTATTTCTTTAAAAAAAATTTAAAATGGACCTACCTTCCCACAACATGTTCCCCATTCTTTGGGACCCCTTATAGAGTCATCAGTCTACTATGAAGATTGGGTACTTCATGATAAAGTAGGTGGCACTAAAAGATTTTTTAATTCTCCTTTTTGAATAGACTAGCCTACCACACCCCCAATGGACCTCATCTCTATCATGAGGATATATATAGGGTTTGATTTTTGATTAAAAAAAGGAGATGTACTTAGAATCATAGCTTTTAGTGTAATTTTGACTTTTGAAATTTGGAATGTTTCCTTTTAGATCATTGCCTTTTATCAAATGATTTGGTTTTTGAATATTTTATGGCTTTTAAGATTCCTCCTCCATAAAAACTTGGAATGACCAATCATTAAAGATAGAGTGATACACATGAATGAGCTTTAGGATTAGTATAAAAGAATCTAAGTATCCAAAGTCAAGATTGACTAGAACATTTAGGCTTAATGATGAACAAGCATGTTATCTCAAGTCTCAACCATGTGTATGCTTAGTTCGCAAAAGGGAATAAAGGGGAATAAAGTGAGATCTAAAGTGGACCAGTAAAAGAGGATTATAATGAGATGAATTGTTTGATAATTGATCACATGGTAAAGAAGGAATAACTAAAGGGAATAAGGTTTGTCTAACCAAGTCATAATAACAGTTATCTATGTTCTATAGAGATAAGATAGAAAATAATCATGAAAAAGAAAAAGGGAGTAATAGTAAAATGAATGTGAGAAGAAAAGAATGCAATTATGAAAAAGAGTCCATAATATAACATAATGACATTAATAATCAATATAGAGTTTGAAATCAAAGTCACCATGTAAGATAGATAAGAATTTGACACAATGTCAAATTATATAAGAATAGATAAATGTAAAGGTGGAGCATACATCCAATCCAAATGAAAAATGTAACAACACCATGAAGTGTTCATGAGTAATGATATATTTGTCTACACACATTATCCATAACATTTGATAAGTCTCTATGAAGTTAAACTCAAATTGTAGCTAAAGTTTCATCGATCTTCAAGGAACGTTGAGAAAATACTTCACGTTAGGAATACTTGAGGGATCATGTTGATGAGGGCTATCATGTAAGGGATGTTTAAGGATAATTCATGAGAATGGATTATATAGGATATTAAGGGTTCACTTGTAGTGAAGGTACCACTAGTGAGGGGACTCATAGGTGGAGAAGGATCCACTTGTGAGGGAAGGTCCATAGGTGGAGGAATAGTAGGTGGAGAATGGAAAAGAGGAGGTAGAGCCATATAAAGTGAATCAATAAGAGGTGGACCCACTAGGGAAGAAGGTGGGTCTTTATTTTTGAGATAAACCTATAAGAGGAAGGGTAAAAAGGTGTAAAAAATGGTTAGGAGGTGATCCTTGAGATGTTGTTGAAGGATGTGGCAACAATTAGTGTGATGTGTGTCACATTAGTGCCAGAGATAATATACCTCTTCATAATTATGAATATACTCAGGTAATACTTTCAAGGGAGGTATAGCCTTGTCTTATGGATGAGGAGTAGTGGGATGTAAGGTGTTGATATATTGTTTGTAACTTTTGACAATGCATGGATAAATGGTTATTTCTTCCATGGAAGTAACAAATATGCTTGTCATCAGACTTGGTAGGTGTACTCATATGAAGAGTGGAAATAGAAGCCAATGAATCTTGGTATAGGTAACACTCCATATTATAATGATTGAAAATTTTACGAATGTCACAAATAAGGTTGATCAATCTATTTGGTGGGCAGAGGAGACAATTATGGTAAAGGGAGCAAACCATCACCAAGAGAAAGCAGGGCTGGTGGAGAGACTAGACAAGGCTCTATTGAAAGAGAAATAGGATTGAAAATAGGAAGGGACTCATCTAAATTGGGAATAGGATCTGAATTAGGCTCTATTAAGGGGGGGGATGGGGTCCATAAAAGGTTGAAGGATAATCACAAGCATTCTTAGGGATAAATAAGCTAGAGGGATCTTAGTATCTAGCAAAGCAATAGGGACCATTCATAGCATGATCCATAAGCATATTCCTATGAGTTTTTTTCATAAATTATAGGTGTTGTACACCATTTGTACCCTATTGATAAATAGTAAAAATGATAAAATTAGGAAAAATAAAGGATGGAATAATAGAAGATATACTAAAATACTGAAGCAAAGAGGAACGATAATGAATAATTTTAGCATCTCAAGCTTGAACTAGACCCCCTAAAAATGGATCTTCTAAGGTATAGCCATTATCATAATTAGGTGTATGAAGATTAATGATGCAGGTAGGGATGATCTTGTCATCCAATGTGGTGTGATGAATGTAATATAGAGTTTTAGTTAAGACATGTGTATATCATCACAAGGTGGTTGATGAGAATGTTAGAAATATTATCATTGATGACAAAGGTATAGTATTGGTGATAAAGGCCCCATAGCATTTAATGGTGTTTTTAATATTCATATCTTAGCTAATGTGTGTTAATATCTATTTAATATTAATGAATATATTTTTGGTTGCATAAAAGTCAAAAGAGGGGCCCATGGAGAAGTCAAAGAGTTAAGGGGTAAAGACAAAAGAGGAATGGGACACATTTTCCCATGAAAAGTCATCTTGAGGAATTTCAAGAGTCACCATGTGAAGACAAAAGAGCTTATGGTGTATTTTTATATGAAGGGACACTTTGAGGAATAAGAAAAGTCACCAAGATAAAGATAAAAGAGGAAAAGATGCATTTGCTTATGAAGGGTCACCATGTAACTTTTCAAATGCAAGGATACAAATGGTCATGAAAGTTTGGTGCCACTTTCCATGAGGATTGAAGGGTCACAAAGGGTGAATGACAAATATCATTTCAAAAGCTATAAATAAAGGCTTGAGAAGCTGTTTGTAATGTGTAAGAGAGTGCATGGTTTTGTAATTGTTTTATATAAGAAAAGAAGAAATAAAATCAAGAGATATTATAAAGTGCTATATCATTTGTTGAGTAAGTAACATTGAGAGATAGTTGTGTTTTATATACAATAATGGTTGGTGCTCACAAATCTTTGAAAGGGGTTGGTATTCCTATGGGTTGGTACTCACAAATAGTTGTTGTGTTAGTGCTCAGCAAAGGGGTTGGTGTTCTTGTAAGTTGGTGTTTACAAACTTTATAATTTGAGTTGGTGTTCATTTATATTACTTGAGATTGTTATCCATGGTTTTTTCCACTTTGGGTTTTCTCATAAAAATCTACTCTCTCTCTCTCTCTCTCTCTCTCTCTCTCTCTCTCTCTCTCTCTCTCTCTCTCATCTCTCTCTCTCTCTCTCTCTCTCTCTCTCTCTCTCTCTCTCTCTCTCTCTCTCTCTCTCTCATGTGGTGCATGTTATTATTTTAGTTTTATTGCATATCTTGAATGTGTAATTAAATGGTTTAAAGAAAAGAAATCATATAAGTAAAAGATATAAAATATATTGATTCACCCCCCCCACTCTTAGTTATATTTCATGCTTAACAATTAGTATCAGATCAGGTTCCTTTTTAAAAAGTTTTACAGCTTGAAGCAAGATCGGGGAAATCACAATGGTTGGATCACATGAAGGTTTTTTTACAAATAAGGCTCCTTTGTTTGATGGGACAAATTATGATTTTTGGAGCATAAGGGATGAGGACTTATTTGATGGCTCTTGGATTTTACATTTGGCAAGCACTAGTGGAGGAATATGAAGAGCCACAAACACTTGTAACTACTCTAGTAGAAAAGAAGGCAAGTTAAAATAATGCTAAAGCTTTAAATGTTATTTTATGTGGTTTATGTGAATCAAAATTTGTTAAAGTTATACAATGTAAATCTACTCATGAAACTTGGGTAAAAGCTTGAGAATATTTACAAAAGGTGATGGAAAGGTTCAACAATCTAAGCTTCAAACTTTTAGAAGATAATTTGAGAGTTTGAAAATAGAAGAGGAAGGAGAATATAGCAAGTTACCTTTTGTGAGTTGATCAAATAGTTAATCAAATTCAAGGTCTTTAGAGAAAAGCTAAAAGAATCAATCATGATACAAAAACTTTTGAGATCTCTACCATTGAGATATGATGCAAAAGTTTTGTCAATTTAATAGATGAATAATTTATCCAAGCTAAAGATGGATGAGCTATATGGATATTCATATGGCATATGAGATGCAGAACCGAACAAGAGAAACCCTCAAAGAGAGAATCTACTTTCAAGACATCAAAGAAAGAGAAGGCTAAGATTCAAGAATCAAGTGACAGTTCTAAAAATGATGAAGATGACAATAGATCTCTATTAATTCACAATTTGAAAAAGGGCACAGGTAAATATCAAAGAAAATTACATTTTAAATGTTTTAATTGTGGAAAGAGTTGGATATTTTCTAGCTAAGTTCCCAGATAAGGGTAATGGTGACAATGAAGAAGGAAAGTCTACTTACAAGAATAATTTCAAAGGAAAATTCAAGAAGAGAATGGAGAAGAAGAGTTTGTATTCTAAATATCCTAGCTCAGCTGAAGATAGTGGAGTCAGTGATTCAGAAGAAGAGATTCTATTCATGGCCATACATGAAGATGCCTCCACAAGCAAAAGTATAGATGATCAAGAAGAATTAATAGGATGAAAGCTAAAAGTGAATCTAGAAAGAGAACCTATTTGTGCCCTAGAATATTTAAAATCTCTTGGGAAGAAGAATTAAAATATTGAAGCTCCATATCAAAAAAAATAAAAAGGAGTCAAAGGAAATAATTGAAGATCTACAAACACACTTTGAAGAAGCCAAGAAAGAATGAAAAATATCTAATGGCATAGTTTCTAAAAGTAAGTGAAGAATGTGAAAGGTATATTATTTTAAATTTCTTCTTTAAAATCAGATCTTGAGAAAATAAATAAAGTAATCAATGATTAGAGCAACTAATGATTCAAAATTTGAGAACAGCACTAGTATGTTGAATAAGATATTAGAAAGTCAAAGATCAATGTCAGATAAGATAGGTATCAGATTTGAAAAAGAGAAAGGTAAGGCCACTACTTTCACAGATAAGGTTAACATAGAAAAAGTAAAGATCTATGTTGAGTCTCTTACAAAAGAGGAAATCAAAAGGGAAGAAGTTAAGAATATAGAGAACATCCCAAACAAAGAAGGCTAGAAGGAATAGAGCTATAAAAGACAATCAAGTCATAAATACACAAATAATTCTTATTTTTATGGTTACTATTTTTATTGTAATGGATATGGTCATAAGAAAATAAAATTTCAAAAAAGGGCTAATAATTTCATAAATAAGGAGAAGGAAACTCATGCAGAGTCAAGCAAAAGTCACAACTCTTTTTTTCCTCTATTCAAAGATTTAATGAAGAGGCCCATAATATATTACAAGTGAAAAAAACTTTATAAACATAGCTTGGCACTATATAAGTGTGTTTGATTCAGTCAAGAAGGCCTAGATTTTTCAAAGCTCCATTTCATCAAGAAGAAAGTTTAGACAGGTTCATGGGAGAAGAAATAACCTAAAAAATATATGTTAGTCCAGACAACTTTGCATGAAAGAAATGAATAAAATCCATGGTTCATTGATATTGGATGTTTGAGGCACATGACAAGACATAAGATCAAATTTTATAACCTTAAAGAAGATCAATGGTGGCATAGTGAAAATTTGGAGATAATACTACTACCAAAATTTTTGAAAAAGAGTACACTGACTTTGGATAATGGTAGAACTAAAATTGAAAATGTTTATATTATATAATATCTTAACCATAATATTTTGAGTGTAATTTAAATGTGTGATCAGGGGTATACTCTAAATTTTTATGCAGAAGGTTTTTAAAATTAGGAGAAAAGATTCAGATGTGTTGGTTTTAGATGCTCAAAGAACAGAGCAATAAATTTATATATGTAGTAGACATCAAAAGTCAAAGATGTTGTTTGAGTCAGATTGAATAAAGATGGCTATGGAAAAAGGGAATGAGACACATAAAATTTTAACAATATTGGTCAACATCAACAAGAAACAAGAAGTCATAAATCTTACAAAGATTAAAAAGCCATCCAACACACTTTGTGAACCTTGTCAGCATGGGAAGTAGGCTAGAAGGTGGTTCAAAACAAAAAAATACTCGACCACTCAAATGTTAGAGCTTATTCACACTAATTTTTTTAGACCTATGAGAACTCAATGTACTCAAGCTGATAAATATTTCATGTTGCTTATTAATGATTTTTTATGTATGACTTGGGTAATGTTTTTTAAATAAAAAAATTAGAAGCTTTCAAACATTTCAAAGTGTTCAAAGTATTAGTTGAGATTGAAATCGGTTTGAATATTAAGTGCCTAAGATCAAATCAAGGAGGAGAATTCGTGTTAGACTAGTTTATTGAGTTTTTTTGAAGACCATGGAATAAAGAGACATTATTCAGTAGCCATAACTCCATAGCAAAATGGAGTAGTTGAATGGAGAAACAAAATAGTTCAAGAGAATGGCGAGGACAATGCTAAATGAATCCAAGATACCAGATAAATATTGGAGATAGGTAGTTGGTATAGTAGTGCATATTCAGAATAGATAATTATTGAGAGCCAATAGTGACAAGACTCTTTATGAGCTATGGAAAGGCAAACTAGCTACAGTTGATTATTTCAGAGTTTTTGGTAGTAAATGCTTCATAAAGAGAACCGATGAAAAATTGGGTAAGTTTGAATCTAAAGAAAATGAAGGTATATTTATTGGTTATTCTTGAAAAATTAAATCTTATAAATGTATATAACAAAAAAACCAAGAAAATAGTTAAAAGTGCAAGTGTTAGGATAGAAGAAAATAGAGCACAAAAAATCAGTAATCCAATAGACATTCTTAAAATCATTGAAGAGGAAGATTTTGAAGAATCAGATGAAGTATGAGAAGGATAAAAGGGACACCAAAAACCTATCCAAATATGACCATAAAAATAATAATGAAAGTGACATCATCAAGGACATAAATGAAATAATTCACACTAGAAGAATGATGGTAAGTGAATCTGAGCAAGTTAATTTCTTTTTGTTATCTAAAATTCAGCCTAAAACTTTTTTTAGAAGCTAGACATTATAAGCATTGGATTAAGGCAATGGATGAATAATTAAATTAGATATAAAATAATGATACTTAGGAATTAGTGCCTAGACCAAAATATCACAATGTGATAGGGACAAAATGAGTTTACAAAAATAAGTTGAATGAAAATGAAGAAGTGACCAAGAATAAAGCAAGATTAGTATGTAAAAATATATGCTCAATTTGAGGGAATAGATTTTGAAGAAACTTTTGCACCAGTGAAAAAGCTAAAGGATATTAAAATGTTTCTTTGCATATGCAATGTTTAAAATTTTCAAAGTGTTTCAGATGGATGTCAAATCTATCTTCCTAAATGGGAAATATAGAAGAAGAGGTCTATATTAGATCATCCTAATGGATTTATTCTCTAAAATATAGTAGCCATGTATGCAAATTGAAGAAAGCACTGTCTAGATTGAAACAAGCTCCGAGAGCTTGGTATGAAAGACTTGATAAGTATATGTAGGATCAATGTTTTAAGAGAGGATTTGCTAACAGTAATCTCTACTTCAAAATAAAAGGTGAGCATCAATTGATTATTGTGGTATATGTTGATGAATATAATTTTTGGAGAAAACATTGCAAAGATGAATAAAATAATTTTCTAATAATATGCAAAAAGAATTTGAGATGTCTATGCTTGAAGAAATTGTCATTTTTCTTAGGATTGCAAATATTTCAATCAGATAAAGGAATTTTCACATCTCAAAGTAAATATGCCAAGGAAATGTTAAATAAATTTGGTTTTGAGGATTGCGCACATGTTGGCACACCAATGAGTATAGTAAATAAGGTGAGAAAGGATGAAGATTCACCTATTATAAATCAATATTTGTATAGATCTATGATTGGTAGTCTTTTATATTTGATAGCATTGAAGCTAGACATCATGCATGCAGTAGGTATGGTTTCAAGATATCAGTCAGCTCCAAAATATAGTCATGTTTAGTTATTGAAAAGAATATTTACATATATTAAGGGGATATTAGATTATGGATTGTGGTATCCCATAGGTAGATATTTCACTTTGGTTGCTTATACAGATTCAGATTGGGCAAGTTGCTTGGATGATAAAAAGAGTATAAGTGGAGGATCATTTTTTCTCAATGATAGATTAGTATCATGGATAAGTAAGAAGTAGAACTTGGTATCACTTTCTATAGCTGAACTAGAATATATTGCAGTAGTATTGTGTTGTACTCAAGTGCTTTAGATAAAGCAAACTTTGGAAGATATCAAGGTAAAATATGGTGAACCTATTTCTATTTTTTGTGACAACACAAGTGCTATTAATATTTCAAGAATCTAGTGATGCATTTAAGAACAAAACATATTCCTATCAGATATCACTTCTTGAAAGAGCAGGTTGTAGATCAGCAAGTTAAGATAGAATATATCAGTACTATAGAGCATATTGCAGATATTTTCACAAAGGCACTACCAAAAGATACATTTGAGTATCTATGAGAGAAGTTAGGAGTAATTTATTTTACTTCATGCCATTGAAGATTAGCATCAGTTGAGGGAGATCTAAGTCTTAGCTCCAGGATAGGCCATTTACCATTGATGACAAAGGGGGTGAAGAATATAAATAAGTATAGGAATAGAAATAAGTACAGAAATAGGTACAGGGAATAGGTATAGATTACTACAATAAGGGAGATTTATTGTATGTTTTTTAGATTGTAGTATGTGTAGGTTGGTATGTATAGTATAGGTTTCAAGATGTGGCAATTTCAGTTTGAGGTTATCATCAATGACAAAGGGGGAGATTGTTGTAAATATTTTCATTGATGTCAAAGGTTTAGCATTGGTGATAAAGGCCGCATATCATTTAATGGTGTTTTTAATATTCATATCTTGGCTAATGTGTGTTGATATTTATTTAATATTAATGAATATATTTTTGGTTGCATAAAAGTCAAAATAGGGCCCATGGAGAATTCAAAGAGTCATGGGTAAAGATAAAAGAGGAATGGGATGCATTTTCTTATGAAGAGTCATCTTGAGGAATTTCAAGAGTCACCATGTGAAGACAAAAGAGGGTATGGTGCATTTTCCATGAAGGGACACTTTGAGAAATATGAAAAGTCACCAAGATAAAGACAAAAAAAAGGATGCATTTGCTTATGAAGGGTCACCATGTGACTTTCAAATGCAAGGATACAAAGGGTCATGCAAGTTTGGCACCATTTTCCATGAGGATTGAAGGGTCATAAATGGTGAATGCCAAAGGTCATTTGGAAAGCTATAAATAAAGGTTTGAGAATCAATTTTTAATGTGAAAGAGAGTGTATGGTTTTGTAATTATTTTATATAAGTAAAGAGGAGAGAAAATTAGGATATATTGTAGAGTTTTATCATTTGTTGAGTAAGCAAAATTGAGAGATAGTTGTGTTTTATACACAAGAGGGGTTGGTGCTCCTATGGGTTAGTGCTCACAAATCTTTGCAAGGGCTTGGTTCTCCTATGGGTTGGTGCTCACAAATAGTTGTTGTGTTATTTCTCAGTAAAGGAGTTGGTGCTCCTACAAGTTGGTGCTTGCAAACTTTATAATTTGAGTTGGTGCTCATTCATATACTTAGATTGTTCTCTGTGGTTTTTCCCACTTTGGGTTTCCACGTAAAAATTTGGTCTCTCTCTCTCTCTCTCTCTCTCTCTCTCTCTCTCTCTCTCTCTCTCTCTCTCTCTCTCTCTCTCTCTCTCTCTCTCTCTCTCTCTCTCTCTCTCTCTCTCTCTCTCTCTCTCTCATGTGGTGCATGTTATTATTTCAGTTGTATTACATATCTTGAATATGTGTTAAAGAAAAGAAATTAGATTAAGTAAAAGATATATAATATATTGATTCACCCCCCCTCTCAGTATATTTTATGCTTAATAGAGAATAAGTTACAAAAAAGTGGGAAGCTGAGAGATGAGATGAGGTGAGAGATCTAAGGTTTTAATTTTTAGATTGATTCCGTCAGGCTCATAATCATTAGAATCTAGGAGGTTAGTGGGTATATTCCTAATGAGTTTAGGGTGACCATTTTAACCTCGAGTGGAATTGATAAGAAAGTTAAACCATTGAGATTGATGAAAAGGGATGCTTTGACAAAGGTTAAAGGGTAGGAGTCTTGAATACACCACAATCTTAGAATTGTTAAAAATTCCAATTATTGGTGCACCCTAACCCTTATAGATGGAACCATTATGAGGAAATTTGACACATTAGCAAATGGAAGAGGCAACTACTCTCATACAATGATTACATGGCTTACCAAATAAAATATTATAGGATAGAGGAAAATTGAAGATCATCACCTTCACGTGAACAATCATAGGTGGGATAGTAATGGGGAGCCACACACAACCCAAAGGAGGAATTTACATTTGGTCATATCCTTAACATGTGTTTCATGTGGATTTGAGATTACATTCATAATATCCAAGGGTTTTAATAAAATCAAGAGAGGCAACACAAGTGTGAAAAACCTCATAAATCAAGGCATGTTTGACTTGGATATCACTAATTTGGACACTGATAAAGAGAGGAGGATCATCCACATGAAGCATAATCTCATCAAGGATCATAGAAGTAATGGGGAATTTGAGGGAAAGATAAGTGTCCATTGTTTCATTAACATGTATGGACATCTCTTCACACTATTGTAAAATTATATCTTCTGATCCAGATAAGGTGGTTTTGTGTCCTTTTAGGGGATGACAAGGGATGTTCATTTCAAATAGAAGGTGCATAATATGGTTATGATGATGTGTAGAGGTCCATATAAGTTCAATAAATTTGATTTGATATGGAAGATTAGTAAGATCCATAATAGCATCCCACTCATCATAACCCATAAGAGGACTATTGGAAAGAGGTGCATAGTGATAATGAGGTCCTCTAAAGGAGGAGCCAAAGTACATGTGAATTTATGTTGATAAAAGATAGGAGGTTTAATTGGAGGATAATTTTGTTGATTATCTTGAGGAGATAGGGTAATTGATGCAAGTTTGGCTTGAAAATAAATGTTGATATAAGTTTGACTATCATTGGTGATAGGTAAAAAAGCTAGAGGGATGATAGAAATGGTATGAGAATTGTTATCCAAGGGAGATGTTGGAATTGGCTCATTAAAATATAAGAGTTATTCTTACCCCAACTCATTTAGTGAGTTGGAGAATAATCTTAGATAATATGAAATGTGTGAGACAATTAAGTTGTGTAGATAGGTTAAAGATCAATGAAAGCAACCACCCTTCGCATATTAGTCATATTGACCATACTCTCTTTAGGAGATGGGTCAAGAAGACTATTAACATTATTAGTATATTGGGTAGGCTTGTCTTGGTTATCTTGGTGATTTGGAAGAGAATCTTTATAGATGGCCAAATGAGCATTAGCCTAATTTAAAGCTTGATATTTGGTTTGTGTTTCAGGGGATTTGAAAGCAATGGCATAGGCTTATTGGCATTGATGAATGATAGAATCATGATCAAAATTGGGACCAAGACAAAAATCCATATCCAAATTAAAAATCTACCTATAGGTCTCATGAGAATGACCCCAACTAGAACAAAACCAATAAAATTTATTGGGATCATACCAAGATTTCATCGGATGAGTGGGATCAAGTTATCATGAGAGAGGACTTGGTAGATGTTTTTGTAATTCCAATAGGGATAAATTTTTATGAACATTGATGTTTTTGGTTGAAGATAAAGTAGGATTGGTGATGTGGTTAGGAGGGGAAGCTTGTTTCAGAGTTTGGTTGGGAATAATAACTTGAATAGTATGAATGGTATCATAAGATTTAGTGACACCATCATTAGTAGCATGATTATTCTTATTCTTGAGTAACATGTGAGTATCATAGAATTTTGTGATGGATCAAATTTGTGCATAAGGAAATCTTGATGCTTAGCTTGATCAATGGCCTCTTCTAAAGTTCATGGAGAGAGAATCTAGACTTGGTATTGTAATTTGGGAAAAAGTACATTAGTTAATAGATGAAATAGGTTGTCATCATCCATATTATGTTCACATTTATTATATAATATCTTCCATCATTTAATGAAATTTTGGGTTATTTTGGTCTCAAGTTGCTTACAATTTATAAAATGAGCCAAGGTATTCTTAGGGAGATCACTAGTTTAGAACTCTTGGACTAAAGCATTCACTATATCTTCCAAATAAGTAATAGAATGAGATTTGAGTTGGTTGTACCAATATAAAGCATCACCCATGAAATTTTTTGCTAATAGCTTGGTATTGGCAAATATGTTTAACTTGACCCAATATTTATATAGATTTCCAAATGTTTTTAAATGAAGAATAGGATTAGTTGACCCATTGTAAGAAATGGTAGGGGTGATACCTCCTATATCTATATTATCAATTTGAGATATAAGAGGCTCATTTTTAATATGCTTGATTGTCTTATTAACAAGAGAAAGTTGAGGGATAAGATTACCATGGGAATCTATAAGCGGAGATGGGGGAACATTTTGATTATGCATGCCCCATGGCATCTGTTGAGGGTGGGTTTGAAGATGGATAAGATTATTTTGCATTTAAATCATTTGATTTGCACTGTTAGCTTGTAAATCATTCATTTGATGAAGAGTTTGTAATAAGATTTGATGGGTTTTAATTTTATTATTGGCATTGTTTGAAGGATTGGAATTGGTAGTAGTGTTATGGGTACCATTATGGGTGTTAATAGGAGCTTGAGAAGAATTGTTAGTAAGTGAGGAAATAGTGGCATAATTTTCTTGTGTGGAAAAAGATGGACTAGTATACGGATGAGAATAATTAGCACTAGAGGCATGATTACCTTGGGTATCAAATAATGCACTAGTGGAATAATTGAGAAGAGTGGGTCTTAGAAGAAGCCCACTAGATATAGAAACTACCATATTAGTAGAGATAATAGGCATGGAGGTGGAGTAAATCAAAGAGGAAGAAGTCATGGTATGAGAAGGAGTCAAAATAGAGGTAAAAGGTTGAGAAGCAAAGAAACTATTATCTCTAAATCTATGAGAAAATGTGGGAGAAGGTGAATAGGATCCTCTACTTGACCACTAATAATGAGATGGTAAATAGTAAGAGGATTCTTTCCTCAATGTTGAGGAAATTCATTGATGAAGAAGATTAGTTTTGATGTATACTCTAATTTGGGTTAATCTTCAAGTGAGAAGAGAGCATTACAAAGTGAAGAAGAATGAAGAGGGGTCCCATAATTTGTAGTGTGAGTGGCTATATTCACATTACTTTCATCTAGGATGGAAGCCACAAGCTACTTATGAGAGAACCTATTAAGGTTGGTAAGACTCATCATATCTATTGAATTTAACTCAGTGTTATATTCAAATGGGAAGTTCATGATAAAAGAGATAGATTAAGGAAGGTAAATTTGATGTAAAATCAAAGGAGAGATATAAGGCAGATAAGAGTATAGAGTCGACTGGGTTGACCTAGTACTAAAAATAGCATATGAAAGCTAAGTTAAAAAGGATATAGATTTGACCAAGTCAACTTAATACTATAATATGAGATAAAGGGAAAACTAATAAGGATATAAAGTTGACCAGGTTGACTTAGTATTGTATCTTGAGATGTAGAAAGGAGTATTGGGTGAAGTAGGTCAACTCAATACTATAATTAGGGAAAAATATAATCTGTAAGACACTATTGAATAGAATGGCAATGTACTAAAAATAAGGAAACATTTTACAATGTAATTTAAAGCTAGAAATGGAAGAAAACACACAATCAATTGGGTCAATGAGAATGATCCAATTGAGGCACACAACACAAAACCTTGAACCAACACAAGCCAATGCAAGTTTTTCCAATACAACATATAATAAGCAAAGAGAAAGCGGTCAACTCAAAATCAAATGCTAAGTAAGTGGTCATCCTAAATGTTTTTGTATTATTATAAAGTGTTATTTTAAGTGTGATATGGAAGTTGGTTGAAACTAGGGAATTAAAAAGTAATCTATGGATGGTTTCAGGATGTTTAGGCTAAAAAGGATGTGTTTGAAATGGTATTGGCCTGGTATTAGGGCATACCTCCTCACTTCATAATCCTATAGTGATAAGGATTTTGAGTTATTTGCCAATATATATCATTAACCACATGTTTATACTTGCCCAAAAACCAAGTCAGCTTCCCCCTTGATGATGAAATCTAAGTAAGTAGGCCTTTGGTAGACAAATGTTTAAATGCATTTTAAAATTATGTGATTTGGTAGTGTGTGAAAAAAAGAGAAAAATAGTGAAACTAAATGGTATATTGAAAAACCACCTAATTAGACTATGTAAGCTACTATAAGCATGCAAACAATTAAAAGTTGAAGTGTGAATTAATTACTAGCATAAAGTTGTTAATATCAAATTTTAAGCATAGGATAGAGTTAGTTCAGATGATAGTGTATGCAAACATTATAGAATAGAGTCAAAAGGGTCACTACTGTACTACAAAATCAATAATCCTTAAGAACTAAGTCAACCAAGTTGACCTAGTCTTTCAAATAGAAGATATAATACAAAAATAGGTCAACCAGGTTGACCTAGTTTGTTGTATGATTGTAGTTTTGAAGACTACAAACTTTACAAAATAGAATTGTAAGGAAGAACTAAATTGAGAGAGAGAGAGAGAGAGAGAGAGAGAGAGAGAGAGAGAGAGAGAGAGAAAAGAACCTTGGTGGGTTGGAAGATATTGAGGAATGTGAAATTAATTTTGAAGTGTCTTCAATATTGCTTTCAAGTTATACCAACTATGTTAATAGGTTTGACCTAGTTCTACAATTCTTTTTTTGATGAATCCTATTAAGATGATTATACCAGCCTGGTCAACTTGGTTTATTATGTAAAATAAGACTATGATAATAAGTTGACCTAAATGACTTATTTTTTTATTCTAGAGCTAAATAAGAGACTAAGTCAACCTATTTGACATAGTCTGATGTCTAAAACTGAATAAGAGTATTGTTTCGACCTGTTCAGTCTAGTAACCTATATCTAATGAAGACCTACATAGAAAGAACTAAGTTATTTTTATGTGACTATGTGTTAAACATGTGCAAAAAATTTAAAAACTATACCAGCCTAGTTAACCTAATATTGCAAATATAAAAAAATAATAAAATGATAAAAATAAAAATCATGAAATAAAATTTGCAAGGGTTAGATTCACATTGGGTTCACCAAAATGTATGCAATCATAAATGCATCAGATCCACAAATTAGTCCTAGCTCAAAGAAGATAGATCCTACTTACACTTCTGATTGAGAATACATTAGATAATTAGGAACGTGGCCAATATTAATTTTCTAGACCCAATTAAGGTGTCTTTTATCACAAATAATATCACTAAAGAGTGTTCCAAAGCCTTCAGTCAAGAAAAATTATGTAATAAACCTAACTAGGTCTTATGTTTTCATATTCACTATACTAATAATAAGTAAAGCAAATAAAATTAATCTAATTCTCACCAAAGCTTGTGGTGCAAAGTGGGGGTAATAAACAATAAAATTAAACATGCATAGAAGACATACTCATGCCAATATTCAAGAAAAACTATGTAATAAACCTAAGTCTTGTGTTTTCATATTCACTACACTAATAACAAGTAAAGAAAATAAATCTAATATAATTCTCACCAAAGCTTGTGGTATAAAGTGGGGGTAATAAACAAAAAAATTAAGCATGCATACAAGACATACTCATGTCAATGTATACAGAATCTGAATGCATGGAAGAGAAGTGCAAATGCATATCTATTTACTCTTAAAAAGGAGGAACAAAGTTAAGAATGCTCACCTTTGAAGATAAACCTATTGAGCCTCAATCTCTCCCTTGGCCAAGGTGATATGCAAGAGGTTGTTGTGGTATGTAAGGATGATAAGGATAAATTAGATCTAGGCTACACAGCCTATCAATACATCTAAAAGACTTCTCCATAAGATAAGATCCATATCTATAAAGAAAGTATGAAACCCTAAGCTTGCTCCTCAAGTAGAATGGTGGATAAGTAGATGTGTAATAACTCTTAATGGTGGATAAGTAGATGTGTAATAACTCTTACTTCTTCTTCTCTTATCCTATAAATGGTGAAATGATTATGTTTACATAGGTTGATTTAACCCTAAACCCTTTCAAAAGTCTTAGCTAACAGGGTCATCCCAGCTGACCTAGTATCATTATTGACAAAAACTTACTAGGTCACATGCTAGGTCAGCCAAGAGTGGACCTAGACCCTTAAAAAAAATCCAATAAGAGTACATTGTCAGCCCAGTTGACCTAATCATGTAAACTATCAAGAGAGGTTTTATGCTAGGAAAAAGTGGTATTGAAAGTGGTAAAAGACTATAGGAGTGTGTAAAAGAGAAGGACAAGCTTAGGGAAATTGTTTTCAAGAGAAAAGTGTGTAGATAACAAGTGGAAAAAGGGACAATAATCTTGCAAATCACCAATGGTCTGCCCACCCCTTTCCTGATTCACCCCTTAGGGTGTGAACTCAAAGAGATTGAGACTTGATGGGTTCTTGAAAGATAAAGAGCATCAATAATTGATAAAAGTTTAAAAATATTATGTGTATATAGAGTGTTTTACCAATATATACCATCAACCATGTCTTTATACTTGGCTATAAAACCAAGTTGGCTTCCCCTTTGGTGCTGAAATATTAGTGGGAGGACCTTAGAATTTGTTTAATGTTTTTTTTGTTATATGGTTTGGAAGTGTGTGAAAAATAAAAATAGTGTGACTAAATTGATAAATTAAAAAGATATTATTTAGTCTGTGTGTTACTCTAAAAAATCAAGAAATAAAAATGAAAAGTGATTTAATTAGTATCAAGATAAGTTAATTCCTTTATTTTGAAGATTACAAGGTCAATTTAGGTGACCATGTATGCAAACATTATAGAACATAATCAATAGGGTTGATGTTAATTGTTGAAACAAGAGCCAAAAGAACATAGTTGAATAGGTTGATTGATTCTTCTATATAGAACCTTAATCTATAGAATTGTGTCAATCTAGTTGACCTATTTTACTATAGAGTTACATATTTATAGACTAAAAACTATAAAAAAAAATAGGATTATAAATAAATTAAAAAAATTACTAAGAAGGTAAGAATGAACCTGATAATTTTTTAAGATGTTGAGATTTTTTTTATACTATATTTTTTAGATGATAATTTTTATTCAGTTAACAGATTCGACTGGTTGACAAATTCTAAAAACTTATATGTAAATAAGAGAACTGAGTTGATATGATTGATCCAATTACCTATTATTGAAGATGACCTACACAAAAAAATACATAGTCGATCATAATGAATATGTGTTAAACCTATGCACAAAATGTTAGACTGTATCCATAGATTTGATCCAATTCTATAAAAATAAAAATATATAATAGATGATAGTAAATGAAGATGTAAAGGAAAACTTGCAAGGGTTAGTTCACATTAGGTTCAGCAAAATGTATACAAGGGAAAGTGAAGTTGATCTACAAATAAATCCTATCTCAGAGAAGATAAATCATGTTATTCCTTCCACTTGTTGGTATATTTAGATAATCAGATTCATGACCAATATGTGTAATGTCACCTTTTATATAAGCTTCCAACAATTCTTGGAAGCTCCAACCTTCTTGGAGAGTGCCTACATTTTCATAATGGAATTTAGTTAGTGGTATTGTGTTCAGGAGATCAAGATGAATCTATTGGTTCTTTTAGGAAGTAGTTATGACATTCATCAAAAAACATAAAGAGGCCAGGGGTGAGATTGTTGTTTCCAAAATCTGTCACTCATTTTTGGGACAACATATGAACTATTTTGGTCCTGCAGGACAAAATCCTCTCTTCCTTTCTCAAAAATTGTTCTGAGCTTTTAAATTCTTCATTATTCAAGCTTTTTTAACTAAGGGAATAGCAGGTTCAACAAGTTCAATGACTTCAACAGGCGAGCTCAATCAAAGGAACAAGTTTCCAACACTTAGGCAATTTCAAGATTGGTTCAACACCATGGTTCAACCAAAATTTTTCATCGACAAGCTTCAAATAAAGGATTTAACCATTGAACTATTGAACCATTGAACCCTACGTCCAAAAAGGTTCAACGGTTCAATGGGTTCAAAGGTTCAACGATGTCAGCAAGCTTAAAGAGTTAAGTGCTTCGTCAAAAGTTCAAAGTTCAACCGCCTCGATAAGTTTAGTGGCTTCAAAAGACTTAGTGAAAAGAAAGAAGATTGAACCATTGAACCTTGAACCAAAATGGTTCAAAGGTTCAAAGGTTTAATGCGGTTGGTTTAAAGAGATTGGTTCAAGTGATTAATCGAATGAGTGGAACAAAAGATTGAACCATTGAGCCGTTGAACCAAAGTTGGTTCAATTGTCCAATTCAATCAAATGATTCAAAGGAGTGCCCCAAAGCTGAAAAGGCAAGTGCCCTTGTGGAGGGCAGTGAACAAAAGGTAGGTGCCCTTGTGGAGGGTAGGGAACATTTTCTCAAAGATAAAAGAGAAGGTCGAAATGGTAAGGTTTCCTTCAGACTTTTTGTCTAAAGAAATTACCAAGTAAAGGAACCAAAATAATTCCTTTGGAAAGATTTTCTATGGAATAATTTCACAAAGGCAAATCCTTTACACAAAATGTCTAAAGGAATTCCTTCAGACATTTTATCTGAAAGAATGATCAAAAGCTCAGCAAAGAAGCAGTTAAGGCAATGTAAGATTTCCTTCAAATAAAATGTCTGAAGGAATTGAAGGAAAAGGTTGCTTGAAGAATCTCGAAGGGTAGGTACCCTTATGGGCGGCTCTTAGCACCCATAAAATGGACCTTTCTCAAAGACCCAAAGGGACACCTTCCCTTCAGGGTGTTCTAAAGACATAGAGCCGAAGGAATTTCAAGGCTTCAAAAGACTTAGCCAAAAACAAAGGATTCTGAGAAAGACATTGAACCATTGAACCTTAAACCAAAAGGGTTCAAAGGTTGAAAGAAAGATCTAAACAAAGTAGGGAAGTGATTGAACCAGGAAAGAGATTGAAGCAGGGAAGCGATTGAACTAGGGAAGTGATGGAACTAAGGAATCGATAAAGACCACCTAAACCATTGAACTATTAAACCAATGAAATTTCAAGGGTTCAAAGGTTCATGGTTCAATATGGTTCAAACAACTAGCAACCATTGACGTCTTTGCAAACATCAAATTTAAGGTAATGGAATATCTATTAATTTTCAAATATAGTGTGGAACTTGAAGGATGAACCAAGTGACCAGCTGAGGAAGATAGCCTGAGAGCTCTAATTGCGACAAGAAAGGAGAGAAGGCTATAGAAGATATCGAAATATCTACAAGAGAGTTATTTTTGGTAGGTGAAACAGTCCACCAAGTAGTCATTTGAGCACACCAAATCAAGGATGTAGCCTATTTTTCTTCCATGAAGTAAAGGCAAAAGTGGACAGCTGCGTAAATAAGAAGGATAGGACCAGGTGGCCTATACTTGGGAGGAGACATATAAAATGAATTAGCATACCACAGTTAAGGCTGATGCACTATTCCAAGCATGGCCCCTTGATAGAACTAAAAATGCATTCAAGGCATTGAATGCAGCATGGGCCATTCCATGGAACAAAGCACCAAGCCTTTCTTGGTTGCTATATATTGTAATTTCTTATTTTATGCAAAGCATATCTCTCCATTATAGAAGCAAAACTCTACCCAAATTGAAAGGTGATTACTGAGACTTTGAGCTCAAACTATTGATCATATTTCTTTACCTAAATGAGAAGTAAGTTACTTTCAGACTTTGTGCTGTTATAGCTTGTGTTATTTAAGGAAATTGTTCTTATGTCCATTTCCTAGGAGCATTCTTTTTTATTTAATTTAACAAGCAGAACTAGTGGAAGTAATCAGAAAGGTGTCTTAAAGCCAATTATGGAAAGACTTTGTATTGTCACAATTGTCTTCAGTGTGTTTTTAGTTTCTTTCTATGTAAAGGATCTTGGGATGACTTTGTGCCCCCATTACCCTTTGTATATCACTCTTTGGTCAGTTGAGTGGAGACTTTGCATTGCACTTCATTCTACTGGTTACTACGCCCTTGTTACCTATTGGTTACCCACCAAAAATAACTCCCGCACCATGCTGCAAGACCACTTCTAAAAGAAAAGAAGTGCCTTTAGTATTATCACCAAGATTTCTCCTTTATCTATGAACATCATCTCTGAAAAAAGAGAGATGGATGGTGTAGTCCTGCCTGAGTGTTATTTTTTGCTTATATATATAGTATATAGCTCCTCATATTTATAGGGAACCTCCCCTTGATGAGAGGAGAGATTTGTCCACCTTTGATGTGGTAAACCTGCACATTTGGCTGACCAATCTCCCTATGCTATGGTTGAAGAGACCTACTTTGCTCATCAGTTAGCTGGTGACAAAATATTCACCCAACAATTTTTTGGCGACTCTGTTGGGGAAGAGTGCATAGTTTGAAGCAGTCAAGCTTCAAGCTGAAGTAGAGCCAGTTCTTTCCCATTTTTATTCTACAATCTGGCAACTCCATGCTATACTATAAGCCAGAGAGCCCAAGGTGTTGTTGACCCTATTTTTGAGTTGGTGTAGCAGGTCAATTTCGATTTGTTCTCTCCCTAACTTCAAGTTCAATGATGTAGTAGTGTTCCTCCTACCCATACCAGGTCACCAACACAAGGCATAGCCTTTTTTTCTACTGTTAGCAAAGCTTTGCCTATACATACTCCACCTAGATTTGTTATCCCCCATTTCCATAATCAAATCATGGCGGTTTAATGCCCCTAGGGTAACTCTTTCATCCCACTCAATTTAACCCCACCTCTGCATGAGCTTATACATAGTTCAAGGAAGAATTTTTCTAAATTCTTTGGTGATGGGAAAGTTCATCGTGATGAACATATTGTTGCCTTTAGCATAGCCTGTGGTGTGATAGGCATGGAGTATGAAGACATAGCAGTCAGGCTATTTGTGGAAACATTGCAAGGTGTTACTGTAAACTAGTTCTACCATCTACAGGCCCAGATTGTGACCAACTGGAACACTCTTAAAGCTAAATTTGAAGTTAGTTTCAAACCTATAGAAGATGTGCATGCCTTGCTGGCCCAACTCACACAGATGAAGAAAGAACCTCATGAACCTATGAGGTACTTCATTGCCAAGTTTGACAAGTTGAAGAACTAAATTCCTACAATTGCTCAGCCAAAACCTAAGAACCTTAAATACTTTTTCATCAACTCACAGCTACCTAAAGTGAGTTTTCTACTGAGACAGGCTGGCCACATAGACCTTGCTGCTACTCAAGATTTGGCTACTGAGGTAGAAGATGACCTTATCTTGGCAGGAAAGATAAGGAGAGATCTTAAAAAAAGTAAATCCTCTTCATCTTCTAAATACTCACCTACAGTCACCATTGATCCAATGGTGCAGAAGCTAGCAAATGAGTTACTAGCTCTTAGAAAGTGAATGGCACAAGGGATGTCATCTACTCCTTCATATAGAGATGTAAGAAGGAGGACATTCCCCCATCAATTATACCAAGGCCATGTTGTTAGGAATCAAGGGCAGCCAAATTGTCTTCCTCCCCCTTAGGGGAAATTGGCCATTGAAGCACCTCCAACCAATTTAGCAGTCAGATATCTTTAAGTAAAAATAGATTTCTCCTTCTAGCCTGAGTTAAACCCAAAAGATGATGCTAATCTCTTCATAGAGAGAGAAAAATAATTAGATGGTAACTCCAATATTAATTTTCTAAATTACTAGGATGAACCCAAAAGTGAAGGTAAAATAGTTGATGGAACATACACTGTATTCACCCAGTCCAAGAACCAGTCAGCCCAGCAAGCTGATAAAGAAAAAATAGATGAGTGACCTCAACCAGCAATTTCAATTGCTAAGCAAGGAACCACTCTGCCTTTCTAGCCAAAAGACCAGTGATTGCAAGAAAGGTAAGTACATCAAACATCCCTACACCTTCTACTTCAAATTCACAGACCAATCCTCCCCCTCCCAAAAAACAAAAGGATGAACTCTCATCCTTTGTTCCTAGTTCATTTCAAACATTTGACATAATTGACCATATAAAGAAAACTAAAATTCAAATGTCTGAATTTGAATTTTTGCAATCGAACCCTGATCAGTTGGATAAGTTGGTTCGATGTGTAAAGAACCAAGCTGTCTCTATAGGACAAGCAATTCTAAAGGTAACTAGTGATCTCCCCAAGAACACATCTACTAGGAATAACCTTGTCATTACTCCTCTTCTTTCTCCTAAGAGGACTAAACCATTTTATGTCTCTCTGTTGATAAATGGACACCAACTGAGCAATTGCATCATAGATTCCAGTGCATCTGACAATGGCATGCCTTCCAAAATGGTAGAATCCCTTGGCCTCACACTAACCAAGACATTTGAGAGATGTTTCTCCATGGAAAACAAATAAGTACCACTATTGAGACAAATCAAGGATGCCCAATTTGTATTTACAACATTCCCAAATAAGAGAATCAAGATGACTATCTTGGTGGTCGACGTCCCAGCATCATACGACATCCTTTTTGGGAAAATTTTTTGCAAGGATGTCGGTGGAAAATTAAGCATGGAAATATTTGATGTGATAATCCCAGTCAAAGGTGTTATACACAAATTGCTCCTTGAGAAGGAAGCAAAATATGTGGTCACTCAAACATCAGTGCCTAAAGCTCAAATTATGTTTGAGTCTTCATGAATGGGTAATTACTTTTTATCCATGGAGGAAATCCATGAGGCATCTATTGAAATTCCTAAATGTGTCAACCTAAAAATTGGTTCAGATGGAACAAAAGAAGGATTGGTGGAGCTCAGTGCAAGTGTAGAAGAATCTCCCCCTCCAAAGGAAGAAGAATCTAGGGAAAAATCAATGTCTGATGAGATATGGATTTTGTAATTTGATGGTAGCTACTCTTCTACCAGTTCAGGATCCAAGATTGTGTTGATATCTCCTCAAGGAGATATTTTTCCTTCTTCATACAAGTTGTAATTTAGCAACACTAACAACACAGTTGAGTACGAATCTCTATTGCTTGGATTGAAGGTTGCTCAAGACAAAGGCATCAAACTCATTCATGCCAAAGGAGATGTTGAACTGGTGGTTTGTCAGGTAAGGAACCTATATCAAACCAAAAATGAGAGATTTCACCACTACCACAATCTAGTCTAGGATCAAATTGAAAGCTTTGATGCTTTCAGTATCTCTACCATACCTAGAGAATTCAATGACCGAGCTGATGCACTGGTTGTTTTAGTAACTCTCTTGGTTCCTCACCCTAATTTAAAGAGAGATAGGTACACTATTGAATTGGTCTTTTGACCAAGTGTGCCTAAAAATGCCAATCATTGGTAGGTGTTCAATAATGACAACCAAATTATTGCCTTCATGGAGCAAAAAGATAGCTTTAAATAGCTTCATTTCGAAGGCAGTGAGCCTCAGAAGCTTGAACCAACCCCTGAGTCAAGTGTAGACACAAGTGAAGAATTCCTGCAACTTAAAGGAAATGAAAACCCAAAAGGCTTGGTTTAGCTTGAGAATTTGTTTGACAAACATGATAGATTGATCAAATAGCAATAAATAGATTCAAGCCCCTCCAAGGACTTTGATCAAATAAATTTGGGTACTAAAGAAAATCTCAAGATGGTAAACATTGGGAAGTGTTGCACTCAAGAAGAGAAGTTCAAGTTCACTACTCTGCTTCACCAGTACATAGATGT
The DNA here is from genome assembly GCA_037957365.1 of Torreya grandis. Classification (NCBI taxonomy): domain Eukaryota; kingdom Viridiplantae; phylum Streptophyta; class Pinopsida; order Cupressales; family Taxaceae; genus Torreya; species Torreya grandis. Next base: position 24,083 of record JARHVA010008862.1, read on the forward strand.
TTTGGTGTACTCTTATGATGATCTGAAGTCACTCAAGCCTAAAGAAATTTGCCATGAGATTCCTCTCAAGAGTGATTTGGTACCTCACAAGCAAAAATCTAGGTAGTACAATCAAAAGATATTAGGTACTATTCTATCTGAGATATAGAAAATGTTGAATGCTAGGATAATTTTTTCAATCCATCATTCCACATAGATTACCAACATAGTACCTATGAGGAAGAATAATGGTGAAATTTGCCTCTATGTAGACTTTAGAAATTTGAATCAGTCATCCTTAAAGGATAACTATCCCCTACCCATCATGGATCAAGTCTTTCAGATAGTGACTGGTTCTAAAATGTTATCAATGCTATATGGATTCTCAGGGTATAATCAAGTTGAAGTTGGTAAAGTAGACCAGCATAAGACTACCTTCACCACAACTTGGGGCACCTTTGCCTATCGAAGGATGTCATTTGGCCTGATAAATGTTGACTCTAATTTTTAGAGAGAAATGGACCTTGCTTTCAAAGATGAAATAGGTAGGTTCATTATAGTGTACCTGGATGATTTAATAGTCTTTTCCAAGCATCATCCTGATCATGTGCACCATTTGTAATAAGTGCTAGAATGATGCCATCAGAATGGCCTTTCTCTAAATCCTAAGAAGTCTATTTTTGGGGTAACAGAAGGGAAACTTCTTGAGCACATTGTATCCTGAGAAGGCATAAAGATTGACTCAGATAGAGTCAAGTCCATCTAGGAACTTACTCTGCCCACAAGTAAGACTGCAGCTCACTTGTTCTTCAGAAAAGTAAATTTTTTATGAAGGTTCATCCTGGAGTTCACTGAGAAGACTCACCACATTGTGAACATGATGAAGGGAAAGGTGAGAAGAACCTCCTATAGTAGATTACCTCCTACAATAGATTTAATTAAAATATGCAAAAATAAAATAACTCTTATGAATAACAGAAACATAAAAAGCTTCTATTGATTGCAAGCCACTTCGAGGGGGCAACCTCTTTTGAGCAAGCTCAATACAATAAATGTGTGGATGCCTTCATTGGGCCTCAACACTTACTTATATACTAACTCTATTCTAACAACTACTACTTTTCTTGTATGTGGGATAATTTAAATATGCTCTAAGGGATGACTTACAAAGCATATGCATCCATATCAATTATTACACTAATACTACAAAGAGAAGGGTAAGGCATGGGTTCCTAACATCCCCTCCCACTTAGAGAAATCTTTGTCCTCAAAGCTTCAGATGTGGGAATTGTTGTTGAATCTGAAAGAGTGGTTCCCATGTTGCATCTTATGGTTGCATGATGTGCCATTGGATTAAGACCTCTGCAATCGAGTGGGATTGAAGTTGGCTTGTACACCTATCTAGGATTGCTTCTAGCTCAAGAATGATGGAGCCTTCATTATCAAGTGCTGGTAAAACTGTCTGCACTCAGATGTTGGATCTAAGAACTTGCTTCAAATAAGAGACATGAAAAATGAGATGAACTTGGGAGGAAGGTAGAAGCTCTAACTTGTAAGCAACTAACCCAATCTTTTGGAGAACCTTATATGGCCCATAAAACTTCGGAGCAAGACTTTGGTGCCCTTTTAGTTTCAATGATGATTGCTTGTATGGTTATAGATGAAGAAAGACCATATCACTAGGTTGAAAGGTACGCTTAGAGTGGTGTTGATCAGCCTATTGCTTCATTTGATTTTGTGCCATGTGGAGATTGTCTTGCAAGGTGCAAAGAATTTGATCCCAATTTTAGAGAGTAGTGTCAACTGCCTAAACTGGTGAGCTGCCAGGATTATATGGAAGAAGTGGTGGCAGTGCTTGACCATAAACTGATTCATAGGGAGTCATTTTGGTGGAAGTGTGATATGAAGTATTATACCACCATTCATCTAGGGGAAGCCACTTGGCCCATTGATGTTGTTGTTCTGAAGAAAAGCAATGAAGGAAGGTCTCCAAGTATTTGTTGACTATTTTTGTTTGGCCATCTATTTGTGGGTGGTACCCAGAGCTCATTCTCAACTGTGTGCCTATGTGATGAAATAGTTCCATCCAAACATGGCTGGTGAAAGTTGCATCATGATCTGAAACAATTGAAGAATGAATGCCATGAAGATGGAAGATCTGATCTAAGAAAACATGTGCAACTGTGGAGGGTATGTATGGGTGGTTGAGTGCACAAAAATGACTATATTTGGAGAGGCAATTGACTACAACTAGGATCACTGTCTTTCCCCTAGATTTAGGGAGGCTCTCAATGAAATCCATGGAAATATCTATCCAAATCCTAGAGGAATGGGCAAAGGCTTGAGCAAACTAGGAGTCAATGTGGTTTCACCTTTGTTTCATTGACAAGTATCACATTCGGCCACCATCTATTTAATTCAACTTTCATGCCTTTCCAAAAGAAGTGTCGACGTGCCCGCTCCTAGGTTTTGAGAAATCCTGAGTGCCCTACTAAGGGGGAAGCATGGATTTAATAGAAGATGGCTTGATGCAGGTCTGGACTTTAGGAAAGCACCAAATGACCCTTGTATCAATAGAATTACCATCCCATGAATAATGTAGTATTGTAGAGGGGTTAGCGGCCAATTGATGAATGAGGTGGCATAAGGAGGGATCATTTGCATACCTTTGTTAGACAAATTCCAACCATTTTAGAATGGGAATGGAGATGGCAGAGAGGGAAGGTTGGTCCTTGAAGGTTCTTGAGAGAGCATTAGCCACAACATTGTCTTTTCCCTTCTTATAGGTGATCTCATAATCATAACCCATGAGTTTGCTAACCCACTTTTGCTGAGCTGGGGATGAGACCCATTGTTCCAAGAAATATTTCAAACTCTGATGATCAATTTTGATGCAAAAATGACTTCCCAGTAAGTAGGGTCTCCAATTTTTTACTGCATGTAAAATTGCCATCATTTCCTTTTCATATGTAGATAAAGCTAAATTGCAGCCAAAAAGGGCTTTATTAATGAAGGCAATTGGGTGGCCCTCTTGGAGAAGAATAGCACCCAAGCTGATGCCACTAGCATCACTTTCAATGGTGAAAGTTTTGGTGAAGTCTGGCAATGCCAAAATTAGTGTGTTATACATAGCCTATTTTAGTTTGATGAATGTCTGATCAGATGTTTCACCCTAGGTAAAAGCATCCTTCTTCAATAAGGAAGTCAAAGGAGCCAAGATCTTTCCATAATCTTTGATGAACTTACGATAATATCATGTTAGGCCTAAGAAACCATGAAGGCTCTTGAGGGTGGTTAGTCGAGGCCAATTCTACATAGCACTAAATTTTTTTGGGTCCACGTGAACCCCATTGGCTAAAATAATGTGCCCCAGATAGTCGATTTCGTCTTGACCGAATGAACACTTAGATTGCTTGGCACATAACTGATTGTCTAATAACAGTTTTAATGCCCTATCAATATGTTGTAGATGCTCAGCCCATGTGTGGTTGTAGAACAAAATGTCATCAAAGAAAACTAAAATAAATTGATGGAGAAAAGGTCGAAAGATTTTATTCATGAGTGCTTGAAAAGTGGAAGGGGCATTTGTAAGGCCCAATGGCATGACAAGGAACTCATAGTGACCTTCATGTGTATGGAAGGATATCTTGGGAATGTCATCGAGATGCACTCAAATTTGATGATATCCAAAATATAGATCTAACTTGGAGAAGAATTTGGCCCCATGGAGTTCATCAAGAAACTCATCGATGACAGGAATTGGGAATTTATCCTTGATAGTGAGGTGGTTAAGGGCTCAAAATTCAATGCAAAGGTGCCATGACCCATCTTTTTTATGGACAAGAAGCACTGGGGAGGAATATGGGCTAGTGTTGGGGTGAATAACTCTAGACTTGAGGAGTTCCTAGACTAAGTTCTCAATTTTAGTCTTTTGCAGATGGGGTAACGGTATGGCCGGATGTTGGGTGGGATGCTTCCTAGAAGGAGAGGAATGTGGTGATCTTTAGGGTGTGAAGGGGGAAAAAAAATTGGTTCTAAAAAAATGGTTGCATTTTTGTCGAGTATGGATTGTAAATATGTAGGGTGGTTATTAGCAATAAGGGGCTAGAGTTGAATGGAATGCATCCGTGCAATGACCCCATGTGAGCCTTTCTTCAAAAGTTTTTCCATGCAATGAGAAATGATGATGCTAGCAGATCCTGGTAATAACCATTTTAAGGTGTGATTTTGACCATTATCTATGAACTGCATCCAAATCTTAGAGAAGTCCCATAAAATAGGTCCTAATGTGTGAAGCCACTGTGCCCCTAAAACCACATCACACCCTCCTAAATCTAGGGCAAACATATCAAAGAAAAAATTATAATTGCCCATTGCAATACACACATGTCAACACTTCCCTTTACATGGAAATGTGCCCCCATTAGCAATCATGACTTTAAATCTAGAACAAGGGTATATAATGCAGTCTGTCGCCTTAGCAATGTGAGGATCAATGAAATTATGAGTATTTCCTGAGTCAATGAGGATTGTGAGAGGGATATTTTTGAAGCACCCTTTGACCTTCATGTTTTGGGGAGTGGTGACACCTGCTAGTGCATATACTAAGATCTCAAGTTGAGTCTCTTGAACTACTGGGTCCTCTTTAGTGCTGGGTTCTTCTTGAGCATCTTGAAATTCTAGAATATCAAGCTCCCTGTCCTGCTCTGGTGGTGACCCCACATCTAGCAAGTAAAGTTTTTTTTGGATGCACCTATGACCCTTAACCCATTTGTCATCATAGTTGTAACATAATCCTTTCTCTTTGTGAGCCCACATCTCTACCTCATTCAGGCGCTTGATTGGTGTGGTTATGGTTGTTCGCTGATTCACTATGTTCTTTGCTGGTGAAAAGGTGGGAGGTTGACATTGTGTGGAGAGTTTATCTTCTACTAACTTAGCCAAACCTAAAGCATCCATCATATTTTTAGGTCAAAACACTTTTACCTCTAAGTGGATCAGCTCTCTGAGGCCACTAACAAAGTAGCTTTTGGAGAAGTCATCTGACAACCCTTTAGTGTGATTAGTGAGTTTTTCAAATTTAATTTGATATTCACGAATAGTACCTATTTGATGAAGTTTGGTGAGAGCTCCTATGAAATCCTCAAATGTTGAGGGACCAAACCTACCCAGAATTAAGGATGCAAAATTTGACCAATCAGCTTCATCACTGTCTTGAGATACCAACGGTACCACTGAAGTGCTTCTTGTTCTAGATGAAAGAAAGTAATTGGGACTTTGTTTGCAGAATAAGTATTGTGGAGGTTGAAGAATTGTTCAGCTTGATATATCCATCCTGAAGGATCTATACCATTGAACTATGGAAAGTCTAGCTTAGGTCCACGTGAGAAGTTGGAAGCAAAGGAGTGATGCTCTGAAGAAGACTCCTCCTTCTACACTCTATTGAGCAAGATGTTATTTTGTTGATTCAAGTCATGCATCATATTGATTAACTTTGTAACTTGAGATTTCAATGTGGCAATTTCTTCCTCCATGATTTTTGTGCCTACACGAGTGGTGACCATAACCAGTTGTTTTTGTTTTTTTTTACTAATACTTCAAAAATGGATTGTCTACAACTGTGTGGTTGGAAATATCCTCAACTATGGATACATTGTTGTTTGCTCTCTAAACTTGATAAGTTAGATATGGACCCCAAGATTGTTTGGTTGCCTAAAGGATTTTTTTAAATTCTCTCTAGCCACCAAATTTGTCTAATCGAGTACCACTCTCCAAAAACTTCTAGCCGCAGGTTTACCCCTTAACAACAGCTTTTGTTTTACCTCACGGGTGGGAACTAGTCAATTGGGATGGGGCCGTTGCCCTTTTCACTGGTAGGTCCTCTCAATGGGCCAGCTACTTCAGGGTTCTTATGGTACTCCTCACAATGAGTTTTAGGGCTTATGCCCAAACACTTCCCACATTTAAGTAGATAGGTATTTACCCAATCCAAAATGACAGAACCTGTAATGAAAAAAATTCTTGCCAGAAATGGCACAGCTCCTAAAAAGCCCTGCTTCAAAAAAAAATTGCTCCAAATCTACCCATAGAGCCAAGAAAGTGCTCTGATACTAGATGAGAAGAACCTCCTATAGCAAATTACCTCCTATAATATATTTAATCAAAATATGCAAAAATAAAATAACTCTTACAAATAATAGAAACACAAAAAGCTTATATTGATCGCAGGCCACTTCGAGGGGGCAACCTCCTTTGAGCAAGCTCAATACAATAAATTCGTGGATGCCTTCATTGGGCCTCAACACTTATTTACTAACTATATTCTAACAACTACTACTTCCCTTATATGTGGGATAATTCAAATATGCTCTAAGGTATGATTTAAAAAGCATATGCATCCATAGCAATTATTACACTAATACTGCAAAGAGAAGGGTAAGGCACGGGTTCCTAACAAAAGGCCAGTTTTAGCTAGATTGAAGAAGGCAAATTGGCATTTTAGGACATCAAAATAGTTATTGCTCATGCCCCAATTCTAGTTTATCCATATTATACCAAGGATTTCACCATATATAGTTATGCTTCTAAGCACACACTTTTAGCAATTTTGGTTCAATAAAACTAAGAAGGTGTGGAATCTCCCATTTCTTTCATGAGTTGTCCTCTCAAAACTCATGAGATAAAGTACTCAAACATGGAGAAGCATGCTTATGTAGTGGTAAAGGCAGTGAAGCATTTTTGATTTTACATCCTGAATTTACACACTACTACCCTAGTAACTGACACCATAATCAAATCCATATTAATTTAGCAGGAGTTTAGAATGAAAAGAGGCAATTAGATTGCTAAAATCTAGGAGTTTGATCTAGTCATCAAACCAAAAAAGTTGGTGTAGGGAAGGGGCTTATTCCAATTGATTACTGACAACAGACCAAGAGAAATAGAGTAGGGAAAAGAAGAAATTGAAGACACACCAACAATATTTTTTGTCTCCACCATGAATAAGTGGTATTCAAATATTGCTCATTTCCTTACCTATGGTGAGTGTCCTGCCCACCTATCTCATAAAGAAAGAAATGTCAAGTTGAAAGCTACCAATTTTGTCCTCTAGGACAATGGCCTGTATAAGAGGAACCTTGATGGAGTGTTCCTTCACTACGTAGATAAAGAGCAGTAGAACCAAATTTTGAAGTCCTTCCATAATCTGGCCTATGGAGGACATTTTTTTACTCTTGTAACTACCCATAAGATTCTATGAGCTAGGTATTACTGGCCTACTCTATTTCAAGATGCATACAAATGGGTATGAAGATGTGAACTATGCCAACAATTCATTGGAAGACCCAAATTAGCTACTCTGCCTCTTAAGCCAGCAATGATAGAAGAGCCATTTCAGCAATGGGGAATCAATTTCATTGGTGCTATAAACCCATCTTCAAGTGCTAGACATAATTATGTCCTCACAGCCACACATTACTTCACCAAGTGGGTGGAAGTTATTCCAACCAAGCATGCTACTTCAGAAGTAGTGTGTGATTTCCTTAAGGGGAACATCATTTATAGGTTTGGGGTCCCAACCAAGATTGTCACAAATAACACAGCGTGTTTCTCTTCCCAGGAGATTACTCAGTTCTATTTTTACTATGGGATTACCCTCTCTCATTCTTATGATTATTTTCCACAAGGGAATGGCCAAGCTGAATCAAGTAATAAGAACCTGGTGAGTATCATCAAGAAGCTGATAGATGACAACCAATGAACATGGCATAAAGCATTGGTCGATGCTTTATGGGTAGATAGAATTACACCCAAGAGGGCAATTGGTATGTCACCTTTCCAACTTCTTTATGGTCTCAATGTTGAGATACCAATCACCTTGGAATTGCTAGCATTGAAATTAGCTAAGGCAGTTCAAGATCAGACATATAAAAGCTCCATCGATAAGAGGATCATGTGCTTGACTGAGCTAGATGAGCAGAGAACTATGGTGGTGGACTGAATTGCTATGCATCAAAGTTTGGTGAAGAAGCTCTTCGACTAGAAACCAAAAAACTGTGATTTCTAGATTGGAGATTAAGTCCTGTTGTGAGACAAGAGAAGAAAACCAAAAGGAATGCATGGGAAGTTTGATTCCCTATGGAGAGGTCCGTTTATTATCCAGCAGCTCAATGGTGAAAATAGTTTCCTATTGAAGTATCAAGATGGCACACCCTTTTCTCTACCTCACAATGGGTAGCATCTTAAGTACTTTAATTCTTAAAGTAGTAGATAAGATCATCTGTATATATGTATATTTATATAGTCTTTACTTCTATTTTATGTTGTTCATTTTTGTTTTTTAGTGCCTTTCTTTTTGGGTAGCATGACTCTGTATCCCAATGGCATACTTCAAGGCACTGGAGATTCTATTTTCTACTCCCCTCAATTGTTCCAAGTTTTCAACTGAAGGAAGTTCCCCAACTGGAGTAAGCTGTTGTTCTCAAAATCTGTCACTCATTTTTGGGACAACATATGAACTATTTTGGTCCTACAGGCCAAAATCCTCTCTTCCCTTCTCAAAAATTGTTTTTAGCTTTCAAATTCTTCATTATTCAAGATTTTTTAGCTAAGGGACTAGTAGGTTCAATAGGTTCAATGACTTCAACAGGTGAGCTCAATCAAAGGAACAAGTTCCCAACACTTAGGCAATTTCAAAATTGGTTCAACACCTCAGTTCAACCAAAAAAATTCATCAACAAGCTTCAAATAAAGGATTGAACCATTGAACCACTAAACCCCACTTCCAAAAAGGTTTAATGGCGTCAGCAAGCTTAAAGAGTTAAGTGCTTCATCAAAAGTTCAAAGTTCAACCACTTCGGTAAGTTCAGCAGCTTTAAAAGACGTAGAGAAAAGAAAGAAAATTGAACCATTGAACCATTGAACCTTGAACCAAAATGGTTCAAAGGTTCAAAGATTCAAAGGCTCAATGCAGTTAGTTTAAAGAGATTGGTTCAATCAATCAATTGAATGAGCGGAATAAAAGATTGAACCGTTGAGCTGTTGAACCAAAGTTGGTTCAATCTTTTGATTCAATTGAACGGTTTAAAGGAGTGCTCCAAAGCTGAAAGGGAAAGTGCCCTTGTAGAGGTAGTGAACAAAAGGTAGGTGCCCTTATAGAGGGTAGGGAACATTTGATCAAAGATCAAAGAGAAGGATGAAATGGTAAGGTTTTCTTTAGACTTTTTGTTCAAATAAATTACTAAGGAACGAAAAGAATTCCTTCGAAAAGATTTTCTGCAGAAGAATTTCATAAAGGCAAATCCTTTGGAAAACATGTTTGAAGGAATTCCTTTGGACATTTTGTTTAAAGGAATGATCAAAAGCCTGACAAAAAAGTGACTAAGGCAAGGTAAGATTTTTTTTTGAACAAAATATCTGAAGTAATTCCTTCATACATTTTGTCTGAAGGAATTGAAGGAAAAGGCCACCTGAAGAATCCCAAAGGGTAGGTACCCTTGCAGGGGGCTCTCGACACCCAAAAAATGGACCTTTCTTAAAGACTTGAAGGGACACCTTCCCTTCAGGGTGTTCCAAAGACATAGAGCCGAAGGAATTTCAAGGCTTCAAAAGACTTAGCAAAAAACAAAGGATCTTGAGAAAGACATTGAACAATTGAACCTTGAACCAAAAGGGTTCAAAGGTTCAAAGGTTCAAAGAAAGCTCTAAATAAAGCAAGGAAGTGATTGAACTCGGGAAGCAATTGAAGTAGGGAAGTGATTAAACGAGGGAAGCAATGGAACCAAGGAACTGATAAAGACCGCTTGAACTATTGAACTATTAAACCAATAAACTTTCAAGGGTTCAATATGGTTCAAACAACCAGTAACCATTGACATCCCTGTGGATGTCAAATTTAAGGTAATGGAATATCCATTAATTTTCAAATATAGCATAGAACTTGAAGGATGAACCAAGTGACCAACTAAGGAAAATAGCCTGAGAGCTCCAATTGCAACAGGAAAGGAGAGAAGGCTATAGAAGATATTGAAATATCTACAAGAGAGTTATTTTTGGTAGGTGAAACAATCCACCAAGGATTCATCTAAGCACACCAAATCAAGGATGTGGCCTATTTTTCTTCCATGAAGTAAAGGCAAAAGTGGATAGCTACATAAATAAGAAGAAAAGGACCAGGTGGCCTATACTTGGGAGGAGACATATAAAATGAGTTGGCACACCACAGTTAAGGCCGATGCACTATTTTAAGTATGGCCCCTTGACATAACTAAAAATGCATTCAATGCATTGAATGCAGCATGGGCCATTCCATGGAACAAAGTGCCAAGCCTTTTTTGGCTGATATATATTGTAATTTCTTGTTTTATGCAATGGAGATCTCTCCATTATAGAAGCAAAACTTTGCCCAAATTGAAAGGTGATTACTGAGACTTTGAGCTCAGATTGTTGATCATATTTCTTTATCTGAATGAAAAAGAAAGTTACTTTTAGACTTTGTGCTGTTATAGCTTGTGTTATTTTAGGAAATTATTCTTATGTCCATTTCTTAGGAGCATTCTTGTTTATTTAATTTAACAACCAAAACTAGCGGAAGTAATCAGGAAGGTGTCCTGAAGCCAATTGTGGAAAGACTTTGTGCTATCACAATTATCTTCAGTGTGTTTTTAGTTTTTTTAAATGTAAAGGATCTTGGGATGACATTGTGCCCCCATTAGCCTTTGTATTTCACTCTTTGGGTAGTTGAGGTGGATACTTTGAATTGCAATTTATTCTATTGGTTATTGCACCCTTTTTACCTATTGGTTACCCACCAGAAAGAACTCATGTGCCCTACTGCAAGACCACTTCTAAAAGAAGAGAAGTGCCTTCAGTATTATCACCAGGATTTCTCCTTTGTCTATGAACATCATCTCTAAAAAAAGAGAGATGGATGGTGTAGTCCTACCCCTAAGTGTTATTTTCTACTTATATATATAGTATATAGCTCCTCATATTTATAGGGAACCTCCCCTTGATGAGAGGAGAGATTTGTCCACCTCTGATGTGGTAAACCTACACTTTTGGCCAACAAATCTCCCTATGATGTGGTTGAAGAGACCTATTTTGCTCATCAGTTATCTAGTGACAAAATATTCACCCAACAAAGATCACTATTTATAAGGTACTATTCACAAATCACTATTCACATGTAACTATTCATAGTAACGTGGCATATTATTGAGGTGCCACAGTGATGAGGTGTCTTAGGTGATGTGGCTTAGCCCACTTAGGAGTTTTTTAATGTTGAAAATGGAGGAGATAGAAGTAGGGTGCACTTCTCCACTTGGTCACATGGGAAGAATAGTGTAAGCATGTGAGGGATAAATTGATTGAAGATCTCATCATCCCCCTAAAGTATGTGATTGAAGAATATTTTGACTAATGAGCTTTCACATGGGAAAGTGGGGGATAAGGTCTACTATTCCTGATTGAGGATCACATGTAAAGGTTTGAGGGAACATAGGATTTGGTCAAATATAAATATTTAAGATTCCCTTACATATGTGAGAGGGAAAATGCACTATTGATGAATAGTGCTACCACTTCAAAGTATGGCACAAATATTTATCTCTCATAATCTTCACCTCTTTTCCCTATTATTTATAATTTTATAATTATGGAACTTCTCCTTGTAAATTCATCTTTTTCAAATATAAACCCCCCTTATTTTGTGATCTTGAACATTGGTTCAACTTATCTTAGAGGAGAGATCTTCACAATAGTGTTAGTCTTGGAGGTGGAAGATTCCTCCCTTGCTAGGTGATGTTGGTTTCACTCAAGAAATAGATTTGATATTCATTAGAGTATGTTACATTTGATGTCTTTTATAAGTGTTATGTTTTATGTTATCTAGTAATATAAGAGTGGTTTTTTGTATTTAATCCTTTATTGTGAGAAGATAGTGTGAGTATTTTCTATTTGTATCGCATTGTTGTCATTCTAGTCTTTCCATTATTTGAATATATATGATAGTTGGGATTTGGTGTTATACAGCTTCCTTGAAAGCATTCCTTGGAGTAGTAATATTATATGTGTTGTTATGTTTATGGTTTGATCATAAAAATTAAAAATTAAAATTTTAATAATGTCTTAGGTGATTTAGGAAGTTTTTTGTTAAGTAAAGTTAGTTTTTAGTAAATATCCCATAAAAGGGATATTTCAGTGGTATCAGATCTATGTGTGTAGTTTGGATTTTATATATTTGAGTGTTTGTTAGTAAATATCCCACTTTCGGATATTTTAGTGGTATCAGAGCTTGAGTGTGTAGTTTGGATTATATATGTTTATGTGTTTTTATTAAATATCCTATTCAGGGATACTTCAGTGGTATCAAAGTTGGTGATCTTTCCATCCTATTGGAGAACTAATCCTTTTGCAGTTCTTCTATAGATAAGTTCATATTTTACTCATGCATCTTCGAAAAGGCAATTTTAGATATAAATTGAGAAGTAGAATTGGTGATCCTCTAGTAGAACCTGATCCTAATGCTAAGGATAAGAGGGTAGAAAGGAACATGGGAGATAGACATGATGAGGATCCCAGCCATAGGGATATTCTCAATGATATTCATAGAGCACAATGGGAGATCCTCTAGTTTATGCAACAGTTTATGATCAACAACAATGCCAATCATAATGGTGGATTCAATGGTGAGACAAGCAACTTGGGAAACCATGTCCAAGCACCTAGTCACATTGGAACCATTAAAGCATCCATATTTATACCCCGTATGCCTATTTTTCTAGATCAGTAGAGGACACCAGGTGGTAGGCAATAGGATACATAAGAAAGCTTTGGTGATTATATGCATGAGTGGCAATCCATAGATGCTAAGTTTTGAGAAACCATGTTATTACATGACTTTTATCAGTTAAAATACATAAATAGGCATATAGGAGACAAAGGGCATAACTAGGAGTTTTAGTATAAGATGGGAAAGGTGTCTCTTTCACCTTTTGATGGTTTAGGAAAATGCACTGCTCATGCATGGATACATAAGTTGGACAACTATTTCAGTTTGTACCCCATTTTCCAAAGGGATGCCATCCAATTTGCTTCTCTACACTTGAAAGGTGATTCCCATGATTGATGTAACTATGGGATGGTTACACATGGTCATCGCCTCATCACTTCATATGTAGATTTTGCTTAGAGGTTGATAAACCAGTTTAGCAAAATAAATCCCAAACATTACTTTAGATAGTTAGCCCAACTCAAATAAAGGGATTTAGTAGATGCCTACATATATAATTTTTAGAGGCTTATATTTATGGTTATCGATGCTTCAAAGGATAGATTATCTTATCTATTCATTGAGGGATTAGAGGATCCACTCCATGGTTAGGTGAAAGCATTAGACCCACTAACTTTGCAAGATACCATATAAAGAGCTAGGAATTTAGAGTTCTCTACTTCCATGTCAAAGGTTCCATTTAGGGCCTACTTATACCAATTATGGTCTACCCAGAGTGTATATTTTATCAAGATATGCCACTCCCTAGGCTTATCTATAGTTGACTTCTTGATAGCATCTATGAAGGTCTTATTGGTCAACTCATCCAACCCATTCCCTTACATGTAGTGATTGTATTATGATCTAATTGTAATATGATTATCATGTGCCCATTTGATAAATTTGACTGATTGAAATACTATCCCATTATCCTAAACCAAAGAAATAGGTGGGTTAAACCTGGCTATAATATGTTCTTTAAGGAAACTTATCACATCTTGAGCTCTTGAATTTTTGGTGGCTACTGCCTCAATCCATCTAGTGCAATAATCTATATATATGATCAAAAACTTATGCCTAATTGAAGAATTTAGGTTTATGACACCAATGAAATCCAAGCCCCATTATGAAAATTACGTACCTTCAATCACAGGCTATAGAGGCATAGTTATATGTACCTCTCTTTTTTCCAAGACCTAGCATTAATTGCACATCATCACATGGAAGTAAGCATTCTTACATACTATTGGCCAAAAATAACCCATTTTGAGTATTTTATGGGTTATAGTGTTTCTAGATGGATGGTTGAGATCAATCTTATGATGCAAATTTTCTAGGATCCCCTGGGCTTCTTTACATGACACACATTTTAAATATATGCCTTCATAATTCCTCCCATAGAGGATGCCTTTCTTGATCATATCATGAGAAAATTTGAGCCTTAAGGCTCTCTTTTTATCTCTCTTGAGTTCTTGGGGGAATGTTCTAGTGAGTAAGAACTGAATAATACTTGAATACCAATCCTCTTAGGAAACATGTGTTTGGCAGACCTCTTTGATGGTGATACATGGGTTTGGTTCATCATTAATTGAATAATGACTTATCTTCTCATGATATTGGTAGGTTTAATTTCAATATCAAATCCTACAATTTTACCATTCATTTTCCTCTACACTCTCCTAATTCATTATATCCTAGAATAAGCTTGACAGTAGGGTCTAGTACTATAGCAATGGTCTTGTTATGAAGGATGTAATGCCTAAACTTCTTAACTACTTCAACAAGGGAAAATATTTTATTTTCAATCAAGGAGTATCTTAATAATATGTATTTCAAATTGCTACTCATAAAAGTAATGGGGTGTTCACTTTCTTCCTTATTTTGCATAAGAATAGTAGCAATGGTATTCTTTGAAGTGAATAAATATAGGAAAATGTCTTTAGTGAAATTTGGACATATCAATACTAGGGCCTATAAAATAGCCTTCTTTATGTCTTAGAAATACTTCTTAGCTTTAGGTGTCTACTCTAATTTGGTGTCCTATTTGAGCATTGCATTCAGGGGTCTGATAATATCAAATCTAGACATGAATTTCTTGATGAAATTAATATTCCCAAAGGACTTGATCTCCTTTTTCTATTTGGAAACATTGTTTTCAATATCCCTTGAATTTTTTCTGGGTCAATAGTGATCCCATTTTAGTGATAATGTGGCCCAGTAGATTGCCTTTGATAATGCCAAATATACTTTTATTGGGGTTTAGTGATATACCAAACTTCTTTCACCTTTCAAATGGACTGAAGATGGTCAATATGGTCAACTCTATTTTTAGAGAAAATGGTGGGATCATCCATGTATATAATTATACATTTATCTATTAATACCTAGAATGTGTGATCCATCACTCTTTAAAAATTATATCCAACATTGATTAGCCCAAATGGCATTTACTTGTATGTATGTGTTCCTAATTTTATACTAAACATCATTTTTATCCTATCCTTTGATTCGAATAGTACTTGATTATATCCTAAAAATCCATCTAAAAAAGACATCATTTTAGACCCACTCACAGTTTATATTACCTCATCTAGGGAGGGCAAAGGATAATTGTCCTTCTCAAAAGATTTATTCAGATTCATAGAGTCGACACATAGTCTGATTTCATCACTCTTTTTCCTCACTAGAACTATATTTTCCACCCAAGTTAAATTCTTGATAGGAAAAACTATTTGGGTACTTAGTAGTTTTTATACTTATTTCTAGATTGTTAGGAATAAAATAGAAATTAACATAGAATAATTTCATAGAATTATAATAATAAGAGATGTGAACAGAAATAAAATTTCACAACAAGAAGATCAGATTTAATGTGGTTCACCTAATATGGTCTTCGTCCACAAAAAAACACTTGCTAATATTTTATTAAAAGCCAACAAGAGTACAATCCACTCTATCTTCTCACAATTACAATGAAAAAATATTGTTTGGATTTACACTCAACAAACTCTCCTAAATTCACACACTCTATTCACCTTCTCAAAACTATTCTAACATCTTATATATTACCTACTATATGTCTATATATAATATATCAATAGATAACTAACATAGCAGTTTTACAAAATAATGGGTACCAAAGTTTTTGTCATTTATATTTTCACCCTTTGAGGAGATGAAAATCTCTCCTCATCCAAGTGTCATAATGTAATCACCTCTAGTCTTTTGGGTAGCCTAGGGAATGAGGTGAATATATAGATAGGGCTAGCTCCCTTGATGTACCACTTGACTACTACTACTACTACTACTACTACTACTACTACTACTACTACTACTACTAACACTTGGGGAAATGAAAAGAGATAAGAATAGTTGAAAGTAAATATAATCTATGGGAGGTGACACACAAAATAAGTTGTCTACTCACACCATTTAACATGCACTTGGAACCAAGAAAAAGTCTGCACATACACTTCATCCATTAACAATCTTCCCTTTCACATCAATCTTTCAAGCATGGGGTCTTAAAGAGATACTAGGTTAGGAGGACATAGACAATAGGCATTATAAGAAACAATATTTAATAAAATACTCACTATAAATATAATCCAATTAGACATTTCTTTCTGACCTACAAAAGAGAGATTCCAAAACATACAAGGCACTAAGAAGAGTAACATGTGAAGGTAAGCCAAAATACACTTATACAAGACCAAAAACCATTGTAAGAACTTAGTTAAATCTTTAATGAGGTAAAAAATATATATCTTTATTAGCTCAAGGAAAAAAAAAATAGGTCTTCAACCTACCCAGGTGGAGAGATCCGTAAAATAGCCAAAAGGCTAGAATTTGTAGCAATTATGAGAGGAGAGAGAGATAGGGAGTAACAGTCATTAAGACACTTTTAAAACAAATATAAAGAGATAAATTTTCATGACATATATTATGATATAGGTATTAAAAAATAATCAAGAACAAATGTCTCTCAAACTTGTTTCACTCCTCCATCATGTGGCATAGATTCCCTTGTGCTTGTATAAGAAACTACCCTCATCATTTGCCTTCATAAAACTATATCATCACTACATATGGTTAGGTATTATGATGGATATGAGTTGGAGGAGTTAAAAACAAGACCTCACATGCATTTTAGTGGTCCTAAATCATTAATAATATTTTATCCATGTACAATCATCTCAAACAGTCCCAAAATGACTCCTTTCCATGCACCTCTCACACTTGGCACCCAAAGCCTTTCCAATTATACAATAAAATCCATGCACAAGGAGAGTAAAAAAATTTAAATGGTTTATAAGTCATCAAGTTCATCAATAAAGCCTTAAAATTCTTTCCAATTGGAGCTCTCACCCTTTTCACTAAGTGTTCACTATCTACCCACTAGACTGGCTAAGATGAAAGAGGTAGAAAATAGACTTATGAGTTTAGATATTTCATAAAATGGCCATGAAAACTTATAAAAAGTCTCAATATACCTCCCAAAATTTATTTCACCTTTTGAAACCTTCTCATGCCTATAAAACACATAAAAATTTTAAATAAATCCCTATTTTGACCCCATCCATATAGGTCCATATAAAAAATTAGCATTGGAGTGATCTTGAGATAGTATTATACAATTTTCAAAAGTTTCATGGTATTTCCAACCCATTTTGATACTCCATATACTTTATCTCTCCAATCGGGTCCTTATGGAGGGTTTTGTGCCATTTTTAGTCTTAGCATTATTTCATAGAGTTGACACATTGGAATTGTCTCTCAATGCCACTAAGGGCTTCTAAAATATCCTCCCTAACATATCCAATCACCTCAACTTCCCATGAAAAGTGTTATGAGAGATATAAGCATCTCAAGTTGACCCTTTGAACTCATTTCCTGCATTTTGTCAGGGTCTAAGTTCATTCCAAGCCAAAAATGGCTTCTTGATGAGTTTTCTTGCAAACAAAGGGATCCAAAACCTCTATTATGATCCCATAAATTTATCCCTATCCATTGTGAAGGTCATCTCATGATAAAAATGTAAATGACTCACCATTTTCCTTAGGCTTAAACCTTGTTTTCACAAGTATGCCTGCTACTTAGGACTCAAAATGACCCTTTTATGTTTTCCTTAAATATATATAGCTTGGACACATCCATTATACCTCTATAAACATGAATCAAATAATTTTAATGCTTTTAAAAGACTATAAATGGAAATGACCTCCTATTTGGCCCCTTGGCTTTAACCTTGCCTATTGGGTTTGACTGTAACCCTTGTTGCCCAAGGCATCATGTTTGGCTTCAGAGCTCCTAGATAAGTTTCCCATATTGAGCTAGATTTTTTCCAACTCCAAAAACCTTTTGGGAAGGATTTTTATCATTTTGGTCCATGTTTTTAGCCCATATCTTAAGATTTGCATGATTTAGGCATGGGGAAAGTACCCCCTATCTAAGACGAAATAGGGTTACATCCCCTATTTATCCCACAATCTGAACTATTTTTTAGGCTTCCTCAAGTGACATAGACCTTATACATAAAAAATGGGCCCTTAACATATCCATTTGACCCCTTTAATACATGAAAATATGAGATAGACTTGTAGAAGGACACTGTCTACAAGAAACTTAGAAGTGGCCTGTGTATCTCAATATTAGAGTCCTTTTCTCTATTTCATACTTGATATGATAGTGCCAAGAGGTCATGTTGACTATGATGAAGGTGATTCACTCTTCCTTTACTCCCAAACTTCTCACATACTTCTCAATGCATTTGAGCTTTAAGACTGTGTTCATGTTGATTGCAAGACTGAGACACTTTGTTAACTATAGGAGACACTTTCTTAACCCTACCTGTAGATGTTATTTACCTATGAAACCTATTTTGTATGAGCCTTGAGGACCCTCTAAGGTGATAAGAAATTATTATTGGGCTCTTTAAACCATTATTCCATTGGAACTTTAGCCCTAATCCTAGATCATGGACTGTGTGCTAAAGGTTTTCAAGAGAGAGGATGCATGTAGGTGTCATTGGATCTATATACCTTATCACAGTGTCTATGAACTCCTTGTTATTCCCTCTAAGGTTATATCACCTACCTCCACACTTTTATTCACCTTGATTATACTAAAACTCCACTTAGACACTTTATTTTCAAACTTATTTTTATACTCAGTTGTAGGTCACCCTATCTCAGTGTATGAATAGAATATGAGTATGAGGGGGTAAAAAAATATCTATTATTTCTTCTACTGATCACTTGAGCTTTCAAGATTTATTAATCCCCCATCAAAACTATTCCAATATTAAGGAGGGGCATGTTTCAAATTTGAGACATTTGGTGAAAAAAGGTCTCTTTGAGTCTCAGTCCTGTAGATAACACTAAATGGATTCAGTGTTTTTCATGGTACCTTTGGACCCCTAGGAAACCTCTCTCCTTTCATAAAATATCCCTCTCAATTGGTAGAGTCATTGTCTAATGATAGGGTTATAAGTTTAAGTTATCACCATGTATCATAGGCTCTTGCACCTTCATCAGGAAAACTCCTAAAAACCCTGAGGAGCACTATTTTGTTAGTTTAAGGGATAACAGTCCCTGAATACAATATTGATAACATTTAGTATGGTTTATGCCTTTGTTTGCTTACCTTAGCCTTCCAAACATGCATTTTCTGATCTCATTAATATATTGACTCCAAAAAAGCTTCAATCCATGTTTTAAACTCTTATGGGTGCTTCAATTCCCTATTTAGGCCCCCTATAAGTGGAGGTCTGGTACACCATAATGAACTATAGTATAACCAACATGGAGAATTCTCATAAACATGAACTTTTATGTTTCCATCCAACATCTTAATGTATTTCTATCTAAACTAAGAGGTTTAAAATCACATTCATCTTTATATACACCATTATGACATCATCAAGGTTCTTATATAGGCCAATTCTGGGCTATAAGATAGTAAGAGTAATCAGTAAATAGGAACAAACCTAGAAGTGGCTTTCTTTGGCATTTTATCACTTCCAAAGCCATGATAACACTTAGTAAACATGTGGATGGGACTTGAGGAACACTTGAAATAATCAAATCATCAAACCAAAGCAAAGAATTCTACAACTAGCTCAAAAGGACACCCCTCATGGATGTGAGTGCATAAAAAGATATCTACAATCTAAGTGATGGTTCATAAAATAAAATCCACCAAACTGAGAAATCTTACCATAAAAATTAAGTATAATTAGGCTTGTTTCAATCCCCAAGAGCATTCCTCCCAACTCTACCTGTGCAGCTCATACCAAGCATGCAAAGTTGACCCTTCTTGGCTTGCAAAGGCAAAAAGGAAGAAATAGAAGAAATAATGAAATTTTTGATGAAAAAATATATACACCAAGTATGGAAATATTTTATGGAGGTTAAGAGACACTTTTCCCATGTTTTAAGCAAGAAATGGACTTCCCAAGTCCATATAAGTGCCAATAAGGGCCTAAAATCAAGGGAAAACTACCTTATTCTACATATAATTACTTATTAGACTAAAATATGACTTATATTAACATATTTTAACCTCTTCCATGTTTAACTCAATCTTGGTGATAAATATTCTTATTCAACCCATCTGTATAAGTCATTAATTATGCTAAAAATGTGGCCAAAAAGCATATTTGACATATGAAACATGGGTAAAGGATAAATTAATTACTTGTGAACATTGTAAAACATCTAAATAACCACATTAGGACAATTTAAGCATAATTTTATCCTTTTACCATGTTTGACTAGGGTTAACTAGAGTTGACTTTGGTTGACTAGGTAAGTACAAGGAATATGAACTTAGACCAAGGCTAGACTAGGGATAAGTAAAGTATTTAGACCAATATAATACCCATATATGGCACGTGTAAACCTCTAAAAAGTTTATAAATTTAGGGTTTGATCCCATTTGACTAAAATTCAAATTTGGTCAACACTATTGATAACTCCTAGGGGTAACATATAAGCCTATGTTAAGGACTAGTAGCCTTATCCCATCCATTGGGAAAAGGGAGTCAAATTCACTTCAAAATAATAGGACCAGACCTTGACTTGACTAAAAATATATACGATTTACCTCAAAACACACAAAGTAAATATAACACATAACAAGACCAAAGTAAACACATAAATTGAAGGCACACTTGTGCTCCTAAGCACTTAGGGAAAACAAGACACAGTAGAAAGGAGAATAATTATGTACATTCAACTTAAACATACCTCCCTTCCTAGATCAAAAAGGAAATACCTTGAATCTCCTTACTCACTAGATGAATGAGGATGCCAAGCATGCTTCCTTTTTGATGTGGTGTTAGATGACTCATGTTTCCTTCTTGCTCCTTGGATTGGCATGTCATCTGATGGATCCATCTCCCACAAGCCTCCAAGGTAGATATCTTCTTAACCTTGTAAACATTCCTCATAATTTTTTCATTTTGTCTCATTATGGTAGATTTTTGCATGTTTATAAAGAGGATAGCCTCTTGCAAGTATATACCTTCTTGAAAGACCTTATTGTCCTTCTAATTTGTTACAATCTCTTCAAATACTTCAATAAATGTTGTGTCATATCTCTCTAGTAATGTTTCTTATTCAAAATATTCCTTGATGTTGGTGGGAATAAATTTTATAGGTTGTTCTAGGATCAAATTTTAAACCATCCCTCAAAAGGCTCAAGATCATCATAAATTGCTCAATCATGAGCTAGACTCTCTTGATTATGATGCTCCTTAATATATGCCTATTTTCCAACATCTTGGGCTTGTCCTCATTAGGATTTTTATCTTATCACATTCTTCATACTCTTTGAACATTTGCATATAGGTCTACCACATGTCTTCTTTTTGAGACACAACATCTTGCTTACCATGGTTGATATTTAGCTCTAAAGGACTTGTAGGCCCCTTTGAGACCTTCAACTTCATTGAAAATGTCCTCAAATATCTACCACAAGTCATCATCCTATCTTTGGTTAGCATCATTAAGATGGAAAACAAGAGAAACTTCCTCCTCTTTGGAATCCAAAAGAACCTCCTTCAAAGCTTCTTCTTTAACACAGGGAGTGTCATCTTCATTACCATTACAATCTGAAGTTTCTTCATAAGGAGTCAGCCCTTATTCATCATTAATCCAATCTAAAATCTCAATCTCCTCCTCCCTCTTAGTGATTTCAATACTAGGCATCTTAAAAATAGTAATTTTAACCAAAGAAGGTTCCCAAGGAGCAATGCAATCCTCAACATTAGAAGCGAAAAATGAATTAGCTATAGGAGGTTGAAAGATGGTTCTAATAGCTTCTTGAGGAGGGGTGGGAATGAGTTGAGTAATCTTAGGTTTCTCATCACTTCCAAGTTCTCCACTTAAACATGATTTATTCTTCTTTCCACAAACTACCATTACTTCTTTCCATCTTTGGAAGGTAGGCTTAGAGAATTCTCCATGAGGCTGAGATGCAAATAGAGGGGTAAATGATAGACTTAAGAAATTTTGGGTTTCCTTAGGATTGGTATCTTGTCTCCTACTTGGGAAAGTATCCTTAGATATTTTAGTTTCTACTACCATGATAAATTTCCTTAAAATTTGATTGGCCAATTTGATTTCTTTGTCAATATGGGCCTTAAAACTCAAACTTCTTTTCTCAAAATCTTCTCCAAATAAATCAACATGCTCAACAGTCATGTCCTCCCTCCTTTGGCTACTCTCTTGGATGGACCTCCAAGAAGGGAAACTTTGTGTAATGCATAAAAAACATGGGGCATTTTTAAGAATTCTTGGATTATCATTTTGAGTGGGTAAAGTTGACATAATTAAAGGATGATGTAGGGTATATTGAGGCTACCAATATTGAGTTGGTTCATGAGCTCTTAACCTCTCTTCTAGGTGAAAAATTATATCACACACATCAATAATTTCACATTTAAGGCCTTTCCAATTATCTCTTTCTATAGGTATAAATTCTTCCTTGACTTGCTCCAAAACATTTCTCACACTTTTGATACAATTACTAGGGATGACTTGACCACAACCATTTCTAGTATCAAGGTATAACATGTAGTCTTTGTATCCAATGAGATTATTCTTGAAACTTAAAATGGAGTGACTTGGAGAGTAAATAGGTCACCTAGGTGAAGCACAAGCTTTATAGGTCTGATTATAGGCAACATAAGATTGATAGGGATCATGAAAATCTTGGACAAGGACTTGTTCATATTGACAGGGAAAAGGAAAAGATGGATATGTCTCCCCAACTTACGTTAAGATAAACTCAACCTCAAAATTATCCATCAATCACTCATGAGAAGACCATATAATAAGAAAACAAATTCAATTATAGTACCTGGACTACTTAACAATCAGATTTATGCTTGGAGTCACCATTGGTGCTTGGTGAAATTGCCTTCAAAGGCTGGTATCTTGAGGAAAACACCAAAACTCCTTAAGGAAAGGACCTTTTGTCCCATTTAGTGTGCCAAAAAATATTGTCACTTGTATTTCCACCCTTTTAGGAGATGAAAATCTCTCTTCATCCAAGTGGCACAATTGAATCACCTCTAGGCTTGTGGGTAGCCTAGGGAATGAGGTGAATCTCTAGATAGGGCTAGCTCCCTTGATGTACCACTTGACTAATACTACTACTACTAACACTTGGGGGGATAAAAAGGGATAAGAATAGCCAAAATTAAATATAATATAGGGGAGGTGATACACCAAATAATTTTTCTACTCATATCATCTAACATGCAATTGGAACCAAGAAGAAGTCTGCACATACACTTCATCTAATGACAATCTTCCCTTTCACATCAATGTTTCAAGCATGGGGTCTTAAAGAGAGACTAGGTTAGGAGGACTTAGACAATAGGAATTCTAAGAAACACTATTTTATATATTAATCACTATACCTTCAATCTAATTAGACACTTCTTTTTGACCTGTAAAAGAGATATTCCAAAACACACAAGGCACTAGGAAGAGTAACATGTTAAGGTAAGCCAAAATACACTTGCACAAGACAAAAAACCATTGTATGAACTTAGTTAAATATTTAATGAGGTAAAAAAATATATATTTATTATCTCAAGTCAAAAAAAATTCAAGGCTTCACCATACCCAGGTGGAGAGATCTGTACAACAACCAAAAATGCTAGAATTTATAGCAATTGTGAGAGGAGAGAGAGAAATGGAGCTCAAGGGTTATTAAGAAAATTTTAAAATAATAATTATGATTTAAATTTTAATTTAATATGGTTGAGATAGGTATTGAAAGATAATTAAGGACAAATTTCTCTCAAACTTGTCTAACTCCTTCACATGTGGCATAAATTCCCTTGTGCTTGTATAAGAAACTGCCCTCATCATTTGCCTTCACAAAAATATTTCATCACTACATAGGGTTAGGTATGATGATGGATTTGAGTTTTATGGGATAAAATAAATCCCTCACATTTATTTTAGTGGTCCTAAACCATGCATAATCTAATGGCCATGCACAATCATCTCAAACAGTCCCAAAATGACTCATTTTCATGTTCCTCTCACACTTGTCACCAAAATCCTTTCCAATTATATAATATAATCCATGAAAAATTATTAAATACATGTTCCAAGGGTTTATAATTTATCAATTTCATCAATCAAGCCTTAAAATGCCTCCTAATTGGAGCTCTCACCCTTTTCACTATGTGTTCACTATTTACCCAATAGACTAGCTGAGATGAAAGAGGTAGCAGATAGACTTGGGAGTTTATATACTTCATCACATGTCCATGGAAACTTATAAAAAGTCTCAATATACCTCCCAAAATTCATTTCACCTTTTGAAACCTTCTCACACTTGTAAAACACACAAAAATGTCAAATAAAGCCTTGTTCTAACCCCATTCATACAGGTCCATACAATAAATTAGCATTAGAGGGAGTATAAGAGAGTATTATACAAGTTTTAAAATTTTCATGGCATTTCCACCCCATATGGATACTCCATCTGCTTCATCTCTCCAATCGGGTCTTTATGGAGGGTTTATTTGGGGTTTTATGCCATTTCTAGTCATAACATTATTTCATAGATTTGGCACATTTTAAATCTCTCTCAATTCCACTGAGGGATTCTTAGGCATCCTCCCTAACATCTCAAATCACCTCAACTTCCCATGCAAAGTGTTATGAGAGATATAAGCATCTCAAGTTAACCCTTTGAACTCTTTTCCTACATTTTGTGAGGGTTTAAGTTCATTCCAAGACAAAAAAGGCTTATTTATGAGTTTTTATTAAAAAAATGGATCAAAAACCTCTATCATGATCTCATAAATGTGTCCCTATCCATTTTTAAGGTCATCTCATGATACAAATTCAAATGACTCACCATTTATCTTAGGCTTAGACCTTATTTTCATGAGTTTGCCTATTATCGAGGACTTAAAATGACCCTTTTATGTTTTCTTTGAATATATATAGCTTGGACACATCCATTTTAATTATAAAAACATGAATCAAACCATTTTAATTCTTAGAAAATACTACAAAATGGAAATGACCTCCTATTTGGCCCCTTGGCTTTAACCTTGCCTATTAGATTTGACTGCAACCCTTATTGCCTAGGGAATCTTGTTTGGATTCAGAGCTCATAGATAATTTCCCCATATAGGTGTATTCCAACTCCAAAAACCTTTTGGGAATGTTTTTTCTTATTCTAGTCTATGTTTTTAGCCCATCTCTTAAGATTTGCATGATTTAGGCATGGGGAGAGTACCCCCTCTCTGTGAAAAAATAGGGGGTACTTCCCCTATTTTTCCCATAAAACCAACTATTTTTTAGGATTACTCAAGTGACATATACATTATACTCAAAAAATGGGCCCTTGACATGACCATTTGACCCCTCAAACGAATGAAAATATAGGACAGACTTGTAGAAAGACACTGTCTACAAGAAACTCAGAAGTGGACTATGTATCTCAGTATTGGAGTCATTTTCTCTATTTCATACTTATTTTTATAGTTCCAAGAGTTCATGTTGACTATGGTGAAGTTTATTCACTCTTCCTTACCTCCCAAACTTCTCACATACTCCTCAATGCATTTGAGCTTATAAGACTATGTTCATGTTGACTGCAGGACTAAGACACTTTTTTAACCCTACATGTAGATGTTATTTACCTATGAAAACTATTTTGTATTAGTATTTATGACCATATTAGGTGATAATAAAAAATTATTGGGATTTTCAAACCATTATTCCATTGGAACTTTAGTCTTAATCCTAGATCATGGATTGTCCACACCCACTGTCAACTATGTGTTGAAGGTTTTCAAGAGAGAGGACACATGTAGGTGTTATTGGATCTATATACCTTGCCACAGTGTCTATTAACTCCTTTTTATACCCTCTGATGTCATATCACATGCCTCCATGCTTTATTAATCTTGACTATACTAAAACTCCACTTAGAAACTTTATTTACAAACTTATTTTTATGCTCAGTTGTAGGTCACCCTATCTCAATGTACGGATAGAATATGAGTATGAGGGGGTCAAAAAATATCTATTATTTCTTATTTTGATAACTTAATATTTCAATAGTTCTTAATCCACCATCAAAACTACTCCAACATGAAGGCATGTTTTGAATTTGAGACATTTGGTGAAAAAAGGTCTCTTTGAGTCTCAAAATTGTAGATAACACTAAACGGATTCAATGTTTTTCATGGCACTTTTAGACCCCTAGGAAACATATCTCATTTTGTAAACTGTCCCTCTCAATTGGTAGAGTCATTGTCTAATGATAGGGTTATAAGGTCAAGTCATCACCATGTATCATAGGCTCTTTCACCTTCATCATGAAAACTCCTTAAAACCCTAAGGAGCACTGTTTTGTCACTTCAAAGAAAAGGGTTCCTAAATACAATATTGAGAAATTTTAGTATGGTTTATTCCCTTTTTTTCTTACCTTATCCTTCCAAACATGAATTTTATGATCTCTTTTATATCTTATGACTCCAAAAAATCTTCAATCCATGTTTTAAACTTATATGGGTGCTTCAATTCCCTATTTAGGCCACCTATAGGTGGAGGTCTAGTACACCATAGTGAACTATAGTATAACCAACATGGAGACCTCTCATAAACATGAACTTTGATGTTTCCATCCAAAATCCTAATGCATTTCTAAAAAAACTAAGAGGTTGAAAAGCACATTCATATTTCTATACACCATTATGATGTTAGCAAGGGTCTTGTATAGGCTAATTCTAGGTTATGAGATAGTAAGAGTAATCAAAAAACAAGGACAAGCCTAGGAGAGGCTTTATTTGGCATTTGATAACTTCCAAATCCAAGAGAACACTGAGTAAACCTATAGATAGGCCTTGAGGAACACCTGAAATAATCAAATCATCAACCCAAAGTAAAGAATTCTAAAACTAGCTCAAAAAGAGACCCCTCATGGATGTGAGTGCATAAAAATTTAGCTAGATTCTAAGTGATGATTCATTAAGGAGAAGCCATCAAACTAAAAAATATTCCCATGAAAATGAATTAGACTCAAGCCTCTTTCAATCCCCAAAAGCATTCCTCCCAACTCCTCCTATGTGGCTCACACCAAGCATGCAAAGTTGACCCTTCTAAAAAGACAAAAAAGAAGAAATAGAAGCAAAGAATGAACATTTTGATGAAAAATCTACACACCAAGCATGGAAAAGAGTTTATGGAGTTGAAGATACACTTTTCCCATGTTTTAAGGTAGAAATGGACTTCCAAAGTCTATACAAGTGCCAATAAGGGCCTAAAATCAAGGGAAAACTACTTTATTATACATATAACTACTTCTTAGACTGATATATGAATTCTCCTAACATCTTTTTACCTCCTCCACATTTAACTCAAGCTTGTTGATGAATTTTTTTATTCAACCCATCCATACAAGTCATTAATTATGCTAAAAATTTGGCCAAAAGGCATATTTGACATATGAAACATGGTAAAGGATAAATTAATGACTTTTGAACATATTAAAACATCTAAATGACCAAATTAGGACATTTTAAACATAATTTTATCCTTTTTCCATGTTTTACTAGGGTTGACTAGAGTTGAATTTAGTTGACTAGGTAAGTACAAGGAAGATGAACTTAGACCAAAGCTAGACCAAGGATAAGTAAAGTATTTAGACCAATATGAGACCCCTATAAGACATGTTTAAACCTATAAAAAGTTTAGAAACATATGGGTTGACCCCATTTGACTAAAAGTCAAATTTGGTCAACAAAAACCATGGGACAAGTCAACCTATAATTGTTCCCCATTAAATGGGTCTAAAAAAACATTTGGGGGCTACCGCCCCCAAACCCTGATGAGAATACATAAGCTGTGTGTAGAAAATTTTAATGTATAGTATTTTAAATAAATTTTAATGTGAAAATAGGCTCCAAAACATAACAATCTCCCACTTAGAGATTGATTTCATCTGAGTAAGTTTCTCAACCCTTCACTATCATCTATGAAGGCCAACTAAAACTAAATATATATTTAGTTTCTTCCTTGTGACCACCTTGGTCATTAGGTCTTCATGATTATGACATGTATGAATCTTCTCCAACTTCAACTTCTCTTCCTCCAAATTTGTGTTGATGAAATGGTACCTCAACTATATATGCTTCATCCTAGAGTGGAAAACAGAGTTCTTTGCTAAGTGTATAGCACTCTGACTATCACTATATAGCTTCCCTTCCTCCTACTTATACCCCAAATCTTCAAACAACTATTTTAACCAAATCATCTCTTTTATTTCCTATGTGGCAACAACATACTTATCCTTGATGGTTGACAAGGTCATTTGTTTTTATAGTCATGAAATCTAGCTCACCACTATGTCACCTATAGTAAATACATATCCTATCATACTCCTCCTATCTAAATCTCCATCCAAGTTCAAATCCACATAACCATGCAAAGTTGTGTTCAATACATCATAGCTTAAAATTTTCCCCATAATCCCTCTTAAGTATTGAAGGATCCACTTCACCACCTGCTAGTACTCTCTACTTAGATCATTCATGTATCTACTTACTGCTCCCACTACATGGGCAATATTTGGCCTAGTGCACACTATGGCCTACATTAAGCTACCAACTGTTGATGAGTAAGGTATACATGGAATCTATATTCTCTCCTTCTCTATCTTGGGATATTGTTCCTTTGATAACTTGAAATTTCCTACCAAAAGACTCCCAAAAGGTTTAGCATTTTACGTACTAAACTTCTCCAAGACCTTTTTAATGTACTCTTATTGAGATAAATTTAGCTTTCATTCCTTCTTATCCTAAGTTATTCTTATACCAAGCATTTGTTTTGTTGCTCCTAAATTCTTCATAGCAAATAAATTACTAAGTTTTTTTTAAGTACCTTTATTTCTTGCATGGTCTTACCTACAACCAACATGTCATCTATATATAGACATAAGATAAGGTAACTACCATCATCAAACTTATTTATATATATGCAATGGTCTAAATGACACTTGAATTATTCCTACTCCATCATAAAACTATCAAATTTCTTGTACCACTATCATGGAGCTTGTTTTAGGCCATACAAGCTCTTCTTCAATTTACACACCATGTTATTCTTCCCTATGACCTTATATCCCTATGTATTATACATATATAATTCCTCCAAATCACCATGAAGGAACACAATCTTCATATATATCTACTCTAAGTACAATTCTTTTGATGCCACTATCCCAAGAATAGTCCTAATAGAAGTCATCCTTATCGCTGGCAAAAAAATCTCATCAAAATCAATTCCCTTATTTTTTGCAAACCCCTTTACCACTTATTGGGCCTTGTACCTTTTTTTACCTCCATCATCCTCTTTAATTAAGTATACCCACTTGTTTTAAAATTATCTCTTACCTTCATGTGGGTTTACCAAATCCCAAGTTTGATTTTTCATGAGAGACTGATGTTCCTCATCCATTGTTTGCTCCCACTTCTTTCTGACATCTACCTGCATTGATTCTTCAAATCACTCTATCTCTCCATTGATAGTGAGTAATAAATAATTAATAGATGAGAAAAATGTTTAGGTTTCCTTCTTACCCTAGAAGACCTTCTCACCATAGGATTCTGGGGTTCTTGTGGAGTAAGTGCTTGAACTAGTTACTTGGACACTTTATCATCTACAATGTCCTCTAATACTATGTACTCTTTTCTGGAATTCTCTCTTTAATCCTAAAACTTTTGTTTATACATGAATTTTTCATTAAAGACTACATCCCTAGACTAAAATATTTTCTTGTACTTAAGACTCCAAATTTGGAAACCAAAGTCATCTTCACCATAACTAATAAGGGTGCACTTTTCAGACTTAGCCTCTAACTTGGTCCTATCATCTTTATGAATATGAACAAAAGCTTCACAACTAAATAATCTAAGAAAGTAATAATCAACCTTCTTGCCAGACCAAGCTTCCTCATGTATGCCTCCATCCAAAGAATATGAAGGACCTCTATTGATCAGATATACAACCATGTTTATGGATTTTACCCAAAATTGAAGGGGTAGTTTTTCATGAAACCTTATGCTCCTAACATGCTCCATGATAGTCTTGTTAATTATTTTTGACACTCCATTTTGATATGGAGTTTTTGGAACTATCCTCTATCTATGAATTCCATTCCTAGAATAGTATCAAAAAATTCATTGCTATAATATTCCCCACCATTATCTGATCTAAAACATTTCAAATTGAGACCTATTTCATTCTCAACCAAGGCTTTCCATATTTTAAATGTATCAAACACATCATATTTTATCCTAATGCCATACACCCAAAATTTCCTAGTTGTATCATCAGTAAAAGTGACATAATAAGATGTGCCACTGATAGAAGATACCTGAGCCAACCCCCATATATCTAAATGAACCAACTCCAACTTATTCACCTTCTTCGTAGGTCCAACCTTGAGAAACTTTACCCTTTTCTATTTTTTGTACACATAGTCTTCAAAAAAATATAAATTAGACTTTTTCAATCTAGGTATCCTATCCTTCAAAATTTGCATGCCCTTTTGGCTCATGTGATTGAGCTTATTATGCCACAAAGTTGCATTTGCATCTGTATCAACTAAATTACAATAGTCGGCACTATTTGATAAATACAGGGTACCAACCTTTTTACCTCTTGATATCATAAGAGCACCCTTGGTCACCTTCCAAGAATTTGTTGTAAATTTCACCATACAACCTTCATTGCCTAGTTGTCTTACAGATACCAAATTTTGTCTCAACTTGGGAACATACCTAACATCCTTTAGTAGCCAAGTTTTTCCATTATGCATCTTGATCTGAGAACTTCCTTTTCCTACTATGATTCAAGGATCATCATCACCAAGATAAACATGTCCAAAATCCCCTTTAACATAATCAACAAAATAATGATTATGTGGTGTAGCATGAAAAGAAGCCCCTAAATATAAAACCCAAGTCTCAATAATATTATTTATGGAGAGAATTAATATATCTTGACAAACATTACCTATTATCACATTCACCTCCTTGGTGTCTTCCTAATTTGTATTCTTGTTCTGAAGAACCCAACAATCTCTCTTCACATGCCCAATATTTCCATAGTGCTAGCATACCATCCTACTCTTTAATTTTTACCTTCTTTGACCATTTGCCTTTCTATGTTTTCGTACTCCTCTAAATCTTTGTCTTCCTCTACTCTCAACTACCAAAGCATCACCTAAAGTAGATTTTTCCCCAGAGCTTTTTCATCACATTTCCTCACTAAAGATTACTCTTATTACATCCTCAAACTTTAACTTGGCCTTGTTAGAGACTAAGTTGATCATATCCATTACTAGGTTATTCCAACTCTTTGGTAAGGAAAACAAAATAAGTAGAAACTAACTTCATCATTAAATTCAATTTTTATGGAGTTTAACATACTCACAACTATATTAAATTCATTCAAATGATCAACAATGGAACCATTTTCAGACATCTTCATATTAAATAACTTATTCATTAAAAATATTTTATTAAAAGTAGAAGGTTTCTCATATGACTTCCATAATGCATTCATGAGACCTTATATGGTCTTATCCTATGATATATTAAACATGAATATAGATGTAAGGCATAACCTAATGGTCCTAAGTGTTTTCCTACCAAGCAGCTCCCAAGCCTCATCTATCATACCCACTAGTTGTTTTACTTTTCCTCTTAGTGAAGCATAGAGGTCCTTTTAATAGAGGTAATCCTTCATATGCATCTTCCATAAACCAAAGTTATATCTATTGAACTTTTCAACCTTTGACCTATTATCATCAGCCATAGCTCCACTTAAACTAATAACTCTTCCTATAATTCAACACTTCAGCAAATACAACCTAAAGCTCTTATACCAGTTGTTAGGAATAAAATAAAAAATAATGTGAAATATTTTTATAGAATTTCAATAATAAGAGATATGAATAGAAATAAAATTTCACAATAAGAAGACAAGATTTAATTTGGTTCACCCAATGTGGGCTACATCCACCAAGAAACACTTGCTCAAATTTTCTTACAAGCCAACAAGAATATAATCCACTCTTACATCTATCTTCTCATAATTATAATGCATAAATATTATTTAGAGATACACTCAACAAACTCTCTTAAATTTTTACCTAAATTCACACACTATGTTCACCTTCTCAAAATTTCTCTAGCATTTGATGTATTAACTACTATATATCGATATATAATACATCAATAGATAACCAACATAGTGGTTTTATAAAATAATGTGTACCAAAACCATGGGCCAAGTCAACCTTGGCCAGAATACATAAAGATTGTAGAGTACATTTTAATGTACAGTATTTGAAATACATTATAATATGGAATAGGTTCCACAACATAACATGGATCAATGGTTCTAAGATAGGATTAACCAACCTTTGCCTTTGCCTAAATGGAATATGATCCATCTTGAGTGGAATGCTATGGGTGATGAATTTAGGATTGAATATCCTTAAATCATCATAGGCCCATGTAATACATATTTATACCTGATAATTAATTTATTGACCTTTTATCTTTCATTTGGGTTGAATATTAAGCCAATATTAAGGAGGTATGTGCTTATTTCATCATCAATATTTTCTGAGCTAAACTCAAATTTTTTAACCTTAAGTTGCTCATGTTTCTGTGCTTGAGGGTCTGTGTCAAAGGCCCTTTCCAAAGCAACCATCCCAAATGGGAGGAAATTTTCCTTTAGTTAGATAACATCCTCTTCATTCAATTCTTCATGGCACCTATGGTTCCTTTCCTCATCATCAATTACCTGAGACTCAAAATGTCTTAAATTTGTCAAAAACTAGATGATCTATTGATCATCATCAAACACTTGGAAATTTTTAACATTATCTGATACTAAGGGATAAGGTACCAATTCAAAGTAGAACTTATGCACTTTTGACTCCTATGGGGGTGCCAATTTTTTTGCTGAAGCAGCCAATAAATTGAT
Organism: Torreya grandis; assembly: GCA_037957365.1. Lineage (NCBI taxonomy): Eukaryota > Viridiplantae > Streptophyta > Pinopsida > Cupressales > Taxaceae > Torreya > Torreya grandis. The sequence goes on from JARHVA010008862.1 coordinate 57,377, forward strand.
AACTTAGTTTTCTTCTCTTAGAATGGCCAATATTTTAAAAGATTCAAATGATTCAATCAAATCCTAGGCTCTATAATTTTACATTTTTAAATATGATAATTTGTATTGATATTTATTTCTAACATATTTGATCATAAGTTTAGAGTCTCTATATACTAGCAATTCCTTGACATTATTCTTGAGGGCAAATTTTAATACCTCAATCAGGGCCATATACTTTGCTCTATTTTTGGTACATGGGAATTGGAGCTTGTATCCTGCTAATAATTTCTTTCCTTGTGGATCAACCAGCTTGATACCAATACCTGATCCTTATTTGTATATTTCTCTATCAAAATGGAGGGTCCATAATTAGGAAGGGCCCTAAATTTCTTCTTGCATTTCATGCCTCATAGTAAATGTATAAATTCCAAGACTAGGAGACTTATAGCTTATTTCTTCATTGGTAGTGTTTCACTCTGTAATAAGATGCTTCATCCTTGGCTCTCAATTGATCCTGATCTAGTTGGTAATGCCTCTTCAGGGTATCCAAATATGAGAGAAGTATGTGGAAATATATTCATTTAACATCTTTGACCAATCTCTACTCAATAATAATCCATATCCTTCTAGAATATCCACTACCAATATGTCAATAGTCATCTCAAATCAAGGTCCTGAAGCAACCTGAATTCTTACATCATTAATTTCTCCCAAAACATGTAGTATTATTATTTCTAACTATTTCTAATTTTCTACATTCAAAAGAAGTAAGAAACTAAGATAATATGGTCAGGGGTTTGTACATATCTTGATAAAGTTTGCGCACCATTATCCAGACGTTGAAGGAACTCCTCTTTGGCTGTGGAGGATGACACCTGTAGAAAAAAGAGACTTGAACAAGAAAACTGTTAGACAGATAGGTGGTAGACTACCAAGCAAAGCTCGATCCCAGAAGTGCAAAGGCTTCCTCGAGGGATGACAGTCCACTTTTGATAAAAGAGAATGTTGCTAGACAAAAATAATGAAAGAATAAACAAAAGAAATAAAGGTAATGCGTACCTATATTGTGTTGTCTACCTTCCACAGCCATCGACACCGGTTAGTCTACCATCATTAATTTGTCTAAGGTTGCTGATGCCAGTTAGTCTGCCGATGTCAGTAGGGGCAATGGGCCTAGTGGCTGGTGTCAGTCAGGGCAATGGAGCTTTAGACGGGTTCTGGATGAGTCTCTGGTTGATGGAATGGTCTGAAAGGAGTTTGGGTCTATGTAGTGTGGTGAGACAGTAGACAGGGTCTTTAGGAGGGACAAATGTAGGGGATATGTTGTCAAAAAAGGGGTAGGATAGAAGACAAGATTTTCAGCCTCTCAGGTAGAAGTTTGGTCAGCTATGGTCTAGTTAATAGCCAGGTCTGGTTGGTAATGTTAGAAGTAATGAAAAGAAGCTAATTGCTTATACATTCTAAATTACTGAAATGATAAAAATGGAAAAAGAATACTTACCTCCTACTTGGTGCAGAGCCAGAGGTGTTTGAGACATTTGTCCCTATTGTGTCTATAGCCAGAAGAGTGTTGGTTGAAGTCTGAGGATTGATTTCAGAGAGTACCTGTTGATGTCCAGGTCTAAGAGTTGAGAGAGGAAGAGAGTCTGAGATAGAATTCATGTTTGCGGTCTATGATTGATTGATTCAGCATCCAGGGCTGTGATTTTTATGTCCCAATAGAAGAGAATTTGCCTTCGGGCTTATCTTAAACAACTGACGTCAGTGACCCCGTCGGCGTCAGCCAACTGGTAACTGACGTCGACAGCTAGAAGAATAGAAAAAAGGCTAAAATTAGCCTTTTATCCATTCCTCTATTTGCCAAGTTCAATGGTCGTGGTAAAATGGTCAAAGGCAGGTTAAATAAGTGTGAGAGGGTTGAAATAGGTCATAAATTGGTCATAGGGTGATGGGAGGCATCCAAGGAGAGGTATCCAAGGTGGGGTGAGGTGGCATGGGTGAGAGAGATAAGGGGGTTATTAATTTAAAATAGTTTATTTTTATTTTGAATTAATAATTGTATGGGTTAGGAATGTGTGGAAGAGGGTCAAGGGGACCAAGGGGGAAGCTGACCAAGGGATAGACACGATTTTGGTGTCTACATTTGCCCCTTTTTGTCTTGTTGGTTGTTCTTGATGAACTGCAAGACAAAAATAGGGGTTGATTGCCCCAGGTATGGGATGAGGTCTTTTTTGTCCTATTGGTTGTTCTAATGAACTGCAAGAAAAAAATGAATGTAGGTTACCCCGATTATGGGATGAGGTATTCCCCCTCAAAGCAGGAGTCAAGAGAAGGGAACCTGAAATCAGGTGCCAATTTGATAGATAGATGATGGATATGGTGAAGGTGGAGTGTGAACGCTACAATAGTTGAGATTGCGTGTATACCACTTCACGAGATGGTCAGGTCAAATTATCACAGGTCAAGGTTGAGGAGTGCTAAAATCAAAATAATCGGGCTCCAGCATTTAGTCATAGCTGATTGGGTTAAACGATCCAAGCTGTAGCTCCAATGGTCATTGTGTTCCAAGTATCCCAGGCTCAGGAAGTGCTCTTGGAAACACGAAAATGTCACAAGTATTGGGGATCAACTTGCTCGCGATCCAATATTCGTGAGGTAGCATACATGCAAAAATAACCAAGGCAAAGTTATCTTGGAGGTGGTCGGGGTCGGAGGAGATAGGCGTGATCTCCAAGGTCGTTGGTTGAGTCGAGGTGAGATAGATAGTTGGGCCATTAGATGGACGGATGAAGGAATGGCCGAGCTAACCTCAGAAGACCCCATGTCAACTGAGTGCTGCCTACATAGCCCTGGTCATTAGGGCCTCAGGCCGATGTAGTTCTCCCTAAAAGGGAGGAAGAGGGTCGGTTATGGATGGGTTAGATGAGGGTAAGTCATGGTTAAAGGTAAGATAGTTTGTCCATCAGGTAGATGAACAAACATATGTGGTCAAGCTACCCCTAGAAGAGGTCATGTCAATTGAGTGCTACCTACATAGCCCCTATTGTTAGGGCCTCAGACCAATGTAGTTCAAGCCAAGAGGAAAAATGGTTGATGATTGGTTTTGGTCATGGTTAAGTCATGGTCAAAAGATAATATAGTTTATCCATCAGATAGACGAACAAACGGATGTGGCTGAGCTAACCCCAGAAGACATCATGTCATCTGAGTGCTACCTACATAGCCCCTGTTGTTAGGGCCTCAGACCAATGTAGTTCAGACCAAGAGGCAAAATGGTTGATGATTGGTTTTGGTCATGGTTAAGTCATGGTCAAAGGATAATATAGTTTGTCCATCAAATAGACAAACAAATAAATGTGGCCAAGCTAACCCCAGAAGACATCATGTCATCTGAGTGTTGCCTACATAGCCCCTGTTGTTAGGGCCTCAGACCAATGTAGTTCAGACAAGAGTCAAAGTTGGTTGATGATTGGTTTGGACTAGGATTAAATGATGAGGGGAAGATGATGTTACAGTCTTTTCCATATTATGTGATGGTGTATTTTATAACATTGGTGAGGGTTTTTCATCCCTAGCAATTGTCCATATTGAGTGATGGATGTATGCTAAAAATGAATTGAGTATGTTTATGCTTCAGCAAGTAATGGTTTATGCTTGGCCTAAATTGTGTGGTCGATAGTTTCTATGTGTATTGGTTTTCATAGAAACTAGTGTGAATAGGCTATGAGAACATTTTGTGGTCTGAAAAAGGTTTGGTTGGTTTGGTTTGGTTGGCAAATGATTTGGTTAAATGTGACCAAAGTGTGGAGGAAGTGAAAGGCAGTGTGCCCTTTCATTGACAAGGACCATAATGATAGCATAGGTAGGGGGTTTTAGAAACAAAAGCCCCGTTCATGCATTACATCATTGACCATTGGTTGTGTTAGAGAAGTAATTGAATCACTTTGACATTAAAATGAGCTCGAAATCCCTTGAGCATGTGATATGAGATATGAGGATAGGGTAACCCTTTTAGTAGGGATAACTTTGCCCCTTTTTATAGGAGACCCTGAGACGTCTACAAGCCAAGTCCATGACCTTTTTTTTTTTTTTTGGCAGACTGATCAATGCGGGAAGTCTACATAGAGATGTCATTGTGTTTTGTGGTCATTTGTGAAGCTGATTGATGCTGGAAGATTCTATGAAAGTGTTGTTTGTAGCCAAATTTTAAGCATAGCCATCCTTCGAGGGAGTGGTCTATATTTTTGCTTTTTATATGTTTGAGGGCTTTGAATAGCTGTCCTTCGAGGGAGCAGTCTATTAGCTACAGTAATGATGATACATCTATCCTTCGAGGGAGCAGTCTGCCTTTAGAATTTATGACCTTTTGATATTTTAACATCCAAATTTATTTTTGACAAAATTGTGAGTCATGGACAAGACTATAGAAGTTCGAGGGCTCCCTTTTATTAAGACAAAGCATTCATACTTTATAAAAGGGTTACATAGGGTTTGTTTAGGGGAATAGGGTTGAAAAGAATGAGGATTAAGAGGATAGGTATTTCTCAAGGGACGAGCTCAAGTTAAATTTCAAGTTAACGAGTACTCGACTAATAGTAGAATGGTCGTAGGTGCAAGGCATTAAGGGGCTCAGGTTCTGGTCAGCCTTCGAGGGAAGACAGACGATAAGTCCCTGACCCATACTTGTGCATGATGATGTAAGGTCTGAGCCAATTAGGAGCAAACTTGCCTCATTTGCTTCTTTCCAAATTGGTCATGTGTTAAATATGATTAAGAAGTTGGTTGATATTTGGTCAATGTTGGTAAATGTTTGGTCAAGGCTAGGTTGATTGATATGTGGTCGGTGCTTGGTTGGTTGTTATGTGGTTGATGATTGGTTGGTTGATATTTGGTCGATGCTTGGTTGGTTGATGTTGGCATGTTTGGTTGGTTGATTTTGGACATGAATTTGGTTGATGTTTGGACATGAAGTTGGTTGATATGTTGTTGGCATGTTTGGTTGAATGATGTTTGGTCATTGTTGGTAAATGTTTGGTCAAGTCTAGGTCAGTTGATATTTGGTCAAAGGCTTGGTCGATGCTTGGTTGGGTGATATGTGGTCAGGGCTTGGTCGAGGCTTGGTCGAGGTCGTCAAGATAGAGTCAAATTCCCCCAGTTATTTTGGTGATGAGGAGAACGCTTGAGAAATGGTCAGACTAAGGCAGCTAGTGGTTAGGGGTCTTCAGGTTGAACCTCCACTGCCTGTAAGGTTTTGATTAAGGCTTGTCGATGTTATGGAGAGATTTTTATGAGGTCATACAAGGATGTCTTCACACAATTTTGGTGAAGGTGTTTCACCATGGGGTCATGAATTGGTTTTGAAAAAGTTGGTCGAGATGCGCCCAAGATTAGAGTCTTGGGTTTTGGTGGTTGAAGAGACTTGACAAATGGATGTGTTTGGGGGAGAGAAACCTTCTCTTTCCCTTTATCCTACATGATTTGTGACCTATTAGCCACATTGACAGTGTTGATTTTAAATAATGGGGTTGAAGGTGATCGAAGGACCACAGTTTGATGATGGGATCCTGATTTAGGTGAGGATGTTTGAGAGGCCTGGGATGTTGTCGATGGTTTGGTTAAAGGGTGGTCAAAAGGATCCTTAGTGAGAAGGGTACCCTTTTTGAAGTGTTGATGAATGACAGCTTTAAGAGCGCAACAACGCTTAGTGTCATGTCCAGGTGTGCGATGATATGCACAAAATTTAGTGTCATCAAATTAAGATGGCCTTGATCTGAGAGTTGATAAGTGTGAAGGTGAAGAGGGTTGGGAGACATGAGACAGTGTTGGAGATTTGGTGATAGTATCCTTAACAAGAGGGGTGTCTTTATTGATGAATTGGTGGATGGCAACCTTAAGGGCACAACAATTCTCAGTGTCATGCCCAAGCATGCGATGATATTGGCAAATTTTAGTGTCATCAAACCAAGACGGTTTTGTTCCGAGATGTTGAAATGGTTTGATAGGCGGAAGAGTGATGTTAGAGGATTTTAAAAGTCAGTGTAACAGCAAGGTATAAGAACCTGCTAATGGGTCTACATGTTGTGTTGGAGTAAAAATTGACAACTTCTATTTAGAAGCTATTAAGGGAGTGTTTTGTACCATCTTTTTGTTTGGCGGTGTGGCCAAATGCGTAGATGACACTTTCGTGGTAGGAGGCATTGGATGTTTTGAAGGAGGTATGTTTTTGTTAGGTGTTGGTTGTAATGGAGGTGACTTTTTTTTGTTGGGTGTCAGAGTAGGAAGCACTCTTATTAAGGTGGAAGGATGGGGGCCCAAAATGGAGGGCAATGATAATGGTGGAGAAGGAGTTCTTCGACGGGGTTTAGTAGCCTTCTTTGGTTTGGTTTGAGGACTACTATTATGAGGGACGAGGTTCAAATCAACCTTCACTGAATCTTTTTCAGTTGAAGTGGGTGAGGTAGCTAGTTCCTCTCTCGATGGAGAAGGGATTGGAGATTGTGGCTCTTCAGGTGGAAAGAGCATAGGGATGATAATGGCTTCAGCATGTGGTCAAGGTGCGAGAAAAGTATGATCCCCCATTAATGATAGAAAGGATGAGGATGAGGCTACTGGCGCTGGTATGGTCAAGGCGTCCTCCAATATAAGAAAGGTCGATGGAGAACTAATAGGAGAAGACAATTCATCCACCTGTGGAAGATGAATGGGAGAAGAAGATTCTTCCACCTATGAAGGACTAACAGGTTGACTAACCTCTTCAAACTGTGAGAGAGGTTGGTCAGGGACAAGAGGAGAGACAGTGTTGACTGTGCGTATATTATGCTCTTGAGAGTTATCAGCCATAGTTTGCACATTGTTTTGGATAGGGGGATGGTTTGGAAAAGGTTGTCTGAAGATGTCAATGTTTTGATTGGGTGGCATGTTTGGGTTATCTAAAACAAGATCACCTTTATCTATCATGTCTTGGACAATGTTTTTGAAGGTTTTGTAGTTGTTGATGTCACGGCCCTTGACACGGTGATAATGACAAAAGTCATTTTCCCTGTACCAGGCAGGGATAGTTTTTGAAGGGTCGAATTGTGGTGGTCAGATTTGAGGGAGATTGAGGACCTCCTATTTGACAAGTTTATCCAAAATGAAAGCGTATGATTCTCTTATAAGAGTATACTAATGTTGTATATACCATTGTTGGAATTGTTTGGTGATGCTTTGAGATGTGGAAGGTTCGGATTGGTTAGTTATTGTTGAAGATGGTGGTCTAATGACTACAGCATTTACTGATGCCTTAGAAGAAGAAGGTTTAGAGGAAGGGTCATTTGACTTGGTGTTGGGATTTTTACTTCGCAGTTTGACTTTGTTTTCCTCGACGGCATGTAGTTCAAGCTTCTTAGCCATTATGAAAGCTTTGTCAAAGGTGTGGAATGTTTGGACCCACAGAGTAGATGAAATATGTTTGGCACACACCTGAGAGAAGAGCTCAATGAGCTCAGGTTGGGGCAAAGAAAAGGAGAGCTAGTTGATTAAGCCTCTCTAATGGGCAACAAAATTGGCTATAGATTCATCGTCAAACTATTTGATAGAATACAGATCTATGATGAAACCTTTTTGGTGATATTGATCAAAAAGTGGTCGAGGAAAAGTTGGGATAGCTGGGTGAATGTGAAAAGAGAGTGACTAGTGAGAGAGATGTACCAATCGAGGGCAGCACCAGAAAGCAACATGGGGAATGTGCATAGCAATAGTGCATCATCATGTACTATCAAGTAACAAGCATATTTGAATGCTCGCAGATGCTGTTGTGGTTCTTCCTTACTCTGGAAGTAAGTAAACTTAGGAAGCTCCCACTAACTAGGATATGGTCGGATTGGGATGGAGGGATGGATGGGTTCATTACAAATTTGGTCGTATGAAAGGACATTTCTTAAACCCAAAATTGAGGTCTCAAGATTAGACATTTTGTCCATCAACATTTTGATTAGATCAGTTGATGGATTTGAAGGTGGGGCACCCACTAGGTTGTAAGGCACTTGGAAGGTGCTAGGAGGGGCATATGACGTAGTCAGTTGCGCTTGTATAGGAGCAACATATTGATAACTAGCCATTGGAACAGAAGTGGAAGCCAGGGGTGGTTGTGTCGTGAAGGTAGAAGGCACGACTTGGCTTGATGTTGCTAGAGGTGGTTGGATTGTGGCAACACTAGCCAAAGGATGAGTATCCACCCTAGTGTTGATGGGGGAAAGAGTAGGCGGGATGGAGACAACTAGATTTTGGAAAGGGGTAGAGGTTTGTTGAATAATTTGAAGTTGATGGGGGGCTAAAACCCCAATGGAAGTGGGCTCAGAGAGGGAAGGAGAAGCCACACTTAGAAGATTAGTCATGGGTGGGTTATTAGTTGGGGCAACAGCCTGGGTGTCTATGGGTTGAGCCACAGACGTTGTTGATATGACTGTTGTCTCAACTAAAGAGGTTGGCATCCCATAAATTGGGTTGCCTAAGGAGTCTCACATGTGACTTCTTGTGAGATAATGTTTAAGGGCCTTGACATTGAGGTCAAGGAACCTTTTGAAGTCTTGGTCCCCTTCAGAGATAATGGGAGGCTGAGTTAGGATCGGTTGGGTAGGAGTCCGTTCGGTCTCTGAATGATACTCCATTAGAGGACTAGTTATGGAAGGCAAAGGTAGAAGCGGTTGTTGCCTCGTGTGGTCGACAAGAGTCTTGGTTTGACTACGTGTCAAAAGCATTCAAGGCAAGAAGTTCAGATTTTAGATACTATGTTTTTCAATCTTAGAAAACTAGAATGGGTGTTGGACAGCAAGAAAGTTAGGTTTTAAGCTTGATGTTTTGGGAAGAAAGTTTAGACAGTGACCGACGTCGATAGAAAAACTGATGTCAGTGAAAGATGTTGCCAATGTCAGTCAGATAACTAATGCCGGCAAAGATAGTTGTCGACGTCGGTGGAAAAATTGATGTTGGTTACTATGTTTTCCAGAAACTCAAAAAAATTGAGAGTTTTTTAGAAGAAAGAAGAAAACGTCCTTACTAGCTCAAAAAAATAGATAAAAAATAGAGAAGAAGATGAAGACAAACAGACCCTAAACGTTAAATCCTAAGAATAAACTTTTAGAATCATGTTAGCTTATGCCTTAGAGTGTGTTTGGGAAGTTGGCTTTTAGAACGGGTCCTAAAAGAAGCAGTCTAAGGTTGGTTTCAGGTTAGTTTTGGTGCTCAAGATCTGTGTTAGGTTCTGTACATGGCCTGGTGCTAAGGAGCGAGCTCCCCTCACTTCACGAGCCCAGTGATAAGCTGGTCTTGCTTAGCTAGTATATACTTCCCCTAGAGTTTATACTCTGCTAGAGAACAGAGTGGGCTCTCCCCTTGGTAGTGAAGTCTAAGTGGGATTACCAGGAAGGGTAAGGTATCTGTTAGGTGATGAAATCCTAGTCAGGCCTTGTCTCAAGTGTGTTTAGATGTTTGATTTTGTGAAAGTGGTTTGGATGTGTAACATAAGTGGACTACGCTTTATTCATGATGCATTTTTTAATTACTAGATGTGAGAGCTAAGTATGCATTCAGGAAGAAATGAAATGCAATGTATTTTAAGCCCAAATTGAAAGGTGTGTTTGGATGCAGACAAGTTGAGAAAAGGTTGAAGCGGATGAATTGACTAGTCTAAGATGCAAGAAAGAAAGAAAAAGAAGAATTCTTTTTAACTTTGCTGATGGTGCCTTTCAAAAGAGATAGAAGAAGAGAGATGCAAGAAGAGACCTAATGCACCTATATGAAAATTTTACTTGTAGAAGAAAAAGTATGAACCCAAGAAAGACTTCTAGTGTCCCACCGGGCGTGCCAGAATGTTTCTAACTATTTTTTATTTTCTACATTCAAAAGAAGTAAGAAACTTAGATAATATGGTCAAGGGTTTGTATGTACCCATATGAAGTTTGCACACTATTATCCAGACATTGAAGGAACTCCTGTTTGGCTGTGGAGGATGACACCTGTAGAAGAAAGAGACTTGAACAAGAAAATTGTTAGATAGATAGGTGGTAGACTGCCAAGCAAAGCTTGATCCCAGAAGTGCAGAGGCTTCTTCGAGGGATGACAATCCACTTTTGATAAAAGAGAATGTTGCTAGACAAAAATAATTAAAGACTAAACAAAAGAAATAAAGGTAATGCGTACATGTATTGTGATGTCTACCTTCCACAGTCACCGACGCTGGTTAGTCTACCGTCGTCGATTAGTCTAAGGTTTCTGATGCCGATTAGTCTGCCGACATCGGTAGGGGAAATGGGCCTAGTGGCTAGCATCAGTCAGGGCAATGGAGCTTTGGACGGGTTCTAGATGAGTCTCTAGTCGATGAAATGGTCTGGAAGGAGTCTGGGTCTATGTAGTGTGGTGAGACAATAGACAGGGTCTTTAGGAGGGACAAATGCAAGGGATATGTTGTCAAAAAAGGGGTAGGATAGAAGACAAGATTTTTAGCCTCTCAAGTAGAAGTTTGGTCAACTCTGGTCTAGTTAATAGCTGGGTCTGGTTGGTAATGTTAGAAGTAATGAAAAGAAGCTAATTGCTTATACATTCTAAATACATTCTAAATTACTGAAATGATAAAAAGGGCAAAAGAATACTTACCTCCTACTTGGTGCAGAGCTAGAGGTGTTTGAGATGCTTGTCCATGTTGTGTCTGTAGCCAGAAGAGCGTTGGTTGAAGTCTGAGGATTGATTTCAGAGAGTACCTGTTGATGTCCAGGTTTGAGAGCTGAGAGAGGAAGAGAGTCTGAGATAGAATTCGTGTTCGTGATTTGTGATTGATTGATTTAGCATCCAAGGCTATGATTTTTGCATCCTAGTAGAAGAGCATTCGCCTTTGGGCCTATCTTAAACAACCGACGTCGGCGATCCCGTCGGTGTTGGCCAACTGGTAACCGACGTTGGCAACTAGAAGAATGGAAAAAAGGCTAAAATTAGCCTTTTACCCGTTCCTCCTTCTGTCGAGTTCAGTGGTCATGGTAAAACAGTCGAACACAGGTTAAATAAGTGCGAGAGGGTTGAAATAGGTCATAAATTGGTCATAGGGTGATGGGAGGCATCCAAAGAGAGGTATCCAAGGTGGGGTGAGGTGGCATGGGTGAGAGAGACAAGGGGGTTATTAATTTAAAATAGTTGATTTTTATTTTAAATTAATAATTTTATGGGTTAGGAATGTGTGGAAGAGGGTCAAGGGGACCAAGGGGGAAGATGACCAAGGGATAGACATGATTTTGGTGTCTACAATTATCTTATCCAGATGTGACATAGTCCTCTTGGATGGATTCAGGGTCAAAACAAGCTTTTGACAAATGAAATTTGACATTATTATTATTAAAGATCTATAATCTACCAAACAATTATGTATGTTCTCTCCAAATACTCAAATAATTATCAAGAAATGGGGAACCTCAAGCTTGTTTTTTTATATAACATTTGTGTTGGTTGTCTTGAATATTTCTACAATATACTTACCTATGTTAGACTTCCATAAGAGCTCCTTTTGCTTTATGATTTGTGCTAGTTCATTAAGAGTAATATTGGCATTAAACTTCTTCATATCCTCAACAATGTTATATCCTTATTTATTATATTCCTCTCTATGTTGAGGGTAATCATTCCTTTTTAGGGGAGGAGGATTATTATCAACTTTGGAATTTGGAAGAATAACTATATTATTTGGAGGAGTATAAGTGGTAATAAGTTGTATGTTCCTTAGATTATAATTATTCATGTCGAAATGCTGAAACATTTATAACTCATCAGAATTATCCTCTAAAACATTGTCATCTTCATTGTGAAAGGGAAACTCATATGTTTCAAAGATCATAGCTAAACTTCAAGGTTCATATTCATGAAGGAGATCTAGAGGATTCATCATTTTATCTTATCTAATCATTTCCATCTAAAATATTTCAAGGGATGCACATAACTCTATACAGTCCAATTCTCCATGTTGTGATGTGTTGTGAACCTTGTACCAATTGGGGAAAATTGTCTCCATGATATTGATTTATGGTAGTTTATTATATTATTTTTGTTATGCATTTTTGGTGGGCATATTTAAATTCATGTTGTATCTTAAAAATCTAGAGTTTTGATTGTAATTATGATTAATGGTGTTACCCATCCTTTTCTAAATATTTAAGAAATCATTGCTCATCTTATGGACCATTATTTGTATAGAATCCAATTAGTTTTGGTAGAGTTATAAACCTAAGTGATTACTACATTGGTGTGAGCCTAATATTGATTACATTAGTTATATTGATGGCCATTTCTTTATGTTTGACTATTCAAGAACCCATAATTTTGACTTGTTGTTTGTTGCATCATAAGAGGTAGGGTGTATTACTAATTTTGGTTGAATGCAGGGGCATTCTAATTATCATGTGGAATTGGGTTCAAATATGGGAGCCCATTATTAAATTTTTGGCCTCCTCAATTATGAGTAATAAGTTGTGAATTGAGCTACTTATTGATATTAATAGCTTCTTAGAGTCCAAAACTAAAGTATTGGCAGTGGCAGCTCTTTACAAGAACACTATAATAATGGGATCTAGAGCATTCTTATTTATTTTGGGCATTAAATCTATGCCTAGATTATAGATGACATTCAATCGAGTGCACATATTTTGAAATATTACATTGAAGGCCTAGATTGACTCATTAGGTTCCCTCTTCATGCTAGTGAAATGATGATACACCAGACTTGGATTAGTCACTTTCCCAAATTGTGCAAGAAACATATTTTGACATTCATTCCATGAGGTGATATAATTTTCTTGCAAATTAAGATACCAATCATAAGAAAAATATTGTAGAGTAAATGGGAAAACCCTACATGTAACATCCTCATGGGTGGCATTCATTAATCTCAAGGTAGCCTTGAAAGGTTTAATGTGTTCTTCTATTGTCCTCCCATTTGAGGGGGAGAAGGTAGGCAAATACTCCATCAAATTCTTTGGCAATTTGTATTGGTCCACTGAGATGGTAATAGCAGAGATGACTAACCGAGGTTGGTCCATAGGAGGATTAATAAGTGCGACATTTCTTACATGGGAAAGGTGTTTTAGCTTAGTGTATCTTAGGGATGATAGGTATTGGTATAGGTCTATTAGGAATTGACAATGGTGAAACCAAAAGTCTAGTTTGGACCCTAAACCTTGTTAATTTCCCAAATGTCTCTAGTGTAACTCTACATAGTGACTAACCTATACTATGGATAAAACACACAAGTGTTCCCTCCTAGCACCAGCTTTTTTATGTTGATGTGGGTTTTATCCACACCATAGAAGGTTAAACAAGGTAGCTTTAACATTTTGGGATCTTTATGGAATAAGGTTCCACTCTAAAGCATGATTTTTAGGTATGTAGTTAAAATAACTAGGTAATGGAATAGCATGTTGAGATTGTGGGTTATTTAACCAAATTTTATGGATGGATGCATGGAATCTAATATAAACTAATCACTAGGCGAGTTGGATGGGTGGAGAATTATTCTAAGGTGGGTAGATCTCATAGAAAATAAAAATGGGAAAGAAGGGTAAGGTAGAAAAATAGGCTATGTGTTCTTGAAAGGTCACTTATAATATGTTTTCTTTGGTGGACAAGGATCTCCAAGACTAGTGTTTTCCATTTACAACTATTACACATTCACAAACAAGCATATTTAGTAGTATTGGAAAACAAGTAAAAGTTGCTCAATGATCTCAACTAAAGGTTGATCTCCTTAGAGATTCTATTGTACACCCTTATCTATAAGATTATAGCTCAAACCAAAAATTTGTCTAGGGTATTTATGGATTTCTCTTAGATGACTATATCAAAAGAGATACCTCTGCACACCTTGGAATATCAATTAAATTTGTCCTAATTGCTTAAACCAATGAGACCTACCAATTCTTAATTGTTGTGACACATCTAAGATAAATATTCATTAATTGAAATAATTAGATTCATCCATAATATTAACACACTTAAAAATTATTAAATTGATATAGACAAATAAACTTAAATTTCATTAACATAGAAAAGGAATAAAAAAGAAAAAACATAGTTTCATGACAATTAATCTCTTGATCTCTTCCTATATATTAATCCAAAACTTCAGCCTTTTGAAAAGAGAGTTATACATGTCTATACAAAACTTGGGGAATGGGTTGCCTCATCCTCCAAGTATAGCAAAACTTTGATTACATCCTAATAACTAGACCATAAGTTCTAGTTTGGTACAAAAATGCATGTTATAACTTATAGATAACCTTAAACATGCAACATGTGCATGCTGGTAAAAACAATTTGTTTAATTACAACATGGACTAAATAAGACTTAAATATCCATGTGTAAATGTTATGTGCAAAACTATACAAAAATATCCTTAGACTAAGGCTAACTCAGTTCTTTCTTGACACTTTTCAAAAAATTTGTTGGAATTGTAGTTGGAATTGTAGTTGTAATTGGAGTTGTGCTAACAACTAGAGTTGAACTTGTTAGTGTAGTAGACATGGTGAATAGAGTTATAACTAGGGATACACTTATAGTTTGGATTTTATTGACCACATGAGCTTAAATAAGAGGTGATGTTAAGGCACTCACTAATCTAGGAAGGACTAAAGTTGATGATAGTGTTATAGTTGGCACTTTAGGTGGGGTCTAAGCAACGGAATTGACAAGTGGTCATGAGGCTTCTTTCTTCTTGGATTATGACTCTTGATAATATTTATATGATTTGGCATTTTGTGCCCAAATTATGCTCATATCAAGGAGATGAGGTCTGGTTACCTTGTCTTTCCATTCCATCAGCCTTGCATGCTCTATCTTGGTGGCTCAGAAGCTAACCCAAAAGACCTCCATTTTTTTTTACCTTCTTCCTCATTACACTTAGCTTTAATTCAATATCCTCTAGACTCAATACTTGTAAACTTTGTTTGAAACTATCTGAATCTTGTTAAATCATCTGATCAAAAATATCTCAAGCTACCATCTTCCCCATGTTATCTTGAGCTCTTGTTAACTCTACCTAATCCAAAATTTGTGATGATTGCTTTATCTATTCTACAAACTTATTCACTAAAGCTTAGGAAGCAGTCACTCAATCTTAAGCCTCCTAAGTTATGTTGATATTTAAATTCAATGCATTAGTTTCCTCCAATGGGGTCATTAAATTTAAGTGGCTAAATGCCTTATTAGTGGTGTACAACACCAATAAATTCAATTTATTTTCATCTTCTCTAAGAAGTTTGAAAAAAAAAATATTAAATTTACATGTGGATCTAACTGACTCTCAAATAATGAATTGTACCCAAAAAAATTTATAACCTAAGTATCATATTTTGTACATCCTACTCTATGCTAGAGGGAACTTGTATCACCTATTATTTCTCTCTATGAGTCTCTAGCTCTTATTCTAGTTATTTTATCATTAGTTTCATTCCCTCATGGATCACCAATACTGCTTTGATATGGGTCTCCTTTTAGGACTTAAGGTCCTCAATAAATTGGGATTGACCCTTCTTCCTATCTTGCCTCTTTGAAATAGAGTAAATTTTTTCTCTTTCCTCCAAAATTATCCCCCTACCACTATTATCTTCAATATTCCTCTTATTGAACCTTTACATTGAGTTTGTGGCTTTGTCAAAAAGTGAATTTATAGTGAGAAGCTCGATGATCTTCATATTAGGCCTATTATAAGCTAACACTCCTAACTCCTTGTCCTAATCTAGAAGAGTTGACTTTGATTAATCCAATGGTTGATATTTTATCTATGCATCCTCCTCAAGCTTAGGTTTAAGCTCAATGGATGGCTTGGGCATTGAGGGAAAGATTATCTTGGATAAGTATATCTTCCCAAATTATGGTATGGGGTGCACAACATAGGTAGGTTCATTCTTGGGGTCCTTTTTTTTTGCCACCACTATTATGGTTTGAACTGGTCCTAATGAAGGCAATGCTAAACCCAATTGGGTAGAGGTGGTAAGCACTTAGGTGATGAATTGGTTGGTGGCTATGGTGGTAGAGGTGGAGACTGAAAGATTTGGAGTAGAGGTGGTAAGATGGAAGTAATAATGGTTTAAGTGATGGAGACTGCAAAGGTGGTGATTGGAGAAGCAAAAATGGCAATTGGGGGAGTAGTGGTTGGAGAAATGAAAAAAAACATAGTAGAGTGATTGCATAGATATGAAAGTAGAAAAAATTGTAAAAGGCATGCTATAATCAATCAGTAAGGAGATTAGAAGAGAAATGCCTAGGAGAGTAGTGAAGATATCACCCTTACCATATTGATCACCACCAAGGGGTGTCTTTGCTTTTAATCCTTATAATACTAAGACCTTGGCTTACTATATCTCTTCATCATCCACATCTTAACATGGATCACCTTCAATTGAAGGTTGTGCCTCTCCATTAGTTACCTCTATGTATGGGGTCTAAATTATCTCTTTCATGGTCTTTATTTGATGACACAGTGTTGTCTTCTTGGCTTATGGAGTAGCCACTTGTTGCATAAGAGGTAGAGATTCATACTAGATGTTATGTTTGTTGAAGTAGACATAGTAGGTGTCATATCTTCCTCATCAAAAGAGTCCATGAAAATGATCTCCACCTCTTACTCAATTGTGTTATCCTTCTATTGCATTAGCTCTTCTACTATTTCATATTTGACTCTCCTTAGTTCAACACTAGATGCTTGAACTAGAGGAGTATGTTCTTCTTCTCCATATGCAATAGCTAGTGTCTTATTTAACTCTTGCTCTTCCTCATGTTATTTAGCAGATAATGTTTCCCATACGACTTGATCTTGTTCTTATTGAGTTATCATCACAATAGGTTTTTGTTGGGGGTATTGACCTTGGTCTACTAGCTATTGGTAAAGCTTACCACTCTAGAAGTAAGAGGATTTCCATCCCCTTAGTGGTGGGATCCTGAATTTGGCTTGGTTGAGTATAAAGGAGGGGTTTGATTGTATTACCATTAATAATAATTTGCTTAAGCCTAAATTCTTATCCCTTTCCTTTACTTCCTCATCATCTTTAGCATTAAGGAATAGGAAGTCATGGTCAAATAGCTCATGTTTCTATAGGATGCCAAGGTTGTGGATCTATTATTGTACTCTCCTATGGGGGTCCCAATCCCTGTGGGGTAGAGTAGCCAATTCATAAGCCATATTTACATTCTTAGCTTCTATGAAATGTCTCGCATCCTCCCAATAGTATGATGGGAGTCATGAAAAGTGCCTTTCTTACTCTTTGTCAAATATTTATCTATACCATTCCATATTTAGAAGGCAATCTCTTACTCAGAAACTTTGTCAAGGACAAACTTGGGGAGCCAAAGAGGATCTACCCTATGCCCAATAACCATGGTGACTATATAATCTAGGTAGAGATAATAATCACCCAAGTTTATGAGTATATTAGTAATGGTCTTTGAAATATTGGTGAGAGGTTGGCCATGAATGGCCATCCAAACCTAAGGATGGAGGTCCTCTATAAAGTTGGTAATTTTTTTACATATTCATATATGTGAATGAAGGAATAGAAGTCACAGATTCTATTATTGATATAATCTAGGTTAGGAATCCACAAAACCCCATTATGTTATTAAATAGTCCCCATAACTACATCCAAGATTCATGAAATCATATATAAATTTCCCTGTTAAGTCCTCTTGTCCTTGTGTATAATCTATTGATGCAAGTAGGCACTTATGACCTCCCCCAATGCATAGGTGTGATTTGAAGTAATGAGTAGGTCTAGCAGGGCTAACCATTCTAGATGTAAGAAATGAATGCTTGGGTGGCCAAAGAGTTGATTCATCAATACCATACCAATATGAATCCCCATCCTAAAGTGGGTGATGGGGATAGGATTTTTGGTATGTTCATTAAAACTGAAAGTCTTTCTTGGGAGAATCCACTTCCCTATTGCTTACTATGCATTGTTGTTTTTCCTCCAAGTGACTACACTATATAAATCAAATGTTGTGTCTAGAATGGGCAGATTTAAATACCTCGTAACTACATCTATAGAGATGTAGGTAATGACTATATTATTATTGGTATAGTGTAGATAGCCACTTTCTATAATTTTTCCTTCAAAAAATAAGCCTCGTAGTAAGTCGATGCATGGCATGACTTTTATTTTGTTGACTATGTAGTGAAGTTTTTGGTGTTTAAATGACACCAAGTTATCTATAAGTTATTTCTCCTCTATTGATATGTCCTCCTCCAAATCAAATGGATCAATGTTCTCTATGGCCAAACATAAATCTGAGTAATTGGCATGGTGTTAGAGCTCCCTTGTACACTCTAGATGAAGATGCCATTATTGTTGGTTAATGTTGGTATGATGTAAGCTTTTCAAAATGGCAGTCTAAGAACTCTATTATATAAATTGTAAGTTATTTCAAATGCATCTAGGGATTTTTAAATTATATTTAGCTATGTACACTAGAGCTCTTGAAAATCAAATGAGGTGAACTCGATTAGGGGCTCAATATTATAGCTATTTACATTCATTCTAGTTTATACACCATTAATTTCTAGTGTCTATGAGCTCATCACCTTCATTCAATTATAACTTGACCACTTAGGCCTAGTGGGCATACCATGTAGGATGTTTTCTCATTTGGGGTGCCATGGTGTTATTTATTCCTTTTGACACTTTCCATTGTATGGTTTAGTCATGGCATCAACCTTTACCTTCAAGACTAATGGTATAATATGGTGAGTCAAAGATTTTAAGAAAAATACCCCAAAGAGAAAAATGATCTTTACAAACCTTCATTTAAAAAGATTTATCCAAAATTCATCAAAGGGAATGCTTCTAAACCAAAGGTTCTAAATGAAAGTTTCCAAAGAGAAAATTCATGAAGACTAAATGTCTTCAGAAAGATTATTGGTTGGGAGGAAGTTACCATATAAAAAGTCCCTGAAGGAAAACCTTATGAATGAAATTTGTCAGAGATAAAATTCCCAAAGACTAAAACCTTTCAAATAAAAATTTCCAAAATAAAGTTATTGCATAAGAAGTGCCAAACAAAATGATCTAAAGAAAATTTACTGAAGACTAAGTTACCGACCAAAAAAAATTCAAAATAAATTTCTCGACCAAATATTTTTTGAATACCAAAATACTAAAGACTGATAGTATCCAAAATATCAAATAAAAAGACCCAAATGGTAAAATCTAAATAAAATATCCTAAATAAGCAAACCTGAATACCTATCATACATAACAATTCTTCAAAATGTTCCATTAATATATTAGTTTCAATAAGTCTTTCCCAATGGCAAATAGGTACACTAAACATGATTCAATGTCCAAAACATCAATTTTATATAGATAATAAAAAGATAGAATACAAACACAGACACACCCTAATAATATATAAGTCCTCTATAAGCAAAGGGAGTCCCCACTTTTTAAAGGAAATCTAAGGTGGGGTGTGTTGAATACAACAGATGTTGATAATAATGAGGAATCAAATGAGAGGAATTGTAGAGTTTTATTTGTTAATTAATCTAAATTTAAACAAAATGATCAAGAGAAACCTCTTTAGAAATAGAATTAATTAGATAACAAGAATATTTCTTTCCTAACCTTTTGATTTTTAACTTGAGAGGCCTAGAGCTTGAAGCAGTTATTGAAATAATTTATTTTTCTACCTCTCTTATCTCTAGAAGATAGTCATTTTTATCACTTAAGATGTCTTGACTTCTGCTTTTTTTTATTTATGGAAGCTTCTTAGTTCATAGCCTATTATTGGTGGTGGTGTAAATCCTACCTCATCAACATCTACTCCTCTATTTTTCAATCATTGCAATGTTCTCTAAAGAACAGCCTAAGTTCTACTTACAAGAGAAATTGACTCCTTATTACTCCAATCAATCTTTAAAATTGGTTCAAATTAAAGTTTTTCTTTCTAAATACTGGGGTCCAAAGTATCTTCATCATTAAGTATTTTCTTAGTGAATTTTGTAATCCCAAATTTAGCAACATGTTTCACTGTGAATCATGAGTAATCCCTTATTTTCACATCCTTTTCATCATTTTAGTCTATAGACCTTAAAATGAGGAAGATGTTG
Source organism: Torreya grandis (assembly GCA_037957365.1). Taxonomy (NCBI): domain Eukaryota; kingdom Viridiplantae; phylum Streptophyta; class Pinopsida; order Cupressales; family Taxaceae; genus Torreya; species Torreya grandis. The sequence continues at coordinate 77,473 of JARHVA010008862.1, forward strand.
ATATGAATCCCCTATAACATGTGTCATTAAGCCTCTTACATCAAATGAAGCCCTAATTTCAAATGGCATTATAGTGAAATTGTCAATTCTTCCTTAATTGTCTTTACTTTGGCCAATGATGAGCATGTGTATATGCCAATGGAGATGGGGAATTTCAATCCGGATTTATGTTTATTAGGTAGTAACTTAAGATTCTCAACCAATTGCCTTATCAATTCCATTAGGGCCCATTTATCATCAACATATCTAGGGAGCATGTAGAGTGATAGCTCACACCTACAAACCCTTAAATAATAAAAAAGTTAGGAACTAGATAAACCAAGCTCCCCATTTAGAAATCTATGTTGTTGCTTCCATATAAATTCTCATATTATAAGGTTTATTTTCAAACATTTTAATAACATATTGAATGAGTGAATCATTCACCCTCCAAAAATAATGAGCAATTTATTTTAGTGTAAGCAAAGGGTGAAATTCATCTATTTTAAAGGTCTTGATGTTTCCCACTTGATTCAATCCACCATAGAATCTCCTCGTAGCAATTACATAAACCAAGTATGAAGTCATGTATAATTTAGAAGTTATTTTGACTTAAATCAATTTATTATGGATTGAGTCATTGATCAGCTGACCCTAATTTATATATTGCTTATTATGATGAATAATCCATATATACTTGCACATCCAAGTCTATAAGTATCTTACCTCTTGGCTTCCAACTACCATGTGTAAAAGTGTGATCATATCATTTAGATTTTTCATGAATTCAAACCTAGAGAGATTCTTTAGGAGCCTTGTTACTGAATGTTTAGGCTTTGTGAGCCATTGTTTATTTACCTATTCTATACAATAATTGGTATTATCATCCTAAAATTATTGAGTTGAAGTAAGAGAAAAGTTCACTTGTGATTCTCATTTAGGAAATTGTAATAACTTGTCAATATGTTTTGGAGCTAAACATATGACATATTCTCCTTTGGGATTTAACACTTGTCTCTTCTCAAGGTCATAGTGTTCGGCTATGGTTAAGACCAATGATGGGCTTTACACTAAGGTCAAAAAGGTAGTTGCTTTTACCAATCCAGTGTCATGTATACTCTAACCATAGTATGTCTTGTGCACCCCCATTGATTTTATTAATAATTAATCCATATTGATATACCTTATATATATGTTTTTTATATTCTCAACATTCAACTCCAGACATGATAGAAGAATGACACCTTGAAATAAGTATTTCATCTTTGATTCCTTTTCTCCTTATAGAATCTTCTTTAGAGGATTTTTCTTTAGGGTAACCATGGTAGGTGTCTTAGATATTAACATCAAATAAAATAACACCTCTTAAAATATGAACTAATACTATATTACAGCTAACCAAGAGGATATGTCAAGAAAACCAATAAAAACCTTAATTTTTAGGAAAAGGGATTATATAGCAGAGGGGGTCTGATAGGTTATTTTCAAGATAGATGGGCTCTAGGAGTAGTGCAAGAACTATCACTAGGTTATGAATAATGTGTTTACAACATTGTTGGGTTCCCATGGTGGTGTCTATAACACCATTGAGTTATAATGGTGGTATTGATAACCTCCCATAATTTGATAGGTTTTTAGCACCAAGTGCAAAGTCTATTTAGGAAGTAGGTAGGGACTAGAAGGTGCAAAATAGAATAATGGAGTTTTGCAATAAAATCTAGGGTTTTAGTTTATTTTTATAAAATGAATCAAATTTTATAAAACCCTATGCATAATGAGAAATTCTAATATTATGTGTGGAGCTTGATTGTCTTCTAGACTTAGAGGTTAAAATTTTGATGTTATTTCAGCTAGGTTTTGGATCCCATTCTTTGTATCCCTAATGGCAAGGGGGGTTTCAATGCCCCTGAAGCAAAAAATTTATTAAATTTTCCTTGTAAAATTATAATTTCATAGTCAATCTGGGCTATTGATTAAAGGTTTATAGATCTGACAGTAGAAGTCATATTTAGGTGTTTTTTCCCTAAAATGTATTGATACGTGGTTGAGATGAAAAAAACACATGGTAAATAGAGAGGAGGCAGAGAAGGTAGAGAGGTGTAATAGGTTTTGTTACAAGATTTATGTCTCCCTTGTATTATTGGAAATAATATACTAGACAAGTTTGGTAAATGTAGCCCATTTTAGATGAACCACGTTAAATCTGGTGTCTCCTATTTTGTGCATGTCTATGATTATTTTTTGAATGTTTGATTGATTTATTTCATAGTTTATCTTGTATGTGATTTGGGGATAAATTTCTATTTTATTGTATCCTAATAAGCAGTATCATAGCAAAGGTTTTGTTTGCATAATTTTAAATCACATGAAGAAAAGGGTTTGACCTCGAGTGGGAGCTATGCCATATGAAAATAAATCTAAGGTGAAGTTCAATGGATAGAACTTTGGATTGTGGAAGATATAGATAGAGGATTACCTTTACCAAAAAGACTTATATTTGTCATTCAGATGGCAAGCCAAGAATCCATCGACAATGTCAAATGAATCTTGGGAACTATTGGATCAGAAAGCCCTTGGAACCATACGGTTGTGCCTTACATCTTCTGTAGCATTCAACATATCATAAGAAAGGATAATATAAGGTATTATGAGTGCATTAGGCAAGTTATATGAAAAACCCTCTACCTCAAATAAAATATTTTTGATGAACAAATTATTTAATATGAAAATGTCTAAAAATGGTTTAGTACCAGATCATTTAAATGAGTTTAACATGGTTACTAGTTAGTTACATTCCATAAATATTGATTTTGATGATGAAGTTAGGGCTCTTATTATTCTTGTTCCTTGCCTAAAATCTAGAATAGCTTGGTAATGGCAGTAAGCAACTCTATGTCTAATAATGCTAAAATAAAGTTTGAAGATGTGGTGGATGTTATCCTAAATGAGGAAATGTGAAGAAAAAGCATAGGTGAAACATCCATATTTGGAAATGCATTAACAATGGAGAATAGAGGAAGGTAGAAGAATAGAGGAAGAGGAAACCATGAAAAATCAAAAGGGGGTGCAAGATCTAAATCAAGAGGCAAGATGGAATGTTGGATCTATGGCAAGCTAGGATACACAAAGAAAGAGTGTTGGTTTCAAAAGGATAAATTGGGTAAGCACTAATAGGAAGGTAATAGAGAATAAAATTTAGCAAGTGATGTACTACAATATGCTCTTATACTTTCTTTGGATAATATTGTTAAATCTTGGGTTTTAGATTTAGGTGCTTTTTATGTGACCCCTCATAGACATTATTTTATAGATTAAGTTCAAGGTAATTATGGGAATGTTTACCTTGGTGATGATGAACCGTATATTATTATTGTAAAACAAAGTGTTCAGGTTAAATTCCAAAATGGAAACACTTAGGTGTTGAAGGATGGCAGGCATCTTCCAAGCTTGAGGAGAAATTTGATCTTTGTAGGGCAACTGGGTAGTGAGGTTTGTATGGTCACATTTATAGCCGAATCATGGAAGGTTACAAAGGGCTCTATGGTGGTTTTAAAAGGTAAGAAAGTAGGCACTTTATATTTATCTATAGATAATGTTAATTCATTTTGTGTTGTAGATGCTATAGGTGAAGATGCAACTTTGTGGCATTGTAGACCTTGCCACATGAGTGAAAAAGGAATGAAGTCCCTACATGCAACATATAAACTCCTAGGTCTGAAAGAATTAGATATGGATTTTTGTGAGCATTATGTATATGGAAAAAAAAATGTGTGAGGTTTATCAGGGTTGGACTAGCTAGGAAGGAGCAAAAGTTAGATCTTGTGCATATAGATGTATGGGGAGTAACTCAAGTATCTTCACTTGGTGGTTCAAATTATTACGTTACATTTATTGATGATGCAACTAGGAAGGTTTGGGTATACTATATAAAAAAGAAGTCTAATGTTTTTGATACATTCAATAAATGGAAATCCTTAGTTGAAAATGAAATAGGTTTAAAACTAAAATGTCTCAGATCAGATAATGGAGGTGAGAATTGTAGTAACGCTTTTAATAATTATTATTTAAAAAGTGGAATTCATAGATAGAAAATAGTTCTAGGAACACCATAATAGAATGGTGTGTCAAAAATAATGAAAAGAAATATTATGGACTATGTTAGATGAATGAGATTACATGCAAGTTTGCCTTTATATTTTTGGTTAGATACTATAACTATAGTAGTTTATCTAATAAATAGAAGACCTTTGAGTGCTTTGGATGGTGGAATACCAGAGGAGGTAGGGACTAGAAAGAAGGTAGAATATTATTTTCTAAGAGTTTTTGGTTGTGAGGAATTTTCTTATATTGACAAAGATCATAGGAATAAGTTAGAAGCTAAGTCTCAAAAATACACATTTATTAGTTATGTAACTAATGATTATGAATTTCAATTGTGGAATCTAGAAGATAAGAAAATAATCAGGAGTAGAGATGTTGTGTTCCATGAAAAAGTCATGTACAGGGACCAGTTACAGGAAAAGAAGCAAGAATAATCTAAAAGGGAATATAGTATTAGAAGACATTATAGAAAAACATGTCCCAGAGGTTCTTGATCAAAATGTGCAATAGGAATAGGTAACTCAAACCCCTATTAGAAGATCTACAAGAGTAAGTAGACCACCTGATCATTTTTCTCCTTCTTTATAGTATTTATTACTTACTAATGGTGGTGAGCTAGAAAGCTATGAGGAAGCAGTGTAGATTGATGCCAAGGATAAGTGGGAGCAAGCTATGGATGAGGAGTATGATGCTCTAATAGAAACCCAAACATGGGGTTTGGTGGAGCTTCCCAAAAGAAAGAAGTAATTGCATAATAAGTGGGTATATAGGATAAATGAAGAGAACAGAGGTAAAAATAAATTCAAGCCTAGAATGGTGGTTAAAGGTTTTGCAAAAAATAAAGGTATAGACTTTGATGAAATATTTTCTCCAGTAGTTAAAATGACTTTTATAAGAGTTATTTTTTAAGTTTAGTAGTAGTAGAATATTTGCACCTTAAATAGTTAGATGTCAAGACTACATTCCTTTATGGTGACTTGGAGGAGGAAATATATATGGAGCAGTCATAGAGGTACAAAGTCAAAGGTAAGGAGAAAATGGTGTGTACATTGAAGAAGAGTTTGTATGGCCTAAAACAAGCTCCAAGATAGTGGTATTTGAAATTCGACAATTTTATTATAGAATAAGGTTATTGTAGATGTCATTTAGACCATTGTGTATATTTTAAAAGTTTTGAAAATGGTAGATACATCATTTTTATTTTATAGGTAGATGATATGCTTGTATCTAGTTCTAAAATACACAATATTAATATACTCAAGAAATAATTTAGTGATAGCTTTTCTATGAAGGATCTAGGTGCAGCTAAATAGATCCTTAGTATGAGGATAACTAGAGATAGAAAGAATAAGAAACTAGAATTATCACAGGGAGAGTACATCAAAAAAGTGTTGGAAATATTTAATATGCATGATGCAAAATCAATTGGTACACCTTTGGCTACACACTTTAAATTAACAAAGGAATAATGTCCTAAAACACAAGAAGAAAAGAACCTGATGTCTAAATTTCCATACTCATTAGTAGTTGGTAGTTTAATGTATACAATGGTGTGTACGAAGTCAGACATTGCACATACAGTGGGAGTGGTGAGTAGGTTCATGAGTGATCTAGGAAAGGAACATTAGAAGGCATTAAAATGGATCCTTTGTTACTTAAGAGGGACTATAGATATAGTATTAAGCTATGGTGGATCAGATGTGACATTATAGGGATATGTTGACTCAGATATAGCAAGTGACTTGGATGGTAGAAGAATCACTATAGGGTATGTGTTTATAATAGGTGGTGTAGCAGTTGGTTAGGTATCATGATTATAGATGGTTGTGTCACTTTTAACCATAGAGGATAAGTATGTTGCTTTTATAGAAGCAAGCAAAGAAATAATTTGGTTACAGAGGTTAATGGAAGAATTGGGACATAGTCAAGAAATATGTACTCTATATAATGACAATCAGAGTGCAATCCATTTAGCCAAAAACTCAGCTTTTCACTCCATAACAAAACCTATATAGTTGTGATATCATTTCATTCATTCAGTGATAGAGGAAGAGTAACTAAAATTGGAGAAGACACATACCTGTAAAAATCTTATAGATATGATGAACAAGGTAGTTACAAGAGAGAAGTTGAAGATTTGTTTAGCTTCAATTGATCTTCATGGATGATAATTAAATTAATAAACTTAGCCATGTCTAGATAGTATAGTGGATACAGTAGCAGTGGATTGGATGTAATTAGTCTTCAACTGGGAGATTATTAGGTGTGGAGCCTGATTATCTTCTAAGATTAGAGGTTAAAATTTTGATGTTATTTCAGTCAATTTTTGTATCCCATTATTTGCATCCCTAATGGCATGGGGGGTTGTAATGCCCCTGAAGCAAAAAATTTATTATAATTACCTTGTGAAATTATAATTTCATATTCAATCTGGGTCATTGATTAAAGGTTTCTAGATCTATTGGTAGAGGTTATGTTTAGGTGTTTTTCATCCTAAAATGTATTGATACATGGTTGAGATGAAAAAAAAACACATGGTACATAGAGAGGAGGCAAAGAAGGTAGAGAAGTGTAACAGGTTTTGTTGTAGGATTTGTTTCTCCCTAGTATTGCTAGAAATAATATACTGGACAAGTTTGGTGGATGTTGCCCATCTTGTGTGAACCACATTAAATATTGTGTCTCCTATTTTGTGCATGTTTATTATTATTTTCTATATGTTTGATTGATTATTTTCATAGTTTTTCTTGTATGTGATTTGGGGATAAATATGTGTTTTATTTTATCCTAACAGTTACAAATAAATAATAAACAAGAGGAAGTCATGAATATTGTTTGTGAAAGAAAAAGGAGAACCAAATGAATTACCTTTTGTAAGCTCCAAAAACCTATAAAAATTCAAATGGGAGATCTGGTGGATAATGGGTAACTACAAACATAGGAGCATAAAAAGCAATCGGAGTGAGTAAGATTCATGAAGAGGATTTTCAAATCTAAAGTAAATATGTGAGGAGATAATGGCAGGGCTAAAAATATATATTGGATCGACACATGCAAAGGATGAAGATTCCATTAATGGATGAAAATAAGGGATGAATAATAAAAATTTGGGGTTTTAAAGTGTGTAAGTGATGCAAGAGCATATAACAAATAAATGTCATTTTTTAGATGTTAAGGACTCATGTGCTATTAAGGAGTCATAGTTGGTTTATTTTGGAGTATAAGTGTGTGTGAAGGATCTTCCATTATCCATTTATGATCTTCAGAATATTTTTTTGTCATTATGAATGATTTTTATAAGTGTTTGGAGTTTTCCTTCTAAAAGTGTACATTTGAAAATTAAAATATTAGAACTAAGCCTAGGAGGATCATAAGTATGGTATGAGGTGGTTAGGTGAGATAATATTGGTTCAAGGGTCTAAAGAGTCTTGTAAAGACTATTTTGAGCACATAATGTGTCTAATTCATTAAGGTGGTGGAAATAAAGAGTTATATTAACTCAACTATCACTCACACATTGAGTTGTCATGTAAGAGAGTTGTTTTGTAACTAACCAAAATAACCTAGGTGTTGGATGAGTAGGAAGTTTTAAGGTGGTTTTAGGATGAGAAGAGATTAGGAGTAAGATATAGAGAGTTTTTGGAAGGAAAGAGATGATCAATGAAAATAATATTGAATACCTTTCAAGAAGGTGGTTGAGTCTTTTCATGGATTATGTATGTAATCAAGAATGATTAATTCTAATAAAGAAAAGTGGTTATTGTGGTTCCTCTCCTTGATATTTAAATGGATTTTTATTTATTTTAGATTGCATTTGAAAATTCTTTAAGACTATATATAGACCCCTTTGTGTGAAGTTGCAGGTTGAGTATTGGATTGTAGGTTACAATCCTAAAAAGAAGGATTTGATGGAGTTATGATTGATGGTGTAAGAGAGGATATCAATTCAGTCATCCAAAAGGTATATATAAATCTTAAAAAGTTTCATGTTGATATTTGATACATTCCTTATGAAATAACTTAAATAAAATCCCTATAATAAGAAACTCTATTGTGGACTATGACAGTCTAAGAACATGTTGTCATAACATTTCTTGCAATGTTAATGTCAAGAGGATCATTATATTATTTAAGATAATGATATATAGATAAGAGTATGTTAAATTAAATAATATATTAGTTGATGTAAATGTAAATTCATGGTAAAATTCAATGCACAGTCTACATGAATGAAATAACTATGTTGACACAGTCAAATACCCTATTTCATTTAGTTATTGTGTAATGAAAGGAGGTGTGTGTTTGACGTAATGAATGGTTATGAATTTGATTAAGTTTGAATATGTGTATAAAGTGAATAATACATAATAATAACCTTGGTTAAGTCTTATAATCTTCTTGATGTGTCAATAGGCCCCTAAACCCTTACATAGTCATGTAAAAGTATGAAGAATTATTGCTTTGACCATCAAAAGATTTAGTGAGATTTAATAAGATGTCTAAATGTATACACCATAAATTGGTCAACAAAACCACACATATCATGTCTTTTCATAGTCCTTTCATAGGAGACTCTGATTGGAGAATATGAGCCTTATTCACATTAGCCATGTCTTTTGTTTTTTATTTGTCTTAGTCTTTTTTCTTGCTTTGGTCACCTTTTTACTTTTTCCTAGTCATATGTTGCCTTTTAGATGGTCATTATAGCTTATCTAGACTCTATTTCATATGTTAATTCCATCCCCCCAAGTCCCAAGCTTGTAGGATAAGAGTGTTGGGATTGGACTATAACACTGGACCCTAGGATGTCCATTTCCAACACTCTTGTCCAAAGGCATTTTGAGTCCCAATGATCAGCTTTCCTCATTTTATGAGTCTTAAACCCTTCTTAGCTTCATCCTTAAGTTTTTTTTGTCTTTCTAAGGTTCGACAAATGCAAATAAAGTTCCCAAATTCAAAACAAAGAGTCTCTTATATAAAGGAATTCACAAGGCATTTTATATCTAGTACTTATTACTTTGGCATAGTACATAATTAAAAATTAGTCAATAGTATAGCTCAATATTCTCCATCACACATAGTTTCACATGCTTGATCAAGGAAGGGCCTAGGTGACAGTTCATTCTTGCATCTACCATGTGTGTTAATTATGCATGTTCCCTATGGGAGAACTACATTTGATTTGAGACCCTAGCTTGAGGATTAATTTAGGCAATGATCAGAACAATAGAGGTTCTAGATCATGTGATTATACTTCCCCTAAACCAATTTTTCCCCCTTTTTCTTTTGATGTATTTTTTGTTTTGTGTGTTTAGATAGACCTAGGGTTTTGAAGATTAAAATAAATCTACAAGGAGCTCTATCGATATTTAGCATTCAAATTTTCACAAGCAAGATCACACAGGGACAACGAACAAAACCTAAAAAACTTAGGTCTCCATGATTAGTTTGTAAAATAGTGGTATAAGAGGAAAATAGCACTAGACCCCAACGTGGCCTATTTCAATGCTCCTATCCTTTCACAAAATGAAAGCTAGATCCAAGTTCTTGACATCTTCCTAGTCCTGCATAATAGTTTTCATCCCCTGAATCATTCATTTCAGCCTATTTTTCTAGATAAGTTAACTTCTTTCCCTATGTAATTGATTTGATTAAATTGATATAAATATATATTTAATTACATTTTCCCCTTTACTTTAGACCCTTTATTGTTTAGGAACTAAACACTAGTTTCCCAAAAATAATAAAACATTTGGGCACACCAAAAAAATACAAGGATGCACGATCAATAACATCAGCACCCATGTCATCCTTCAACATCACACATTGTCCACTAATTGATAAATGCAAAATTTGATACACATCCTCTAGAGTCACAGTAATATCCCCTATAAGAAGCCAAAAATTACATGTATCTGCATTCCACCTCTCACATAAGACATTAATCAGATACTTATCCTACTACATTCTGCCTAGGTCACACACATGAGCCAACCCAGCCCTATCTATGATAGCTCTCTCATCAATAGACAATGGTAATAGCCTCAATGTCTCCATAACCTAGCCCCTATAGAACTCTCTCATCTGCACCTCACCCTAAAAACACCAAAAATAACATATATATCATTCCAAAATGTCAAATCACTAGCCAAGCAAAAAATAATAGCAACTAACCAAGCAACATCTCAAAAAATCCTACCCATAGGACAACAATGTTGGGCATAAGACAATAGCACTAGATAGGAGTGTTATAACCTGGACAAGAGCACTATAACCTAGATAGGAGTGTTGGATGTAGGATAGGAGTGCTAAAACTAGTGAAATTTTTTCTATGACACTTTAAATAGCTCAAAAATCACCAAAATAGGCTTTAAAATAGACAAAAGCCAAGCATTAAGGTTACTTACCAAGCTAACATCTCCACCAGCCTCAACCTGGGCTACCAACTACTAAAATTGGGTTGTCTTAAGTGCTCATCTCCTTAGCATATCCTTCACTCTAGACCTCCAAAATCTCAAACTAGTCAATACACAAATGAATCAAGAATCAATCCCATTTCCTATATTACCCAGTTTTCTCAATCAAAGCAAAATACAATTTTGCCCATAACTTAAATGCCATAACACCATTTTTCAAACCATTTTCTTCCATAGAATCATGATAATGATACCTTAGACATCACACAAGCTTCATTGTCTTACTACTTTGTTTGCCTACTATGGCATGCACATCTCTATATTTTTCTTACACCTAGACACACATCCTAGTCCTCATGAATAAAAATGTGTTCCACTTTCAAAAATTCAGTATAATCAATCAAATAACCTCTCAATCTATTTACAACAAGCCAACCTTGTTTTTACTTATGCCACTAGTCATCACTTTTGGCTCTACCTCCTCTATCACAAATTTCATCCCTCTCCCCAAAAGGGGGGCATCATTCCTACTATTCTAATTCTCACACTTACCCAACCTACCCATCTACTCTCATAAGTGGTTATACCATGGTTCATCTACATCTAATAGTCAGATTATCAGATTAAGCTTAGATCGGTTGAGATACATAGTGATTTAGATTACACGGGTCACTCAACATTACTTAGAACATTTAGAGGGATATACCTTTAGCTTACAAACACATAGACTATTCATGTACAATGGTTCAAATTATATGGATTCATAGTGATTTTTATATAGATATAGACTTAAATACTAGATTTGGGGGCATGTACATACTACATGTCTCACATATATAGCTTCATACAGCATGACACAGTTACCAAACTAAATAGTAGATTATAGGCATAGTGCAAAGCACAATGTTTTGATCTCCAATTTTGCACATGGGGCATGACACATTAGGTCATATCACATGTGGTTATATAGATTTCCATAATGTATAGATGCATCACTCACATACCAAATTTGGGGGCATAGGACAAATGTTTATGTTCTTCATCATTCAATATTATATAGATGGAATGGTAAGACATGCCATTCTCTTCTTGCACATTGACTAGAGTTTTAGATTATGCCCAGTGGTACCTAGGTTGTCACCATATTAGATTGCATAGCCATCTATAGTGGTTGGTCCATTATATTTCCTAGACCCAGACTACCTGACTTTATGCAAGATAGAGGATAGATATTGGTTTTGATACTTTAAACATTTCTTAATTCTAGTTTAGATATTCAGAGTGGGGGCATTATATATTTTTCTCTTCACAACATGCATATTTTATACACACATTACAGATTACATGATTTTATGTGGGATAGAAGACAAACATTAGTTTTGGGCCTCTAAACATTTCTCAGTTCTAGTTTAGATATTCAGAGTAGGGGCATGACAAATTTTACTTTTAATATCATACATATTCTATACACGCATTTTAGATTACATGATTTTATGTGGGATAGAGGATAGACATTAGTTTTGGGCCTTCAAGCATGCCTCATTTTTAGCTAGATTTAGCATAGGGGGAAAGCATTTCCCTCCTCCATGTTACATGGATTCCACTTATATATTTAGTATAGGGGGCACCTATTTCAGGGATTCATTCTATCTCCAAGCACTATTCGACTCTCCATCCACTTCCCTAGCTAGGAAGTGAGTTGGACCCTTTGTAGTACATTTATCTCCATGCAAGTAAGTTCAAGTATGCATTTTCTTCTTCTTTATTTTACTCTAGTACTTCATTTAATTACATCACTATAATAAAAGTGGGGGAAATGTATACACCATAAATTGGTCAAGCAACCACACATATCATGTTTTTTCATAGTCCTTTCACATGAGACACTGACTGTAGAATATGAGCCTTATTCACATTAGCCATGTCTTTTGTTTTTTACTTATCATATTCTTATTTCTTTATTTAGTCACCTTTTTGCTTATTCCTAGTTATCTATAACCTTATAGATAGTCATTCTAGCTCATCCAAACTCTATTTCCCATGTTAATTCCATCCCCTAGGTCATGCGCCTATAGGACATGAGCATTGGGATTGGACTATAGTGTTAAACCCTAGGGTGTCCATTTCTATTACTCTTGTCTAATGACATTTTGATTCCTAACGGTTAGGTTTCCTTACTTAATGAGTCCCAAGCCCTTCTTAGCTTCATCCTTAAGTTTTTTTTGTCTTTCTAAGGTCGATCAAATGTGAATAAAGTTCTCAAATCAAAATAAAGAGTCCCCTATATAAAGGACTTCACAAGGCATTTTATATCTAGAACTTACTATTATGGCACAGTATATAATAAAAAATTAGTCAATAGTATAGCTCAATATTATACATCACACATATATTCATAAGCTTTATCAAATAAGGGCCTAGGCAAAAGTTCATTCTTGCATCTACTGTGCACATTGATTATGCACATTCCCTAAGGGAGAACTACATTTGATCTAAGACCCTAGCTTGAGGGTTAATGTAGGTAGTGATCAGGATAGCAAGGGTTCTAGATTATGTGATCATACTTCCCCTAATGATAAGATCTTGATATTCAATATATGCAAAAATACCCTTAAGGTAGGGAAACACCATATAATACTCCTTTAGGAAGGAATAACTCCACAATGTCTCTTTGAGGGGACAACCTCCAATATCCTCTTACAATAGAAGACTCAATGCTTACTTGATATCTTTACCATGTTAATCATCTCCTATATATATACATCTATCTAACCCATGGATGGGTAACCTCCTAATCCTAGTGTAGGTTGACCATTACCCAATGTACTACTTCCACAAGTTACTCTATTATCCTAATATATTGTACCCATATAACTAACTAAGGGGATGTGTGCCACATGTCGGCATCTCCATCAACCCATATACAATAATATATCATATCCCTAGGTAAATAGCACCTAACCTAGTTTTTACCCCTTTTACTTTTGATGTATTTGTTATTTCATGTGTTTAGATAGACCTAGGGTTTTGAATATTAAAATAACTATACAAGGAGCTATATCGACATTCAGCATCCAAAATTTCACAAGCAAGATCACATGGGGACAATGAACCAAACCCAAAAAAATCAAATATTTATAAGTAGTTTGGACAATAGTGGTGGAAGAGGAAAACAACGTCAGACCTTAGGGTGTCCTATTTTGGCATTCATATCCTTTCAAAAAATGAAAGCCAGATCTAGGTTCCTAACATCTTCCCAGTCCTGCACAATAGTTATTATCCCCTGAATCATTTGTTTCATCCTATTTTTTTTAGATAATTTGAATTATTTCCCATTGCAATTGATTTGATGAAATTGATATAAACCTATGTTTTATTGTATTTAGTTACATTTTCCCCTTTACTTTAGACCCTTTATTGTTTAGGAACTAGACACTATTTTCCCAAAAATAATAAAACACTAAACTATGTGGATAGGTATACCTAGTCAAGATAGACCTAGGGAAGGTCTTGGTTGAGTTTGAAAAGACCTAAAACTAAAGATATTGAATTTTGAATCCTCTTGGCCTCTACAGTCAACCAACTAGGGTTTAGAAAGTAAAAATCCCATAAATTGAATTAATACATAGGAAAAATATGAAACTTTGTAATCTCTTTTATTTTGGCATATAGAAAAGGATTCAAGTGGTTTTGGTCAGAGATAGTATGGATTAGTATAGTTTTGGTGTTTAGACAAGTGTATGGAGGGTTAAAAGGCCTAATTGATTAGGTACTTGCAAAGGAAGTACTATCTAAACATAGAATTAGACCTTAAAACTTTATGAAGAATTGTAATAAGATATAGGGTGCCCAAATATGGTCTCATATGTTGTATAGGACTTTTAGATTCTTCAAACAAAGGGAAATAGTGGGAAAGAAAGGCTACAAGGAGTTAGGTTCACTATTGCACTTGAGGGGTGTAAATGAATGATGAAGATTGAATGAGAGGACAAAATCAGTTGACGAAAGTATATTATGCACAAAAAATATCATCCAAGAAGGTAGTTGTGTTCATGAGGCCAATATTAAGATTTGGGGTTTTATGCCTTGAGGTGTGAACTTATGTGAAACTAGTGAGTGAGAAAAGTGAGGGAAGATGAATCAATGAATGGAATGAGTGAGTGGATGAGAAATGATGTTTTATAAGGATCTAATGATAATAAATATGAATCCAAGTTGCTTAAAAATAGGTTTAATAAAAGAGAGAATGTTATCAAGATAGAAGGAAGATCAAAATTATTAAGCATTGAAGCCTATGCCCAAAATAAAGTATTTAAAGTTCAAAAAAAAGATTCAAGATCAAATCCATGATGATTATTTTGAGTATTTTCCCATGTACCTCTTCATAATTTGGTATTAGAGCAAGGTAAGCTCTTAGTGAATTCTATTTTTAGTTAGTTCTTACAAGCTTGTTCATTTAAAATGGGTAAATAATGCTATGAGGAATGCATGAGGTGACATTGTAGGGTATTGTAGAAAAAAATGTGTTGAAGATATGACCTATTTAGGTCATCATAGATAAATATTATTTTAGAGATAATATAAACTAAAACCCCTAAGTCCAGTGGAAGGACTTAAACTAGTCAAGAGAACTATAAAAGGTAGAGTGAAGAGAGCATTACAACTCAAGAGAGAAAGAAAGTGAAGAATCTAAGAGAGATTCAAGAGAGATAAGAGAAGTCCTAGACAAGGACTAGATAAATATAATTAATACACAAGATAGGTCTAAGAGGTAAGTAGGCAAGCTTGATATAGATTGGTCTAAACAAGGCCTAGAAAGTGAAGGAAAAGGAAAAGGATGGATGTAGAAGAATAAGTAAAAGAGATAAGAAGAGAGTTGGGGTAGAGTTTAGAGAATATAGAGATCATGGAAAATCTCATGAAGGATCAATAAATCCAATGTCTTGGATGTAGTGTGAAGAATAGGTTGAAGTGGCCAATAGAGCTACTTGTGAGAGAGAAAAGGCACAAGATGAGTATCTTGAGGGAAAGGAAGAAAAGAGAGAGTATAAACCATAGAGGCATGAATATTGAGGAGTTTCCAAGAGAGCAACAAGATAAAGAAGTGGAGAAAAGAGTTATCATTGAGGATAACAAGGAGAGAAAAGTGATAAGAGAAGCAATTGAGAGATAAGACAATAAAACGTGGAGAATGTCTATGTAAGATACATTCATAGAGACTTTTCAATATCTTGTTTTATATTTAAGTGTATGTATGCAGGTGTCAAGAAAATTTTGATGAAGGCTAAGCATAAGGCCTTGAACTTGTGAAGGATGGGTCTAGTACATCAACCATCAAGCAGAAATAAGATGACAAAGGGAAAGGATAGATAGTAAAATTCCATATGGTGAACATTGAGGAATCTCCACATGATAAAGATGAGGTGGAAGAGGAGTAATATGATGTTTTTACAATAATTGTAGTTAAAGTAATAGAGGAAGCTAACCATAAATACATAAAGTTGAAATATGAATACATGATAGAGAAGATGAGCATGGAACAGGCCTATATGGAGGTAAACGATGCTTAAGCCTTGATTATGATTACACATTTGAAAATAAATAAGCTAATATGCAAATTGGAAGAAATAAGAATAAGGTATAGTCCTCAAGGATCATACAATATCATGGTTATGTTTGTCCTAAGTGGCTCAAGGATTTAAGTAGTGAGATAGAGAAGGTAAACCTTAATTGAGAGGTTATGCAAGGTAAGTAAATAAGTGGAGGACAAGATCAAGTAAAGAGAAAAGAAGCAAAGGGAAGATTATATCAAGATAGTATGATGGGATATCAAACTAAGAAGCAAGAAGAAGATAAAACAAGAAGCAAACTTCAATCTAAGAGAGTGAAAGGCATAAAATGAGTTGAGAATAACATGAAATAGGTGCATAAAGATAGTCTTGAAGGTACACTCCAAGAAAGCATGAAGATAGGAGAATATTTCAAGTCAAAGAAGTAAATAGAAGACATGGTGGAGGATAACTAAGATAAACAGAAGAAGATGCATCTGAGTGAGCAAGATGACATGTGTGAAAAGGTTAATTTTTCTCAATATTTTATTTCTAATGTCATTTTAAACAGTGAAGATGTTTTGTATAGAAAAATAATGACATTGTTGAAGAAGCTTGTGAAAATTCAAGAGGAAGATAAAGAATCACATAGAGTGCTTTAAAAACTTGAAGTGAAGAAAAATTAGATTGATTTGACTCTCATGAGTGAGAGATTCTAAAGATAGGTTATGGATCAAGATGTCCAAGAAAATGAAGAACAATATGGTCCAAATTTTGATGAAGATTGTGGAGAGATAGATGCTCTCATGTTGGAGGAGGAATTGAAGGGTTATAAAAACTATTTTTAGTCCATTGAAAGGGATACAAGTATTAAAATAATAATAGGAGAATATTATGAGTGAACTCAAATAATAATCAGGAATAGAGCAGCATAGTGAAGGACAAAGAGATATGCAAGCAAATCTAAAAGTAAGTACACTAGCAAGTAATTGAAGTATGGTCAAGGTCATAGAAAGAGACATAAAGAGATGGTAAAGTGTAAGTCCTCCTTGAAAAAATTCCAAATATTGAGGTGCCTATGAGGTCATTATAAGAAGAAACTAGCATTATCAAGGAGCAAAGATACCTAAGGAAGCAAAAACCAAGTGAGAATAATGAATAAGGTAGTCATGTAGAAAGAGTAAGCCCATTGGGTAGAGGTAGAGTATGATTAATCACAAAGTGAGTTTTAAAATGAATAACATGCATAAAAAAAAGAGTTGCATCAACTAGTACACCTCATAAAGGTAGAGGAAGAGTTGACAAAGAGACTAGACAAAACAAGGAAGTAGAAATATAAAAGTCTAATGAGAAGAAAGGTGAAATAAAGGAGGATCAGTAGTAAGGTGAGAATGGAAGATCCTCAAAGACTGAATTGGAAGGTAAGAAATAATATGTCACTAAATTTTCTCCCTCCTAGGGAGTATGATACAGGAGCATCTAGTAATAAAATGTCATTTTTCAGTTGTTAAGGACTCATGTGCTAGTTATGAGTCATAGTTGGTCTATTTTGGAGTATAAGTGTGTGTGAAGGATCTTATAGAATCCATTTGTGATATTTAGAATCATTTTGAGTCATTAGGAGTGATTTTTATAGGTTCTTGGAGTTTTCCCTCCAAAAGTGTAAATTTGAAAACTCAAATATTAGAACTAAGCCTAGGAGGACCATAAGCATGGTATGAGGTGATTAGGTGAGATAATATTGGTTTAAGGGTATAATTATTATTGTAAAGAATTTTTGGAGAAAATAATGTGTCTAAGTCATTAAGGTGTTGAAAATCAAGAGTTATGTTAACTAATATAACTATCATCCACACATTAAGTTGTCATGTAAGAGACTTGTTTTGTAACTACCCAAACCAACGTAGGTGTTGGATGAGTAGGAATTTTTAATGTGGTTTTAGGATGAGATGAGATAAGAGGAAGGTAGAGAGATCTCTGATAATGAGAGAGAGGGATAAATGAAAATAATATTGAATACCTTTCAAAAATTTGGTTGAGTCCTTTCATGGACTGTGTATGTAATCAAGAATGATTCATAGTAATAAATAAAAGTGGTTGTTTTGTTTAATATCCTTGATATGTATATATATTTTTCATGATTTTATATTTAATTTTAAAATCCTTTAATAATATATACATACCCTTTTATGTGAGGTTACAGGTTGAGTATTGGACTAATGGTTATAGTCATGAAAAAAAGGATTTGGTGGAGTTATGATTGATGGCATAAGAGAATATGTTTTTTTATTCATCAAAAACGTATATATATATCTTAATATGTTTCATTTTGGTATTTTATACATTCCTTAAGAAATAACTTAAATAAAATCCCTATAATAAGAAACTCTGTTGTGGACTGTGACAATCCAAAAACATGTTATCATAACATTTCTTGAAATGTTAATGTCAACAAGATCATTGTACTATTTGAGATAATGATATATAGAGAATATTATGTTAAGTTAAATAATATATTATTTGGTTTTAATGTAATTTCATGGTAAAAATCAATGCACAATCTACAAGAATGAAATAACTCTATTGACATAGTCAAATACCCTATTTCATTCAGTCTGTGTGCAAGGAAAGGAGATGTGTGTTTGAGGTAATGAATGGTTATCAATTTGATTAAGTTTGAATATTTTTATAAAGTGAAAAATACATAATAATAACCTTGGTTAAGTCTTTTAATCTCCTTGAAGTGTCAACAATCCCCTAAACCCTTACACGGTCATGTAAAAGTATGAAAAATTATATGTTTTGACCATCAAAAGCTTTAGTAGGATTGAATGAGAAGTATAAACTATGTGGATATGTGTACCTAGTCAGGATAGACTTGGGGAAGGTCTTGGTTGAGTTTTAAAAGACCTAAAACTAAATATATTGAATTTTGAAGCCTCTCGGCCTCTACAGTCAACTAACTAGAGTTTGGAAAGTAAAAACTCCATAACTTGAATTCTAACTATAGGAAAAATATGAAAAATTTTAATCCCTTGTATTTTTTAATATATAAAGATATTCAATTGGTTTTTTTAGATACATTATGGAATAGTATGGTTTTGGTGACTGGGTAAGTGTATGGAGGGTTAAAAGGCCTAATTGATTAGGTGCTTAAAATGGAAATACTATCTAAACATGGATGTAGAAATTTAAACTTTAAATAAACTTATAAAAATATATAGGGTGGCCAAATATGGGATCAAATGTTTCAGAGTACTTTCATATTCTTCAAACAAATGGAAATAGTGGGGGGGGAAGGCTACAAGGAGTTACGTTCACTATTGCACTTGGGGGGTGTAAATGAAGGATAAAGAGTGAATGAGAGGGAAAATTTGGTTAAGGAAAGTATATAAATCACATAAAATTTCATCCAAGAATGTAGGTTGAGTTCATGAGTCCAATATCAATATTTGGTGTTTTATGCCTTGAGGTGTGAACTTATGTGAAACTAGTGAGTGAGCAAAGTGAGGGAAGATGAATCAGAGAATGGAATGAGTTAGTGTATGATAAATGAGGCTTTAGAAGGATATAATGACAATAAATAATTACTTAAAATTCCTTATAAATAGGGTTAATAAAGGAGATAATGTTATCAAGATAGAAGGAAGATCAAAGTTGTTAAGCATTGAAACCTATGCCCAAAGCAAAGTATTTGAAGTTCAAATCAAAGATTCAAGATCAAAGCTAGGATGGTGATTTTGAGGCTTTTCCCATATACCTATTCATCAATAAGTAGGGTACCCAAGTTTTGATAGGGTGTTTGCATTATAGGCAGGCTCTAATGGGATTATTTTCACACGTGTTAGATTTCATCAGTTGTGTTTTCAACACTGGTGAGTCCTAACAGTGGTGCTTTAAAGGTTTATGGGTTTCATTGATGGTCTTTTCAGGGTAATCAAACCTTAATACAGGTGTTTGAAACATTGACAAGTTCCAAGAGGTGTGAAAACACCTATAGGATTTGAAGGGGTCTTAGACACTTCTACAAACTTGAGCTTAAAGAAGCATCCTTGTCAAATTTATTCAAGTTTTTTGCATTTCTTGATTTCACTTTAATCAATTTTCTCAAAAAATAAACATGTTATTGACCAATTTTAACCTTCATTATTTTTTATCTTTCTAAACATTCAAAAACTATGACAACAGGAAGATATCCTATAAAAGGATAAACCATTTGAGTGGGGAAGAGCTTAGGAGGAAGATTTTGAGACCCTAAAACAAAATTTAGCCAGTGCCCCTATCTTATAATTTTTATACTTGAACACTCCATTCCACATCCATGTTGATGCTTTTAGTAATATTATTGGTGTTATCTTATACCAACTACAGGATAATAAGATTGATAACCCAATCTACTTTGCTAGTCAAAAGCTCATTATCGTAGAATAGAAATATATGACCATTGAATGGGAGGCATTGGCTATGATTTGTACACTCCAAAAAATTTGATAGTACATGTTTTCTACCCCATTCATTTTTTTACTAACCATGAGGCTTTGAAATATCTATTCTATAAACCTATTCTCCATGGATGCATCTATCAATGGATCATATTATTTCAAGATTTCCAATTCACTATAGTGGTCAATCCAATAAAATAGAATTTGGGCCTTGATCACCTTTCCTAGCTCACCACTAGTGAAATTGCATAACCCATTGAATATGGCATGCATGAAACATATTTATATAAGGTACAATAAGTGAAAAATTAATTTTTTGATATTAAAACATTTCTTACTTTAGGAATCACACTAGAGACCATGACCAGTAAACAAAAGAAGCATCTATCCCTATAAATTGCACTTTATCAACTCATCAATGGATAAATTTATAAACAAGGGTGTAATGAGGTTTTAAATAGATGTGTACTTCCCCATGAGTGCATAATTTTTCTATGATAATCCCTTTAAGGAATTATTGGATGATACTTTGTTGAAGAAGTAACTGCCCAAAAAAAATTCTTCTCAAGACTCTAATGGCAAACTATATTTCATGATGCCAAAGAATACACTTAGAAGTGTGATGTTTTCCAAAATATTATAAATCCAAACCACTAGGATGAAATGTAAATCATTCTAATACTTGCATAAACACCCTTTGAAAAATGGGCATTGACTTTGTATGACCCATTGCACCTATTGAATGATGGACTAGTGCACACTACATCATAATTGTTACTAACTACTTCACCCAATAAGATGAAGCCATACCTACCAATAATTTCACTATATCCACAACCATCTAATTCCTATGGGAAAACATCATTAGTAGGTATAGATGGACCCTAAGCTTGACTAGTGATCGAGGTACCCATTTCATCAAAGAGATATTGTGGATCCTCTTATCAAGATTCATTATTTCCCATCACAAGACTATACCATACCATCCATAGGATAATAAAATTGTAAAGGCCTTTAACAAAATATTAATCCACTACCTCATAAATATTTTTGATGTAGGATACATGGACTATTATGATTGAGTATCAGTCATTCTAGTGCATACCAGACCAACTATAAGTAACTTAAGAAGTATACCCATTTTTAGTTGGTATTCAACATGTAATCCATCCTTCCTATCAATTTTATGGTCCCATCCCTACACATATCCCAATTTTATCTCTTATATGACCTTTAATCCCTCATGGTGCACCTTGAATAACTACATAATCTAGATAAAATGTGCATTTTTTCCAAATGGATCCAAGCCACTGAGAAGTCACAATAAAAAACATGGCACAATAGACATATCAATGAAAAAGTACTAATTGAAGGTGCCCAAGTCATTTTTTATGATTCTAAATACCTTAAACACCCTGGTAAGCAAAAAATCTATTAGATTGGGCCATATATCATCAATAATATCTTGGGATTAGATGCATGTCAGCTTTGTACTTTGAATGGGTAAATGCTTCTTAGGCATTTCAATGACAATAAGCTCAAATCATATCATGTTAAATGTATAATATGTAAACCTAATAATAAGGTGTATGACATTTTTATTTGATTTTTCCCTTTCACTCTTTTTAGATTTGTATAAGTCTATTGATGACATGATAATAAAAATTTATAGCTTGTACACTCCTCTTAATATTAATCGGGTGAGTCAAGTGGGGACTTTCTCCAGAAAGTTAACATGATATGCATCTAAGTATCTATAGTAAAAAGATCCATGTACCAATTTTGTGTAAATCCTTTTAAGAAATCTTTGAGTACCAACATTTGAAATAACTCCAAGAAGTATCCTTTCCCTATACACCTAAATGCCTCATGAATTTATATCTTTATGCCAGAGGAACAAACGTGTGATTTGGTGTGGGGTAAGGAAAAGAAACCCTAATAATAGAATAACTAAAAATATGAACATAAATAATTAAAAATCATGACACAAGTGGCTAAATCAAATCCCAACTTATAAATTTAAAATATAAAACCAATCTAACTATTGGCATGAGCACCGATATAAATGAAGAGACATGCATGCATGGATAACAAAAGAGTCTCTAAAAAAGTGGTAGGAATGATAAAGAGGAAAATATATAAAGAATACCCATGACATGATAAATATCCAAATATAATATATATATAACATGTAAGGGTGAAAAGATTGTAATCCTAGGGTTAACTAGGAAAGCCAAGAAGTAGAAATAGAAGATATATTCAAAAAAGATTGCAATCAGGAATGAGACAAAAGGTGAAAGAAATAAATAGGAGGAGACACATCCCAAAAAATTAATTTGGGGCCCCCATTATCAAAGATAATGGAACCAAATCCCATAGAGTAGAGGTTGAAGAATCCTTAGCAACAAAAGAGGTAGTAGGAACCAGAAGAAGTGAAAGGAATTGACTAATAGGGGAAGGAACTAAAGGATGAGTTAACGTAAAAACTACATCACAACCAAAGAGAATTGATTACTCATAAATTCAATATCCAAATAGTGTGGAAAATTGTGATAATAGAAGTTTAAGGTGGATGCATGCAAGATAGAAGATGCTGACCACCAAAGCACATGCTGAGAAAGCTCTCCTAAAGCTAGTTGTTGAAGTAACCTAATATAATTTAATAATCACTGTTGGGGATCAACCAACAAACTTGATTACTTTTATGTAAGCAACTAAACATGGAATTAAACTAGAATAATAAGTAACTAGAATCAGAAATAGCAAAGAATAAGAGATACAAGAAACCACCCTAAAAACTTGTATTAAACTCTTCCAGAAGGAAATACAATGAAGAAAATCACACTTTCTTCTCACACCTCTCAGATGTACAGATCACTTTCCCTCAAGAGTTTTCTCTATCAATTACAATCAATTCCAACAACCTGGATTGATACACATATACAATAAATGTCTTGTACTATTCTATAAGCTATGAAGATCTAATCCTATTATATAATATTAGGAAACATGAGCATGCATTCTCCACTGTTAGATATACCTCTTAATCAAGGGTTCAAATCAGTCCTACCAAAAATAGAAATGTAGACTCAATACCAACAGTTAATCTAATCATGCAAACAATATGTTCATCAATGAAAATAGACTTACTAGACACACAGGTAACTAACGTCGGTCCCTGCCTGTGTGCACATGACTGACATCGACCAATCCATAACCGATACCGACAACTCCCAGTCAACCCCTGACCAATGTCAGTCACACCTAACTGATGCCGACAACTATGTAACTCTAGCAACCTGTAATTTACTTATTTGGTGAAGCTTTTAGCTCCACACCTTAACAATCTCCCACTTGGAGATAAACAGCTGCACCAGTACCTGTACAGCAACATCTTCTAGCTTCTCCATCTTCAAACTCAATCTTGAAGACCAACAAAAGTTGAATGAAGATTCAACTTCTCCTTTGTTACCAGCTTGGTTAACATATTAGCAGGGTTCTTATCTGTATGGATCTTTTCTAGCTTCAATTCACCATCCTCCAATACCTATCTAATGAAGTGGTACCTAAGCTGTATATGTTTGGTTCTTGAATGAAAGGTTGAATTCTTAGCCAAATGAATTGCACTTTGACTATCACTGTATAATCTGCAACTCTCTTGCTCCTTTCCCAACTCTTCCATGAACCGTGTCATCCATATCATCTCTTTGCTAGCCTCTATGACTGCAATATATTCTACCTCTATAGTAGACAAGGCAACAACCTTCTGCAACTTTGAAATCCAGCGAACTTCTGTTCCACCAATAGTGAAAACATATCCTATGGTACTTCTCCTGCCATCCAAGTCACCTGCCATATCCAAATCTACATAACCATGTAGAGAAGTGTTTGACCCTCCATAGCATAAATGCCTGTTGTTGGTCCCTCTCAGATATCTGAGAATCCACTGGACTATTTTCCAGTGCTCCTTCCCTGGATTGGCCATATACTTACTAACAACTCCCACTGCTTGGGCAATATCTGGTCTAGTACATACCATTGCATACATTAAGCTCCCAACTACGGAAGCATATGGAACTCTACTCATGTACTCTACCTCATCATGTGAATTAGGATACTATTCTTTACTCAACTTGAAGTGTCCAGCCATAGGTGTGCTTACTGGTTTTGCATCTTGCATATTGAACCATTTCAACACCTTGTTCACATAATCCTCTTGAGACAAAATCAACCTATGATTTTTCCTGTCTCTCTTAATACTCATGCAAGGATTTTCTTTGCTGCTCCCAAATCCTTCATGGCAAATGTGTGAGCTAATTTCACCTTAAGCTCAGAGATATCCTACATGTGTGAACTTGCAATAAGCATATCATCTACATACAGCAACAGGATAATATATCTACCATTATCCAATCTCTTAAAATAAACACAATGGTCAGATTGACATCTACTGAAGCCATGCTCAGTCATAAACCTGTCAAATTTCAAATACCATTATCTAGGAGCTTGCTTGAGACTATACAAGCTTTTCTTCAATCTGCACACAAGTTTCTCCTTACCTTTGACCTCAAATCCTTCCGACTGATCCATATATATTTCTTCATCCAAATCTCCATGAAGAAACACCGTCTTAACATCAAGCTGCTCAAGATGAAAATCCTCAATCACAACTAAAGACAATACAGTCTGAATAGAAGTCATTTTTATTACAAGAGAAAAAATTTTACCAAAATCAATACCTAGTTTCTGTGCAAATCCTTTCACTACCAACCTGGCCTTATGTCTCATTTGTCCATTCTCACCTTCCTTCAATCTGTAGATCCATCTATTTTTCAGTGCTCTCTTACCCACTAGCAACTCAACCAAATCCCACATTTGGTTCTCTTTCAAGGAATCAATTTCCTCATTCATGCCAAGCTCCCACTAATTCCTGGATTCCACCAGTATTACTTCATCAAAACTCTCTGGTTCTCCACCATCAGTGAGCAATAAATAGAACAATGAAGGGGAATATCAAATTGGAGGTTTACTTACCCTTTCTGACCTCCTGATGGGCATCTGAGACTCATTCACTACACGTTGTCCACCCAAATTCTCTGACAGTGACCTATCTCGGTCATCTCCAGGCCTGTAAATGATCGACATCGGTTCCACATGATTGACATCGGTTCCTTCCTGACTGATGTCAGTCACTGTCTGACTGACATCGGTTCCTGTATTGCCAACATTGGTTCCTTCCTGACTGACATCAGTCTCTGTGTTTTCCTATCTATGATTATTCTTTCCCACGAGCTCATTTTGGATCGTCACCTCGTCCAAATCTCCATGGCCCTGATTAGAATTCTTCAGCTTCTTGAGCTGATCACTATACATCACTTTTTCATTAAAAACAACATCACGGCTCCTAATTATTTTGTTAGTTCCTAGATTCCAAAACTAGAATCCAAAATCTCCAGAGCCATAACCAATAAATGTGCACCTCATAGACTTAACATCCATCTTCTTTCTATTTTCCTTATCAATGTGCACAAAAGCTTTAGAACCAAAAACTCTGAGAGATGAAAGATCTACCTTTTTACCTGTCCACGCCTCTTCTGGAATTCCACCATCCAAAGCTGTAGAGGGTCCTCTATTAATTAGGTAAACTACAGTATCTACAGCTTCTACCCAAAACTGTAAGGGCAAACTAGCATGCAATCTCATACTCTGTGCACGCTCCAATATTGTTATATTCATCCTTTTAGCAACTCCATTTTGCTGAGGTGTCCTTGGAACTATCCTTTGCCTGCATATTCCATTCATATAACAATATCAGTTGAACTTATAGCTGTAGAACTCACCACCATTTTTAGATCTAAGGCACTTTAATCTCATACCTATTTCATTCTCAACCAAAGCTTTCCAAATCTTAAAAATGTCAAAAACATCAGATTTCTTCCTCATGCAATAAACCTATACCTTTCTTGTAGAATCATCAATGAAAGAAACATAATACTGTGATCCTCCAATAGAAGCAACCTGAGCTGGTCCCCACACATCTGTGTGAATAAGCTCCAACTTGTGCTTCTTCTTTGTTGACCCAGTCTTGAGAAAACTCACTCTCTTTTATTTTCCAAAAATACAGTGCTCACAGAAATCTAGATCTATGCTTTTCAAATTTGAAAGCTTACCTTTTGACTTAAGAATAGTCATTCCCTTCTCACTCATGTGGCCAAGCCTCTAGTGCCACAACTTTGCATCTACATCTAAAGTAGATAATATAGAAGGAGAATTATCAGTAATACAATTACATAAATAGAAACTACCTACTCTCTTAC
Source organism: Torreya grandis (assembly GCA_037957365.1). NCBI lineage: Eukaryota > Viridiplantae > Streptophyta > Pinopsida > Cupressales > Taxaceae > Torreya > Torreya grandis. The sequence continues at coordinate 104,277 of JARHVA010008862.1, forward strand.
CTCTAGCCAATACAAGTGCACCCTTGGAAACCTTCCAAGATTTAGCTGTGAGAGTTACTGTGCAACCCTCATCTCCCAACCTTCTTATAGAAATCAGATTCCTCTTCAGGATGGGAACATGCATGACATCTCTCAACACCCATGTGTTTCCATTCTGCATTTTTAGCTGCACTTTTCATTTGCCAATAATTTTACAAGGCTCATCATCCGCTAAATAAACTATTCCAAAATCTCCATGGACATAGTCACTGAAATATTCTCTATTTGGGGTTGCATGAAAAGAGGCACCAGAATCTAAAACCCAAGATTCTATATTATTATGCAAAGATAATATAAGAGCATCTTGTGCAACAATACCTGCAACTTTTGCTTCTTCTTTATCTTCATGTTGATTTTCTTCTTTAGGTTTTGACCAGCAATCTTTCCTTGCAGGCCCTATCTTTCCACAATTCTAGCAGGTTATCTTCCTACCATTTCTGGATTTGGATCTACCTCTCATTTTTGACTTAGACCTTGATCTCCCTTGCTTGCTCTTCTCTTTTTGCCTTCCCCTGCTTTCAAAACTTATAGCATTCCCTAATGTTTCCTCTGTGCTTTTCCTACGAATTTCTTCATTCAAGATTACACTAAAAACATCATCTACTTTTAAAATATTTGAAGCAGATGTAGTATTACTAACTGCCATTACCAAGCTATGCCATCTTTCAGGTAAAGAGCATAAGATTAATAGAGCTTTAATTTCATCATCAAAAACTATTTTGACTGAATTTAATTGATTTACAATTCCATGGAAATCATTTAAATGATTAGATACAGATCCACCTTCCTGCATTTGCAAATTAAATAACTGCTTCATAAGATATACCTTATTTGAAGCTGAGAGTTTTTCATATAAATTTGCTAAAGTAGTCATTAACTCTACCGTTGACTTTGCCTGTGATAAATTAGATATCACAGTAGATGCCAGACTCAATCTTATAGATCCAAGAGCCTTTCTATCAAGAACTTCCCATTCTTCATCTTCCATGTCTATGGGCTTATTTAAAACCCCACCTAACGGTAAGTATAGATCTTTTTGATACAGATAATCTTCTATCTACATTCTCCATAATTGGTAATTCTTGCCATTAAACTTCTCCATTCTTAGTTTACTTTCTTCTACCATTGCTGCTCCCACTCAAACAGAAACCCCTGTGAGTGACCTGTAATCAACAAACACTAACCAGATCTGAAACACCTGTTAGTCAACCTGGCTCTAATACCACTTGTTGGGGATCAACCAACAAACTTGATTACTTTTATGTAATCAACTAAACATGGAATTAAACCAAAATAATAAGTAACTAGAATAAGAAATAGCAAAGAATAAGAGATACAAGAAACCACCCTGAAAACTTGTATTAAACTCTTCCAGAAAGAAATACAATAAAAAAAATCACACTTTCTTCTCACACCTCTCAGATGTACAGATCTCTTTCCCTCAAGAGTTTTCTCTATCAATTACGATCAATTCTAACAACCTAGATTGATACACATATACAATAAATGTCTTGTACTATTCTATAAACTATGAAGATCTAATCTTATTATATAATATTAGGAAACATGAGCATGCATTCTCCACTGTTAGATATACCTCTTAATCAAGGGTTCAAATCAGTCCTACCAAAAATAAAAACACAGACTCAATACCAACAATTAATCTAATCATGCAAACAATCTATTCATCCATGAAAATAGACTTTCTAGATGCACAGGTAACCGACATCAATCCCTGCCTGTCTGCACATGACCAACATTAGCCAATCCATAACCGATGCTGGTAGCTCCTAGTTGACCCCTGAGTGATGTCAGTCGCACCTGACCGATGCCGGCGACTGTGTAACTCCAACAACCTACAATTTACTCATTTGGTGAAGCTTTTAGCTCCACACCTTAACAATCACAAGGACCTATCATCAGTAGAAAGAAAATATAAATGAGTTGGCCATCACCATTAAAGAGGAATAAATAAAGTGCATACTCACTGAGTAGGCCCTTGAATAGACCAAGAAAAGGCAAACTAAGGTTAAACATATACTAAACAAGGAATCATCAGAACATGAAAGGGGTGAATATCAACTGTAAGAAGTAAAATTTAGAGCCCTAAGGCTATGTGATAAGATCATCAAAACCCAACCTAGTCTTATAAATGTAATTAATGTCATGCACATCAACCTAATAATAAATTTAAAAGTTTTGGATGATGTACTCATTGAAAAGAAGAAATGGTGGATGGTGCCCTAGGATAAGATAGAATTGTTCCAACTCAAATGCATTGAGTGACTGGGAGAATGTGATGATATGATAAAAATATTTATCAATTGTGAAACCAATATATAATGCTTGTTTGGGAGCTTCTCTAATTAGGATAGGATTATCCAGTCGTGCCTATCCTCTTAAGAAGATGAATAAAAGGCACTACCTTTTTTAGTCTACGTAAATAAAAACAATAAGGAGAGATCCACCTTGTTGAAATAGGCAGAGGCATTATCCCATGAAATAGGCATCGCTAAAAGGGAATTAGAGTTGTATTTATCGAATATATAGGGAATAACTATGTATGAGGATAACCTTTTAGAATAAGCTCTAAGAGATGGACTGGAGAAGCTCAGAGAACTAAAAGAACAAGTTTAGCCCCTCTGTACTAAAATCATAAAGATTAAAAGGATAAGTATCAAATCAGTAATAGCAAAGGAGAATATCTAATCTACCATATGTCATTTAGGTGAATTCTAGAAGAATTTATGTGTTGGCATCCTACAGCTTTATGATCCCCTTCTTGAAGAATGAAAACCTAGAGGAAAGAACTAGTTGATTGAGGATGGCCAATCAAGTTAGTTTGGGGTATATTTTGACCCCAAATATTGGGTTTTATAGATGATGAGAGACATGTTGACTAATAAAGAGAAGCATATGGAATGAGCATTAAATTCTACTAAAATCCCATTATCCCATAGTATAATCAGACAAGATAGAATATACGAGTAGATCAAATCCTAGCTGCCCCACAACCATAATGAAAAATTTAAAAACGTTGGTAGCTAGGAAATGCTAACATAAATAAATATCAACAGAAAAAGGGATGGTAGTAATCTCAAAGTTTTGATTAATGGTGAGAGATAAGCAGGAGAAAGAGGAGGGAGCATTCAAATTTAAAACAAGGTTAACGTCAACAACTCTCCCACTCATCCTTGACTCTATAAAAGATAACTCTCATGAGAGATGGGGATGGTTTATTATTAATAATTGGTTTTTTGGCTTATGCATTAGTTACTATAATTGTTATTAGTATTTTATGGTGTTATAAGGGTTCCCATATATCACATTATGTAAAAATTTCTATCTTATGTTCATTATCAATTAAATTATGTTTCTCTTTCCAACAAGGTATTTGCATTTCACTTTGATTATAAAACCTATTTTAAGTTAAATATCTAATGATTTTTCCTACATTAATAACATAGGTTGGGGGGTCTAGTGGTTGAAACAAGAATGTGTATAAGCTAGTTAAAAGTAGTATAGGCCACTTTGTTTGTACATTTATGGACAAAATCATTTCCAACTAACCTCAACTCAGACTAGCCACTCTAATATGTGCCTTAGTTGAGCATGGGGAATGATTCTTTCCTCATGAAATACTAGCATAGGGAAGACTTTCAATGCATGCATGGTTTGGCATGCTAGTGCCTAGGCCTTGAGAATAAAGAGCCAAAAAATAGGAGTCATAATAACAATATAAGGGTGAAATCCTAGGGAAAAAAGGTAAATGAATTCATTTTTTTACACCAATATGAAGAAGAATTCATAGATAAAATTTAAAACCCTAAAATTTTGAAAAATAAGGTTAAAACCCTAAGGGAACCCTAGGGATTGACAATGTTAAAATAAAATAAGGGTTCACCAAATGTTTTATCTAAAATTTGATTTGATTCAATATTAATAATAAAATATATAAATTGATATAATGTTAATATTAATGTAAATTGAATCAAATAATCAATAAAATATAGTTTTATTAAAAATGATTTCCCTAAGATAAAAATATCTATGTAATTTACTAACAACGAGGGTTTAAAAATTTAAAAAAAAGGATATGAAGTAGAGCGCAAGGTTGGTTGCAAGGATTTTTATTTAAAAGGGTGAAGGAAAGCAAGAATTTGATGAAGGCCCTAGTGAGAGCTATTTTTGAAAGGGTTTGGTGTCAGAAAAAGGGAAGGGGCCAACGGTGGAAGGCTTCAGCTAGGAAGATAGTGTTAGTGATTTGATTCATTGCCTTGAAGGAAAATTTAGAATTCATTTGGAAGATAAAGTGGAAAATAGGATCTTTGAGGAAACCCTAAAGGATATCTTGATGGAAAAATCATTAGATGAGGTGAATCTATTAAGAGGGCCATTCTAGATTCTTTTATCTCATCTATTACCAGATAGTGAAAGAGAAGGTTCGAAAGAGGGAAAGATCAAAGTGGATGAGGGTATTGAAATAGAAGTGTCATATTCGATTCCAAAAATTTTGGTGGTCAACAATAGTTGGGAGGATGTTTCTTAAGAACTAAAAAATAGAGTACTAATTTGTAAATTTATGGGTGTTTAGCCTAGTATAGATGCACTTAAATTGTGTATGGTTGAAAACTAGTTCTTTTTCCCTAGTCCATAAATAAGGGTGTTAACAAAGAGATTTTTTCAAGTGATCTTCTAATCAGTTGAAGATAGAGAGAATATTTTTAAAGGAGGGTCATGGTTATTTCAAAATGTTGGATTGTATCTAAGATATTGGACTCCAAAATTTGATCCACCAACCAAATGGATGAAATATGTCTTACTTTGGGTGAGATTATATAAACTTCCTAGTGAATACTACAGCTCAAATATTTTAAAGTAATGTGTGAGTAAATTAAGTATGTTTTTGAGTTTAGCATAAGTGAAATAAAAGGGTGAAGTGAGAGCTTTTGTGAGGATTTATGTCAAAAGGATTTAAGTAATCTTGTGCCTAAATATTTAAAATCAATATCTAATAGAAATGTTTGGTTTCAAGAGTTAGACTATGAGTCTCTTACCTTTAAGTGCTTTGGATGCAGATAGATAGGGCATACCAGAAAAGAATGTTGTAAAGGTTTTAAAATTTTATTTGTTCTTGCTAATAAGCAGGATCCCTTTAAGAATTTGAATTTTGGAAAATTTAGAACTTGATTCCCTCCATCAAAACACAAAGGTCCCTTAAGGGTATGGAGTGTTCAGGTCACTTTAGAGGAAAGAAAAAAATAGTTCTAATGGAGACATCATTGGCAATTCTTTGAGCCAAGTTTGTGTTGGAGTCTTTTTTAAAGACCAAAAATATCTTAGCAGATGATGATGGTCAAGGAGAGGTAAGTAAGAATCAAGGAGACCAAAATTTCAAAGCTATAAAAGTCCATCAAGAACTTAATATGGAAGATTTAGAAGAAATTATAAACACAAAAATAAGAATTTTAGTAACTAAGGAAAATATTCCACTTGAAAAGGGTCTGAAAGGGGAATTCCTAAGTAAAGATGTTGAAGCAAGGATGGTAAATCTCCCTACCCAAATGGAGAAGGATGGGTTATCAATAAAGGTAAGGATGGGTCCTCTCTCTTCCAAGGATGATAACTCTAAATTGGAAGAAACATAAGTGGTTTTAAGATCCTCTAAATGCCTCTAGAGTTTAGCTACACCTTAGAGTTGTCCTCCTCAGGATCATTAAAAGGGAAAGTAATAAAAAAAAATAGTGAGATAATTTAGTTGGAAACACAAGCTGACTTAGAGTATAGGAGTTAAAGGTTGTTGACATAAATGAAGATGGGTGTAGAGGTAATTCTAACACTGAGCTATTATGAAAATCCTGAGTTAGAATTTTAGAGGTATGCATACCTTTGACAAATGCCATTTAGTTAAATGATTGGTGGAATGTTGGGATCTAAATATTATGATGCTTCAAGAAACCAAGATTGGGAAGGAGGAATGGAATAAAACTCTTGAGAAATGATGTGTAAGTGTGGAAGGTCTTTTTGTTTATGCTACAGGCTCTATTCAGGGGTTGACAATTCTTTGACAACCAAAAGCATGTAAGTGTAAACTTATTTGATTTAACCCACAAATGATGAATGTTTTAGTTTCTGAATTAGGTGTGAAAGTTTGCTTCTTATTGTCTAATGTGTACAGGCCTATGTTGGAAGAGGAAAAAAATATTTTATAAGATAGGTTGAATTATTTGATTGGGGGTGAAGTGGAAAATAATTAGATTCTTGGAGGTGATTTCAATACAATTTGGAGGTCATTTAAAAAAATAGGGGGTATTTTCATATTATCTCAGTCAATGATGGACTTTAATAATTTTGTCAAGAAGCAGGATTGGTGGATTTGGAACCATATGGTCCAAACTTCACGTGGAATAATCAAAGGTAGTGAGATCGATTAATTGTCAAAAAACTTGATAGATTTCTTTTAAATTCTAAAATATTGTAGAAAAATTTTAAGTTCATGGTTGAAGTGCTTGATTTTGATGGTTCAAACCATTGTCCTACTCTTATTAAAAAATATGATGATGTGAATCCTATATTGATTCCCTTCAAGTTTTAATTTGTTTAGTTCTAGGATCCCACCTTTGATGAAATTGTTAATCATTTTTGGAATAAAAATGTCATGGGATTGAAATGTCATATTCTATATCAAAACTTAAACACATGAAAAATTTGCCATCGAATGAGATAAGAGTAAATTTGAGAATTTTTTAAGAGGATAAACAGAGTGGAATCAAAATTTAGTGTCCTTAAAATTTCTCTACAAGTAGGTAATTGGACAGAGGATTTGTTAACCTTGGAGTGTAATTTGATGTTGGAGTATCAAAATATTTTTCCTTTGGAGGAGACTTTTTGGTGACAAAATTATAGGGTTGTTTGGCTCAAATAATGTGACCACAATACAAAAAAAATCATCTCTTCATTAAAATTATAATAAATATGAATAGGATTGATAAAATTATTACCCCAAATGGGTGATCTTTGGAAGATCCCAAGGATATTAAGAAGGAAGAAATATCCTTGTTTCACCATCTTTTAAGTGAAGAAGATATTGATAGGGAGTTTGCTCAAGAGAGGCTTTTGTAGAATATAATAAATTCGGTCATCAAATATATGAACTTCAATCTTGTTGCACCAATTTCATTGGAACCAGTCAAAAAAGAGGTCTTCATCTTTGGGGTTAACAAAGCCCCTGGGCTAGATGGTTTTTAATCTAGTTTTTTTAGCACTTATGGGAAGTGATTGGCAAATATGTATGGGAAGCTATTGAGGAAAGTAAGAAAATTAAAGAAGTGTTTAAGGAATGGAATAACACTTTCTTATCATTAATACCTAAAAAGGAAGAAAACTCATATTTTGACTCCTTTTTACCTATTTATCTATGTAATACAGTGTATCAGGTGCTAACAAAGGTAATGACTTAGAGACTAAAATCTTACCTTGAGTTGATTATTTCAAAAGAGTAAGGTGGTTTTATTGAGTCATTAGATTATGGATGATATTATTGTAGCTCATAAAATTTGTATGGCTAAAGCTTATGATAGGATTAATTGGAAGTTTTTGGACAAGATGCTAGAAATATTTAGTTTTAATGAGGATTGGAGGTGTTGGATTCATAGCTATATAACTACAACCTCCTTAATTCTTGTTAATGTCATGGCATTTGGATTCTTTAATTCCTCAAGAGGGATTAGGTAAGGTGACCCAATCTCCCCCTATTTGTTTCTATGGTAGGTCACCTTGGTAAAAAACTAACTTTTAATCATTTGAAAATAAAAGGGTTTGAGGGTCCATCTAGGTGCCCTTTATGTTTTGTTGAAGAGGGGGTTTGTGATCATTTAATTATTCATTTCCCCATTTCTATTAGAATTTGGGGATGGTTCTAAGAAAGATTCAATCTACAAGTTCCATTTCATAAGTCCATAAAACTATTTCTGCACTAGTGGAATATAAAACTCAAATCCCCTTTCTTAGCCTTAATTTGGGAAGTTTCCCTAGCGGTGATTAGTTTGAATTTTTGAATTAAAATAAATAGATGAATATTCTGTGAGACTTCCCAATCTAAGGGTTGGGTTTAGAAAATATTAAAACAACTTTGGCTAAGATAGCAGTAGCCTAGGGGGAAGTTGTCTTAAGAGATAAAATGGAAGAGGGGTAGATGAAAAAATGGGCCAAAGATTAGAAACCTAATAATGGGGGTGAAATAATAAGTGAAAAGAAGAGGAAAAAGTAGATTTAGATGCCACTAAAGAAGGGGGAAATCAAACTAAATTTTGATGGGGCCTCAAAAGGTAATCCCAACCTAGCTACGGTTGGGGGAATATTTAGAGACGAGGAAGTATATCATATACTTTTGTTTACTCAAGCTTGAAGTGTGGAATCAAAGAATATAGCCAAATCACATGTTGTTCATTTAGGTCTAAAAATAACAACATCCAAAGGATGGAAGAAGATCCATATAGAATGGGATTCATAGATTGTAATAAATGTGCTTAATGCAAGGAAAGTTAAGGATTGGAAAATTAGGACAATCATTGAAGATGTTCAGACTCTGTTGCTCAAGTTAGGATTGGTCAAATTGGTACATGTGCTAAGAGAAGGAAATTCATTAGCTGACTAGGTAGTTAATGCAATAGTGCAATTTAGAGAGTAGGAAGGAATAGGATAGAAGGAATAGACACACAATATCTTGAAATAAATTCACTTCTTAATTAATGAAGACATAAGAATCTATTTAGAAGTAAATTTGGATAAAATCTAAAGCATGATAGGTAGGTTTATGTGGAAGACTTTCAAGATGATTTGTCTTTGAAATATCCCATTTCTAGTTAATAAGGATTTTATTAAAATAATTTTGATTATAAAATTGTTAATCCTACATGGCTTAACAATAATCAAATTCAATGGAGCTTGTCTATCAACTATGCCTAGTGATAGTGATCTTAATGAGGTAATCATTTCCATTTTTGGGATACGATGGTCATAGTAGTTAGGAGGTGTGATGAGATGAGGTGGAGATTGGGGGTGAAATCTACACCATGGGGATCTAATGGATTGATTTGAGTTTTATAAAAATTTGATGTCATTGTGAAGGTCTAGAGTTATGTTTATTGAATAGACATTTAAGATGTGAATAGATGGAAAGAGGAAAATAGGAATGTTAGGAAGAGGGCATCATGAGTGGTGAGAAATAAGGGAAGCATGTCACTCATACAAATTGGAAAATTGAGGTAGTAGTAATTGATAATCTATTTAAGATTCTGGATAAGGAGATAATATGAGAGGTGATAATTGGCATGGAGGAAGTGGATGACCAGGATATTGGGAAGCTATTAAAATCCTTCATGTTGGACCCTAAACAATCACTTGGTTATATAAATGTGTTCGATGTAGCTAAAAATGTAAGGCCAACATACTATCAAATTTATCAAGGACCTTTTCCCTTCACAAAAAACATATAAATTTGGAATAAATCATGCATATGGTGGGACTAGAGGTGTTAGAACACAACCATGCAATAATGGATGGAATGGTGAAGCTGTAGAAGATTCTGGGGATGGTGGTAAAATTTTTGGGCATTTAAATTCTATGGGACCTAATTTTTGAACATCTGATTTATTGTGATGTGGAGGAAGTGGATAATGGGTAAGAAGGGCTAGTTTAGATAAGCATTACTAATGTGTCTGTAGTTGAGACGCTGAAGGCTAAGGAAGTATACAAGGATAAAGTGGAATTAATTTGTTTGGACTGATAACTAAGTAGATTGTATACAATCTCATAATATAATATGTAATGTAAGTCAAGGGAGCCTTCCTTATTTTGTGAAAATGGTAGCTTTCTCATTAGAAGTATGTAAGAAGGTTTTTATAAATATAATGACAATTTCAATTTCTAATAATTTTAGTTTGGTTATTTTTTTGTTATTTCAATCCCCTACCAATGGATAGTACCTCGCTATCTATTTGATGGGGTCTAAATCATCTTGTGCCGGTAAGGTTTCCCCTAGGCTATTTTATCACTCTTTTTTTGCTCTTGGTATGTATTCATGTTACTGTAATAAAAAAACATAATACAATTTTAACAAGCATATTTTTTGATAAGTTCAACAAGCACACTAAATAAAGCAAAGGAATAAAGGAATACTTATCTTGTTTTGATATACTTACCTAATTTATGTAGGTTGATAGATTGAATAAAGACTGTATGAACTAACTTTAGCCTACTTGCTTTAGAATGAGTGATTATTTTGAGCTTAGGATAGGATTGGTAGACTCAAATATATATAATGGTCAATTTTGTCCTTTAACTATGAAAATATAAGACTTGCCTGAGAGGTGCGAAGGATTCAGCAATAATAATTTTCACTTTCACAATATTTTTTTTACATGCATATACCTAGAATATCCAAACCCTAGTTCTATGCACTTATACTAAATAGACATCAAATAAAATATAGGTTAAATGGGGGTAGTGGGAATGGCCAAACTATCCTCAGAAAACCTCATGTAATATGAGTGTTTCCTGTATAGCCAAAATTGCCTTAAGATGATTTAGTTATCCCTTACAGGGATGTATGTATCATGAAAATATATAATTCACCCTTGGAAAAAGCATGCAAATTCAATAATACCATAGAACATAACTCTAATAATTTGTGTAAGCAAATATGTAACTTTGAATATGCACTTGAAAATATGTGAACGCTTGTCAAAACTTGAGAGTTCTTATTCTTAAATGCCTTTCAATAAATTTATTTATACAAGGATTCTTATAATTTGAATTACATTTAGTGTTTAACATCAAGGGCTGACTCGAAAGGAATTAAAAATACTTGAGGGGGATTTAATAAAATTAAAATAATCAATTATGGGTTAAGGAACTTAAAAAACTCAAGGAGAGGTTAAGAAACTTAAAAGACTCAAAGAGGGGTTAGTCAAGTCATAAAGGATCACAAAGGAAAAAAGATAAATATAAGCTTAGACCTAATATAAGAAAATTATGAAATAAATAGGGGAATAATATAAGAAAATTCATAAAGTGAAAAGGGAAAATGTAATAAATGTGCACCATTAAGTGTTTATTCATTAGTTTAGACCTGTGTTAAAATAGTAATTAAAAATACATTTAAAACAAGTATTGTACCAAATTTGGTTGACTACTTATGTTTAAGGTTGGTAGTTAGTTAAGACTAATAAATAAACCTTTTCAAACCAATAAATGAACCTTTTCAAACCATTAATATTCCCACTAGCCATATCACCTCTATGATGCATGCCATAAGTGATCTCCAAAAGTAAGTTCTTGATCTCATTATCCAAACTAGATCATATAAGGCTAATATGAATGATAATGTCATTCTAGGCTAACATGTTACATGGTTTGCGTTTTAGTATAATTATCCAAAGGTATTTTTTATGTTTAAATTCTAATTATTTAATGATCATAGAGACCCTATTACTCATTTAAAAAAGTATACACTTTCTTTTGGTAAATATTACAATGAGGAATGTATTTTATTAAAATCCTTATATAAAATTATAGAAGAAGATGCCTTAGATTAGTTTTATAGCCTCCATAGTGTCTTTTTAACTTATTTAAATAAGCTAGAATAAATATTCCTATCTTATTTTAATAGATATAATGTGCCTAAATTAACATTAGAACATCTCCAAGCCCTAAATCAAGGCCATGGTGAGCTTATTGAGGATTACATTTTTAAATTTAAGAACACCTTGCATTAATTGATGTATCAACCTTTAGATTTAAAAAATAAATTTATCTTTAGTAAGGGTATTGTTTCTCCATTCAAATAAAGAGCAATATACAACCCTTACTCTTCTTTTAAGAAGTTTCACATGGATGTTTTCAACTATGCATGTGATCTTAATTTTGAATCAAACAAGGATACTAGTTAAAATAAATCAAGATAAACATCACTTAAAAAGGAAGCTACCCATAAGGAAGTGGAATCTAATGTAAACTCTATCAAAGTAAAGAGTCTAATTAAATTACATTATAAAAGGTAAGAATCAAAAGAAACAATGAGAAAAGAAAAGACCAAAGAGAATGCACCTATGCCAAAGAGGAATCATCCCATTAAGTTTGATAGTATTAAAGATTGACCAAGTATAATTTTATGGAAAATATTGGATAAAATGATATTTATTTGCTGCTTAATTATTACCATCCTCCCCATTGTTTGGAGCAAATAAGGACCAAGCCAATTTTTAATTATCATTGTATCAATAGACATAATGAGTACCATTGTTATGCATTACGTTAAAGGATTGATCACCTTTTGGATGAAGGTTTTATTATAATTAGAAAATTGGAAACTATTTCACCAAAACACCCTTCTCTATATTCTTCTCCTACTAATTCTTGATAGAGAACGAGATATCCCAAGATGTTCCTATAAAGGATCCAATGTTCTATTAGGATCCTCAGGATGATAATACTAAGATAATATCTTGTTATAGTTTAAATAATCTAATATCAATGTTTCCCAAGACATTCCTCTTAAGGAACCAATGGTAATTCAAGCCTTTATTAAATTGAATTTAGAGAAGGTATTGTTGTTAATCACAAGCATCAACACAATACATGCACAATCATGGGATACTATGAACAAAATTTGAAACACACATGTGGATATGACATAGGACACATTATTATTCCAATTTATTTGAGATCCAATGCATTTAACACATTATTACATGTGCATGAGGATATTATATAAGGAAATTTTATATTGGGACAATCATGGTTACAACAGATGGGGGTAGATTTTGATAGTGTTAAAAATATTATCTCTTACACTTTTCAAAAGGGGTTACTTACATATCAAATTTATATAGCTAGTAGAAATAAAAATATAGCTACATCATCTCCAAATCAAGTATGGGTACCAAAATCTAAGAAAACAATTCAAAACTCAGAGTTAAAACCAATAATCCATGTTGTACAACAAAAGCAAGAAACGAAGCCATTTGGAATTGTTGCACCATAAAATCATCGACCAGTCACATATGATTACAATGCAGTTTTTTTTCAAATTGGTTTAATTAGTCCAAAAATGATTCATTCCAATGAGTTTAGGAGTAATATTCTTACTTACATTTTATGTGCTTATAAATTCAAATCATTTTATGTAATACATTTCTAGAACATAATTAAATTCAAATACAAATACATCTACTATATTTTAACACATATAAAATGAAAAATTAAAATATGTTAATACAATATGAAAATAATATAATACATAACATAGATAATTGATAAGTATACACAATGATAATCAATTGATAACTAGAGCATACTGCTTATCACCATCTATATCATCTAAATCCACTACACCTCTACTAGAGGAGGCTCCACTATCCTCTCTATGACCATGAGAGTGAGACCTACTACAACTCATTTGATATCAATACATAGATAAGTTGGATTTCAATTGGCCTCGCTACTCTAATAGTTTGGCATTATCCCCTTGGAGACACACATACTCAGTAAACATAATGTGACCTAAATCCCCTACACCTAGTGATGGGGGTATCTATTGCCCATCTATTTGATATTGTTGTTAATCACTCTCCTAACAAAATAGTATATTTCATTACCATAATGAATAAGCAATAAAATAAAGGTGAATATATGCCCATATTATTGTCCATGTGCTCCAACAATCCACCACTAATGACATCCTTGAGGATGTTCTACATCAATGTATGAATAATAGTATCTACCATTACATAACAATGTGTATCACATGAAAAACATATGACATCAATTAATTTCCAATAAATAATAAGCAAAAAATCCAAAAGGACAAATTATAAATATGTAAGTGCATATAATACTTATGATCAACACCCCCAACCATATTAGACTGTGTAGGAGTCAATTATGTCATTACAAGTTATGCTCCCACCAAATCAGCTCCACCATCTCCTCCACCCTAGGTCAGTGCCTAAGGAACCTCTACAATAACATGAAATAATAGGTTCCATCTAACTTGTAGCGACCAATAGGTATATTCCATTATGCACCAAACATCATCTATAACTTCAATAATTGTAGGTGGGTCTTCACCCCATATAGGGAGGGGAACCAAATCTATACCACTCAGTTGCTCAATGTTACTAAGATGAATGGTGGCTCTCAAATTATGATCACATATTCTAAAAAATACCAAAAAAATGTAAATATTGAAAAAATACAAAATCAAAACCTGAGCATGCAATGGTTACTCATTTACTACATTTACATATGACTTTATCAAATGTTGGTAGATTAAATATTCTCTTTTATATACACATACATTTCATGTGGCACATTAATTATATGTAGGAATACATATTACACATGTATACATAGATGTTGGACTTGTCCTATACCCAAGGGCATTTTTAATGTTGGGATTGTCTATTTTTATAGTTTATGTTATTCACGAGTTATATATCTATATGACCTTACATTTACCATGTTGAGCTACCTTGATTACTTACACATGCCTTGATATTGATCATATTTAAGACAAGTTTACATGGATATGTTATTTATTATGTTGTGACATGGACAAATTTGGATGTTGTAGACTAGTATTCTTGTTCTATGTTTCTTTGATGTTGTTTACTTTTTAAATTAGGTTAGTAATTACTTTCCTATTATATGCAACCTCTTATCCTTGTTTGTGGCTCATTATCCTTGGTTTTGTAACATTTATTTCCCCTTTTGTGTGGCTTCTTAGCCTTGGTTTGTGTGAAATGTATTGTCCCTTATTTTTGGCCCTTTGGCCTTATGTGTGGAATTGTATGTTATTGTGTGAATTTGATTATTGATCTTATTATGAATATTAACTTTATAGATGTCATTATCAAAATAATGCATCTCCCTCCATGTATATGGTGTCATGATCCATCGTAGTCCTATTTTAAAAAATTATCAAAAATGGTTATTACTATGTATTTCATTGTTATATATGTCTTGAAATACCACTTATATGTCCTTGAATTTTGTATGTTACATACACACTTCAATGTTATATTCCTTTATATGATGACATATTTTCACATGTTACTTGGTTTTACATGATTACATCATTACACTAACATGTTATAGTTAACTTTTCTGTTGAGATGAGTGACTTTAGGATATGTACCTCACCTCAAAAGGGGGGCATATTAATGGGATTTGTCATAAAGATTTAAGCATCCATGAGTGTAAATTTAATATTTTGGGTACACTTTATATGATTTAGAGTTTAGAGTGGTTAAAATAATGGATATTTACCAATTACAGATAAATTTTGGGGGCATATGTGATCCATTTTACAAGACATGAGTTAGGGATCTATAATTTTTTTAGATATAAAACACATTTATCATATAAATGCATAGAATTATATATCATATTAGCACCAAAAAATTTAGATTATGGGGCATTAATTTATTTCATGCATGCACATTATTAGAGTTTATCAATATTAGCATTGATTAGTTTAGATTATGCATACACACTATCAGATTTTATTAATGTTAGCATTGAAAAATTCATATTATGTGGCATGGAATTTGTCCATACATATTTTCAATTATGTAGTTGATTCCTAAATACATCAAATATTACCAAGGAGTGAACACCTATGAATCTATAAGTCTATTTTCAATGGTTGATTTAGTTTATATGAGTAATGTGTTCAAGGTTTTGTGTTGCTCAATGACCTAGACATTCTATTAAAGCCCATTATATGCCTCCCACATTTTATCTTAGGGTTACAAATTCAAAGCTAGATTAGTTACATGATGGTTGGAATCATTTTCCTTCCAATCCATGGCCCTTACCTTAGTTAAAATATTAAATTGGGGATTGATCACCCTCAATTTTACCAAGTTCTCCAAGTGATTTAATGGGGAAGCAAAATTATCTAATGCTTCAATGAGGAAGCATCATCTCTAGAAAGTTCCATGGAAACATGACTCACCCACATACAAGTGTACTCTTTCCTTACTCTTAAATTTCAACTACTAATTTACTAATTGATGCAATTCTAAATTTTCACTATGATAACCACATGTTTATTAAAAGTTTTCTTGTAGAAACTTGCACATTTGGAGCCTTATCCCAAATATAGAGTGTGTTGTGCACATTCACTTGCACATTTCTTTATCCTTTTACTCTAGTGTGTTCATTGCATTGTAAGACTAAAATAAAAGGGGAGCATTTGTAGATACTAAAATATATCAAGAAATACTTGACACTGGAAATTTCATTTTACCTTTACCCTACATGACTTATGCACATTTGTTTGAATCTTATTCAAAATTATCTCACATCCACATGCCTACCATGGGTCTTAACCTTCCCAAGTTACTAACAGTCACCTACAAGATACCACACTCTATGCCAAACCAACTATATATCTTACTCAGACATCTCTAGATTTAAATCAGTGTTCCTATCTCCCAAATGGAAACATCAAATTGTGAACATATCTTAATAGTTCTATATGAATCTGATGACTCCATCTCACACTAATAAAATGTTGTGTTTTAAATTAAAATCATTCTTATGGGTCAGCTCAAACATTTAGTGTGTCAATGGCATAATAAATTACCAAAAGAGTCTCTTGTAAATAAAAAATGGGCATAGACCTATTATCTATCTAGAACATACACATCACTCATCAACAAGATATGCACATTCAAGAGGACTGCCTTGTTCTTCCCAATTTTATAATCAATCATTAAGAGTAAGTCTTTACCAAGTTTAAATTATTCCAAGAGTCAATCCAATATTTTTATTTTCCAAGTATTAAGTGTCAATATTTATATGTTGCATTCATTTGATGAACACTTGCACATAAGAACCTAACAATAGATAAATATATGTGGTTTGATCATATCCTTGGAGTATTTGGTATGTAGACAATGCTCAACAAGTCAGCAAGAGTTGGTTGAGGTTATATTAACACACCTTTTTATTACTTTTTCAATCATAAAAATAGTGCATATAAGTGGACCTAGGGTTACATGGGAAGAAGAAATATTTATGTGAGTTGTGCACATAATCAAACCTTGGGATCACACACAAAGATAAAAGATAAGCATGAGCACCTAATTGTGTTAAAACATAGATAAAACTACATATTGATAGAACCATCTAATTTGGAACATATTGTCTGATGGTTTTGACCTAATGTTGATGATAACATCTAAGCATGCATAGAGATCGAGTATTTGATCTAAGTGACATGCAATCTCACTTATAGCCTTTCCTACCCAATGAGTACAATAAATGACACTCATCCCATATGTTATTATCCTAAAAACCTTCTATTTTTTGGCATTTTTATATTCTTTACACATGTCTTTATCTGTATTTCCATCCATGTTGCATATGTTTATTGTTTTGGTATAAATTTAATGATTTCTAGACAATATAGTATAGTTTAATGTTTTTGAATGTGGATTTACTAATAAATATGTTTAATTCACCCACGTCCATTAGTTTATTAGACATTGGAGTAAATAAGGCCCCCATAGTAACTAGATGGGATAAATTTGGCACCACCTATAGCATCAACTATATTTTACTAGAGCACCTGAAATAACTAGACAGTCACTTGTAGCATCGACTTTAGGTGAATTTATGGGATTGCCATTATTTGTAAATGGTTTCACCTAGATTCCTTCCATATTTTGAGGGTTATAATGACTCATAAGATATAGATAAATGTAAAGGTGGTTTTATATTCATTGGACAATCTTCCTTTTCCATTAGACCATTCCTCCTAACTTGTTATAACAATAATTTATTTTGTGTTCATGGTGTTAGTTTTCTCTCATCTCTGCTAGATTAGTAAATAGATATTCTATTGAATTTCTAATGTTTTACATCCATTTAATTTTAGCCATTGTAACATCTTTCTTGTTATGTTCTGATTTCTACAACATTAGGAGATATTATGGTTGTAACCACTAGATTTTAGGTAATATTTTGAATAAGCACTTATCTCTCCTATATAATGATATGATCTTAGGTTGTTAGATAGTTAGTAAAGTTACAAAGAATTAGCGAGTTATAAATAATTAAAATAGAGTGAGAGTTGGATTTGGTTTACTTCTATAATTCTAATGTAATATGGCTATTATGAAATAAATTCAGTTTAAATAAGTAACTTATTTGTAGCTAGAGAGCCAGTTTAAACAAGGCAAGGCCCACTTGCATGAATTTGATAGTCTGGTTTCATGTCCGTTAGTATTAGTTTCATTTATGTATTTTTTATGCATGTATTTCTTAGTTCCTATTGAGTATGTTGTGTGTATTATTTCATGTGTATAAACATCTTCAATTTTTATACATTCAAACCATTTGGTGTGGGAAGCTTCCAAAACAATTTTGATTTCCCTTTCATGCAATTATCTTTTTATGCAATTTATCTTTCATGTAAGTGTGATTTCATTTCATACAATTTATTTTTCCATGAGTGTGTTTTCTATTATCTAATGATTATGACTCCAAACCTTCAAGAGATAGTATTTCCACATATACAATTCTAACATCTTATCAAAGTAAACAAACCCTAGGTTGTTAATTTAATGAAGGTAGTAGTATCAATAAACCAAGCAGTTACCCATCTAAGATACATCTATCGAGTTGTACGCACTACTACTTCAAGTTTAATTGGTGGTTTAATTTTTCTCATCAGTACCAACCACTTGTAGTCTCAATCTTCCATAGAGCAATCAAATGCTAAGTTTCCTATCCCTTTGCATTACTTTATATGTTTGGAAAGTACTAGTGTTAGATTAAATTCAACTATTTTATATTCAAAATTGAAAATATTTATACATTATTACAATCTGATTTCTTTTTTAAATAGTTCTATATAATTAAGATTAATCAATCACGTTAATCCAAAATCAAATAAAATATATAAATTATTCCATAATTAAATTTTTTTTAAGTACCAGCAAAAATTCATTAAACAAACTTTTTATAATTCTTTCAAAACTATTCCATCTTTTGGATGAATATTTCTTTCAAAATTTATTCCATCCTCTTACATTACATATTTTACTAACAATAATTTTGAACAAAAATTCATTAAACAAACTTTTGATATTTCTTTTATTATTTACTCCATCTTCTTACATTATATATCCTACTAATATATAATTTTTAAATATTTCTTTTAAAATTTATTCCATCCCTTTTTTTTGTTTTTTGATTTTATCCTCTTACATTACATATCTGTCCAATATATAATGTGGAATTGATAGTGTTTGCGACATGAGTCTTAAAGTTTGTAAATTTGATGGAATATGATTGGTTATATGTACTTATGTAATATGAAATGCTCCAAATCAATAAAATAGAAATAATATCAGATTATGGGATGAACATAATTTACTCGATCACCTGCACAAATACAAATTTAGGAAGGTGGGCAGTAGGTGTGAGCTTGGTAGATCATAACATGTTGGATCACCATGGTCAAGGTAGGAAATTAGATAAACTTAAATTGGGAGTTTGGAGCAACTCATGGCAGCAGGGTTGTGGTGCTCTCATCGATAGGTGTTGGAGATGTTGACTTATGATTGGGACTTTGTGTGAAATCCAACATCATCTTCCTCCTTTGTTTCCAAGGTTGTACAGTTTTGACAAGAAGCACAAAGCTATTATATCTTCTTAGCTTAACCATATTTTGCCCAAATCTTATGGTTTCAAGGTAATAACATCTTTCTTATATGTGCATCTTTAAATAGGAAGGGATATCAAGTTATTAGTCATTACAAACACAATCAATCTCACACAAGTTGGGTGAGGACCAAAGAATCCATGGATGATAAATAAAAATATTATAGAGTGGTAATGTTCTAACCATAGGAGCCTCCTAGGGTGATTTTTTTTATCAATCATTATTTTTAATATTTGTGTTTATAAGATAGTATATATAAAAAAAAATTGTGGGGTTCATGTAGATCTTTTTAAAACTTTGAATTTATTTTAGTTTTTTAAAATATTAAATATTTTTCTATTTATCTATATTTGGTTTTAATTATATTTTTGAGAGTTTTTAATGAATAAGATACTTTATAATATATCTTCTTGGAAATGGATTCACACCCTTTTCCAACCTTTTCATATTAAAATGTTTATTTGAGGTGTTTAGTTAATTACTCAATATGTTAATACATCCAAGTGTATAACTATTAATATTGGGTATTTTTTATTGGATGACAAAGTTATCAAATTTTGAAGTCTGAGTTTTTTTAAATGATAAAAATTTAGGGCATATGAAGTTTTAAATTTTTATTATTTCATTAAATTCAAAAACTTTAAAAATGTTTAAATGTTTACCTTATAGTCTACCTCGAAAAGCAATTAATTTAGTATCTCAAAAACCGTGAAGACCTAGAACCCAAAAAATCTTAGATATACATAATATCATTCTACAACTTCTCAAAAAATGATTTTGTTCCAACTATCATAGTTTGTCAAATTTAATTGATTTCTCATATTAGTACTTAGAATCATAATAATGTGATATCTAGAGTTCTATGTAGAATATTTTTCCACAATTTTGTATATTTTTCAAAAAAAATAAAAAATAAACCTATTAAATTAATTTTGTATAGCTCTTATGATGCTCCAAGAATAATTATTTTTCAAAACTAGACACTTTAATTTTATGTAAAGCCCCAAAAAAAAAAATTAATTGTGTAATTTGCAAACTAGGAGTAATTAGGGCATTAAAAAATTCCACTTTATGTGAAATTACATAAAAAAATCACTTGTTGAAATTGTTTTATTCTGACCATCATAAATTTCAATATTTAATTATTTTCATGATTTTTAAAGGCATAACACAAGCCATCACATATCAGGGAACTTTAAAATTTTTAAAACCATGCATCTTTTGAAATCATAGTGTTCATTATATGTGGTGCTTTTGGTTCACACTTACAAGTAAATTCATCATGCTTGAACTTCTACATCCAATAACTAACATAGCTACAACAATGGTGTTTGAGACTTTGACCTTGTAAACCACCAAGGAGAAATAAGGAAAAACCTTTCATTTTTTTCTATTTCCCTTCATTACCCATTCATCATTATCATTATAATTAAATCCTAAAATATTAAATTCTAAGTATATATGGAAGTTAAGTCCGCGTATAAGGATTTCTCTCTAATCAGGTGTGATTGATAGAATGAATCCTTCTCACATATTTTCTAAGTACCACACACCACTTTGATCTCACATACTTAATGTCTATTTCAGACATCATCAGGTATATAGAAAGGATAATATTATTCCATATACTAATGGGTATATAGGAAGGTAGAGCATATTCAGAGGTTTGGTATATCGATTTGATGTTATATAGAAAGGAAAACCTATTAGATTTGAGGAACCAATCCATCTCCCATAGAATTTTTGTTCAAATGGATGGAAATGGCCTAAGATTTATTCTATTTGATACAAAAATACTTCATGGTGATAACTATGTTACATGGAAAATTGATTTGAATATTCACCTGGAATTTGAAGTTATCTAACTAGTTGTTGATGAGCACATTCACCTTACATCCCTCAAAGACTGAATAATAATGAAAGTTTGATAAAATGAACTAGAAGGCAAAGTTAATCATTATTTTGGGGGTATCCAATGAGGTCCAGCCTCATCTACAATATGCTACTTCAACAAAAATGCCTAGGAAAAACTTATTACTATCGATGAGGCTAAGAACCAAAATACCATCATTCGTCTATAAAGCCAACTTCATTATCTCAAGTTGAAGATAGGTAAGAAAGTTAAGGGATTTATTCATCATGTTGTAGCACTATTGGCCTTGCTCTTAGCATTGGGACAAAAAGTGTTAGATGAATCCATAGAACCCATCATCCTGAGAGTGCTTCTTCCCTACCTACAAGATCTTTGTGACTTCTCTAAATATATTAGAAATAAAATCTACTTATAAAAAGTTGGTTAATATGTTTCATTAGGAAAAATATATGCATTTAATAGATAGAGATGAAGAAGAACATGAACTCTCATCACATTATAAGGGGAAAGGCACATGAAGCCTTCAAATCAATCCCCTAAGCAGAGCAATTAGCTAAACCAACGTGGAAGCAAACCTTGTTCTAATAAGATATGTCTAACCTAGTATAATGCATTTACACAAGGCTTATTTAGCAATGATAAGCCCATCCCCTCTCCTTACCCCCCAAAATCTCCACAAGGATATAAGTTGAAGCTAAAGTTCATACATAACTAGAAGAAGAATCGTTCCCCGCAACATGGAACCATTTTTTAATACAATGATCCCTTAGATGAGGATTTTATTTTTACTCCATAGACAAAAGAGATCACTCCTTGAGATGCAGTCTAGTATGTGGATTTTGGTGCCACAAGGCACATGACTAGACAAAAGGATTCGTTCACCACCTTGAACCATTCCACATATCATGGTAATGTATCTCTAGGAAATGATTTATCATATAGTATCCAAGGTTGTTGTGATATTTCTTTAGCTCTTGGTAATCATGTACATGTAAAATCATAAAAGTCTTTTATGTACCATGAATAACAAAGAATATGGTTTTTATAAGTTAATTTCTTGATCACATTCTAATGGTTAAATTTGATCAACAAGATGGGGAAAAAATATCTCATTACAAACAAGTCTAAAAGCTCAAAAATTATTGCAAGAGATTTTAATGTATGAAAAATATTATAGCTTGATATTGTCCACAACTACCATCGAGATCTTATTATAAAAGATATAGATTCATTGAATCTATGGCATAAAATAAATGAACACTTTAGTTTTGAAACTACACTAAGAAGGCACAACATGGTGAGAGGCCTTCCCTCACTAAATAAGAATAGTGATGTGTGTTCCAATTGTCTAGCTGGAAAACAACATATATATACTTGTGACAAAAGGATATATATATCACAAGTACACATATGGCTCCTGGTCCATTGGATCTAGTACACACTGATCTATGTGATCCTATAAAATTGAGTGTTATGGATTCTAGTATTTTAAAATATTTATTGATGACTACTCACAAAATATGTGGCTATATTTATTGAAGACTAAGGATCAAGCCTTTTAAGTCTTCAAAAAATTCAAATCCACTTTGAAATGACAAACTAACCATCCCATTAATGTCTTCCACATAAATTAAGAGGTGAATACACTAGTAAAGAGTTCTATGAATTTATCAAGGCACATGACATTTTCTAATAGTTGACTACACTTTATACTCCACAATAGAATGGTGTTCTAGAATTACATAATCACATTATTATAGAAATGATGCACAACTTGATTGAGGACTCACATCTACCTCATACATACATGAAAAAATTAGCTTTCACAATAATCTACCTATTGAATCAAGCACCCACCAAAGCTCTCAATGGTATCACATCATAATAATAATGGACTGGGAACAATCCTTCTATTTCTCATCTTTGAGTTTTTTTTTATAAATCACATATGCATGTTTCTAAAAAGAAGATAAGAAAATATTAGCATGCATTTTTCTTGGCTATAGTGAAGAGTGAAAGGCATTCCAACTCATGGATCCAAAAACTATGAAGATACACATCAACAAGGATGTTATATTTGATGAGAAGGGTGAGTCTAATCCACCCCCCACATAATCACCTAATAAAATAATTAGACTTGTAAACATTTCAAATGTTGGTAGTGGTAGTGAGGATGAGGATAATGACGGTAGTTAGTTAAATCCTTCAACTCCACCACCTATTGTTCAATGTATGCCCAAGGGGTTTACAAATACTATTTAATTTGTAAAATTGGATGGATTCCTAGACACTTCCACTACATGACTATGGACTCGTAACATGGCTCATTAAGAGGTGAATTTTTCCCTCATGATCATAGTTGTAAAATTATTTGAGCCCTCAATAGTTCATGAAGCCCAAGAATTAAAGCCTTGGAAAGAGGCCATGGATGCATAATACCAATCACTAATGAATAAAAAACATGGTAACTTATTGTTGGTAGCATAGTGGTAATGAGTTCACTATTTTATTCATGCATTCTATCATTTAATTTGTGACCTCATATACTAACACATCACACAAGAGAACCTTACATGTTCACCCCAAGTGAAAAAATGAGGACTGGGGTAGGTCAGGGGTAGTTACATGAAATGGTTATGAAGGCATTGTCTCATAAACATCCTCACACATGTGGGAGCTATAGAACCTACTATATTCTAACTCAGCAACACATAATGGTAATCAAACATGCACATCAGTAGAAGCATAAAAACACTATTTTTAATCTAAACCTAATCACAATATTAGTTCAATATTTTTTCTTATTACTTAATAGTCCATAATTAAAATGTATTATAGGGTTACAATGTGCTCTTAGGCACTTAACAATATAAACTATCTACTCTCTAGGATTTGTTAAAAAAATACAACACTTCATTACCACTTGTTCACTCTCCCTCTTTTTTTCCTCTCTAGGTATCTATCTTATATAGGTATTCTATAGCCTTACATGTAATTGGGTATCTCAAAAACCACTTGCTATCAATTAATACACTTTTCATCCACTTATATTTTAATGGGGTGCTTTATGTGAGGTCAGCTAGCTCACCATTTTACTATTGCTTCTTAGTTGTGTATCAAGATCAAGCTATATTATTACTTCCATCATTTTATTTCTTAAATCTCATTGATTTATATAGGTCTATCACTATCATGTTTTCACTCCTACCATAATATCTATTCATGCACATGATTATATGATGTACATGCAATCAAGGGTTCCATATAAGGACAACCATTTTAACCACATTACAGGGTTTGGGTAAACATACTAATAAAATAAGAATTAGAATCATATAATAAAACACTATATTCAACACATGAATCCCTTCCTTGTATTCATCATGAAGGAATTCTAAGATTAAAACAAGTTTCAATGACAAGTTCTAAGCAACAAACTTGGCAACATAATGCTTCATCGAGTACAAATGGAGAGAAAAATAAAATACATTAAAAAATCCCCATGTCTATGTATCAAAATGAGGAACCTCAAATACAAATCCATTATTCCATAAAATTAGGAATGAACATGGGCTACCTCTCAATTTACTCTAACATCTCTTCATCTTTCCAGATGTTTTAAAACAAGAAGTTACAAAAGAACTAAAATCTATGTTTTGCCTTCACAATGGACCTAAATAGGTTTTGAAGGTGTAACTAAAAGCAAATAAATTCTTATAATCATTTAGAGACCAAATCAGGCTTTGATTTAATGAGAAATCATTTGAAAATAAATTAAGACCCAATCAAGTTTTTTTGTGGGGCACCAAACTATTTGAAAATTACCATGACCTAGTCAGACTTTACATTCCCAAAAAATACCACAAATTTTCAAAGTCCCAAGCACCATTTTAATTGATATTTTAGCCCCACATAAAACTGTAAACACAAACTATTTTACCCACATTATAATCAAGAATCAAAACATTGATTAACATTATGTGAACAACTCATATTATCCAAAGACCATCTCCAAGCCTATGTGAGCTTTTCCTTCCAAACACCTATGTCTTGACTAATCGATGAACTTTATGACCTAATTAAAAATTAAACCTCACTTAGAAAATGGTGGAATGTTTATCAAGATCATAGGCCTACTAGGTAATAAAAGTCCAATTAGTATTGTCAAGCAACACATTCTTGTCGAGGGCCATTTCTAAGACTATACGGCTTTAGATCCTGTAAAACACACAAACTTTGAAAACTTTAAATCCAAGTTCTATTTAGGTAGAGAATCCTGATAAAAACTATTTGCATCATTTTATATTCACCAAAACCTATTTCGGAATTATTCTTTTAATATAAAATAGCTACACAAACATCAATTTCAAGACTAAATCGCTACTATGAAACCTGATTAGCAGTCCATGCTCTTCAAAGTCGTTGGTAGACCAAATTGGGACTTAAGAGTTCGATTAAAACTTTATTATTTTATTAAAGTGTGTCAAGATCAATTTGGGGAATGAAATTTTGATTATAATTATATTATGCCTTTGAATTTTTCCAAGACCTATTTGAGAAAATGTAACTTGATTAACAAAGCAAGACTCGCCAACATAATGCAAGATTAGAAAAGTCTAATTAAGACTAGAATCTACCAATTTTTGAAAGTTGAATTTTTCAACAAAACACCAAGGCAATCACAACTTGTGCAATATGGATGATGAAAGTTGAAGTTTTAAACGTCAACATGATCATGCCATTAGGAGAATGGTCATCATGAAAATCAAGGCAACCACCTAAAATAACACACATAAAACCAACAAAAAAAAATAACAACTTAGAAATAAGCACTTTTTTTATGTGATACATGATAGCTTAACTGCCATGGATTCTCATGCATCATTATCAATTGATCATGTCAACACACATTAGGATAATTCATCCATCTATCAAGCATGTGTGTGTGTTCATTCTTGTTCGATTGGCATGTGCCTTTATCTTTATCCATATTTTTTAGGTGTATGTTACATTTTATTTGAGGTATTGGCTCCGTCTTTGGATCAACACTTCACACACACACACACACATGGACTTGATTGTTCTTAGTGGAAAAAACTCTAGGGTCAATGCTTATTGATCTTCCACTAGGGAATAAGCATATCGGTTGTAATTGGATCAATAATACCAAGTACAAAGTAGATGGTAGTATTGATAAGTATAAGGTAAGACTTAAAGAAAAGGGATGTGTATAAAAATAAGGCATTAACTATAAGGAGACTTTTGCTCTAACATCCAAAATAAAGACTCTTTGAATGGTTTTTGCTATGACTACATAGTTTGGGTGGAAAGTCCATCAAATGTAAATGAAAAGCGCCTTTTGGAGATCTATAAGAGGAATTTTACATGACCCAAATAGAGGGTTTTGTCAAACCTGGGCAAGAAAAAAAGGTATGTAGATTCATAAAGTCTTTATATGGTCTCAATTAGGATCCTTGAGCCTAGTATATCAAGAATGATGAGCATCTCATTCAACATGGATTT
This sequence comes from Torreya grandis, assembly GCA_037957365.1. Lineage (NCBI taxonomy): Eukaryota > Viridiplantae > Streptophyta > Pinopsida > Cupressales > Taxaceae > Torreya > Torreya grandis. The sequence continues at coordinate 131,453 of JARHVA010008862.1, forward strand.
TAGAGGAGTGCATATGATCCAAACCTCTAACTCAAAGAGAAAGGGGGGAGGTTCTGATTTTGATTGTGTATGTCGATGATCTAGTCATCACTAGAATATCGATAAAGAGGATAGATGTAACAAAGAATGATTTTAAGTGATCATTTTACATGACATATCTCAGGTTACTACACTATTGTATTGGTTTTTAGATAAGGAAAAAGGGACACCACATCTGAACATGTCTCAAATGACATATCTCAAAACCATGATCAATAAATTATGGATTATGGATTTTAATCTTATTGCAATAACTATGGAGATAATGCTTTAGTTTTTTCATTCAAATCCATCACCACACTTTAATTCCACTCTCTATCAATAATTGATTGGGAATCTCATTTATTTCACCTACATTAGGCTAGATATTAGCTATGTTGTTAGTTATATTTCATGATTCATGCAAAAACAAAAGATGAGTCACTAGAAAGTAGCAAAACAAATATTAAGATACATTCAAGGTAGTATGGAGTATGGCATAGAATACAATAATAATGATTAGTTCTTAATGATAAGTTACATAGATGTAGATCATGCAAGTTCTATTGATGACATGAAATCAACATCTGAATTTATTTTCTTTCTAGGATTTGGTCCTATCTCATGGGGGAGTAAGAAGCAAAACTTTGTTTCTCAATATTCCAGTGAGCCATACTATCATGCAGCAAGAGGAACTATTTGTGAATTTATATGGCTATGTTACATACTTTTAGGATTATGTGCACTACAAACATAGCCTATGGTTATGTATTGTGACAATTAGGGTGATCTAAAACTTGTTCACAATCTAGTGTTTTGTGAGTGCATGAAGCACATTGAAGTTCAAGTCTATTTCATAAGAAAACATGTTTAACAACACAATATTCAACTCTAGTATTTTCCCACTCAAGGTTAATATGCAGATGTCTTCATTAAGTCACTTGCACAAGATAAGTTTGAGGCATTCATAAATTCTATTTCTTGTACTCTCAAGACTATGATGAATTAAGGGGGGGATGTTATAATAAGTTAGAATAGTTAATTAGTAAATTTGTAAATTCATCATAGTGGATAAAAACGTAAATAATCTTTTTTTTATATTAGCAACTCGCATATCCTATATTTTTATGTTGTGAGTTTTTTATACATTGAATAAACTCACATAGTTTATCTTTTATAAGATTATTAGTATTCTTAGTTTATAACGGTTAAAGTTAGTAGAATACTTTGTACAAATATTGGTGATTGATAATGAATACTAATTTGCTTTGGCTCTGTTAAAATAATGTGGTGCTTTTATGAGACTCAGCCATGATTCTTGTAAAAATTTCACAAATTTGGCATGTTTTTCGAGCTAAAATTATCTTTCAATAATGGAAGAGTAAAAATGATGCTAATTTTAACTAGGCTACATTAGATGATTTTTTTCCACTACCATAAAGATTAATGTATTATATAATTTTATGCTACAAATTCAAGTTTAAACTGAAAAAGGGAATCTATAACTTACCCACCTTCAGACATTGTTTAATCATTGGGTAAGTTCCTCCTATGTAGTTAGTAAAGTCTCTCTAGACTCCCCCTATTGTTAATTATCCCCATGGGACCATAGAAATGGATTATGAGGTAGGACTTGATCACACAATAGATACATAGTGTCTCTCCTGAAAGATGTTTTTCATCTCCAAAGCTACAAAATCATGGCCATGGAGGTGCAAGTGGTAGTGGTTGGGATGGAGGTAGCATAGGTACTAGTGGGAATGGTGGAGGTAGTGGTGTTGGTCACTCTAGGTGGTATGCACCACCATAAGGGAAGCTACCTCATTTTGCATTTGATATTTCTCCCACCAGGTCATACAATTTTGATGATGAAGCTAAGAAAAAGAAGAATATAATTGGAGGGGTTGGGGAAGATTAGGTGATAAACTCGATGGTCCCCCACTTCCTCCTCCTCCATCCTTTATTGTTGCTCTGACTGATTAGTGTGAACTATGATATATGGATTTGTTTTATATCTCTTTGGTTTTGTCATCTATTTTGTTGAAAATCACTTCAAATTTTATTAAGAAATTTATTTAATCTTTCATCCTCCATCGATGTGATTTTTGGAATGTGAATTTTCCACTTAAATTCTTTTATGAATAGCTTTTGTATCTTCTTGACTTTTTTATATTATTTGAATATATTTTCAATGTGTGTGTGTGTGTGTGTGTGTGTGTGTGTGTGTGTGTGTGTGTGTGTGTGTGTGGGGTGCAATGTAGGTTAAAAAAGAATGCATTAAAATTTTAACCAAACTAAAAGAATCTATTATATACTAGCAATTCAAACCATGGTAGAGCATAAAAAAATATAATTTGCATCCAAATTTGTAATACCAATAATAAATAAAGTGAAAAGATAAATATATATAAAGATAGAAATTTTTAAAAATTAAACAAAATAATGTTCAAAATTTTATATATTTTGTATAAACATAAAGGTAAATTTGTTATAATTGGATCACACAAGAGCTCTCTGAGAAATGAACTCTATTGGGGTTTTTTACATGTGTACTAGTCATATCACCATTTTATTTAGCAAGAAACTTAGAATTTTTCATTTTTTGAAAGGCCACAAATTTATTACGATGCATCATCTCTTTCACTGTTCTTTGGGAAAATAGTCCCTCTTTTTAATGCACTCAACCTCCTATGGGAAATAATGGCAGAGAAGTGAGCACAAAAATATATCCCAAAGGTTTTCTAGAGGTAATGATCCTACTCGTGAAAGCCTCCCTAATGTTTTTCTAGAATGCCTAGAGTTTGATAAAGCTTGTAATTATTATGATAAGTTTACTCTTGTTGCCTATTTTATTGGTTGGATCCTCACTGAAATTACTTTGAAAAGTTGGGTCCACATAACTTGTTTATCCCCCTATGGTGTTTTAGATACTAAAATTGAATATTTATAGCACCTCAATCTTGTACATTTTAGAAATATCAATCAGGGCTCTACCCTTCAGTTTTAGAACTCCCTATTACCAAAAGGCTCGCATTCACCATCTCATTGTATCTAAATTCTTATCTCTTAATCTGATCCATCTCATTCGATGACCCAAGTCTCATGAACTGCATATAAATATTAAAACATGATATATCATATAATAAATATTATTATATAATATAATAATATTATTATGTTTATTAATATTATTTAGTATAATAACATTGTAAATACATATCTAGTAACACCATTAGCCTCGTAGAAATAAACTAATGCCCAAATGTCATGCCATAAAGATATGTTGATCTACTCATAGAACCCCTTTTGAGTTTGATTTCCATGTGTTAATCAGTTTAGTCGAATGGTGAAGTAAAGCTAGAAAATGTTCTCAGTTTGGTGTAATTTTCATATCACATAAACTTGGCTAGAAATTTTATTTAAATTAAAGGTAGAATGGTATGATTAATAGCCAATAAAAATTATAATGATTTTTTATACATATATGGTACTTGTGTTTTAACCACCTTCAATTAAAATCCAACAAAAATTCAACATGCTCCCTCTTTTCGATGGACATCGGTCAGTCTCATAACACAAGGTTCAATTTTTGCACCAAACTTTTTATTTGTCCTTTTTTATTGTTTTAGCTAACCCATCATGCAGCCACGAATTCAACTATTTTTGCATTTTGGTTTGGTTGGTTATTGAATAGATGGAACACAATACAATAGTTAATGTGCTAGTAATTATGGAAAATGTGTCAAAAGTAATGAAACACTATAGATGGATTTATTCCATATGTCTAGTTTGTCAAAGTATCTTCCTTTGATTTTATATGTATCAAATCTCCAATGGTTTTACATCATACAACACATGAATAAATAGAGTCTTGGTTTATTGTAACATAAAAACCAACTCATCTAATCACCATTTGGACTTTGCATATCCAGGTGAGAAGATGGTAACTTGTACTAAAGATGAGCAATTGGCATTGTGAATGGTAGGTGGAATGGAATCTCTAGCATGTATCCATTCACAGTCCAAAAACACTTAGTGTCTGTTATCCTAAAGAGAATAGTAAAGCTGGGAAGTGAGAGTTTTTTTGATGTCTACACCCTGGTGGCTGATGAATTCATCATATAACTTTGGAGATGCAACTAAGTTTTCTACTTCGACTAGAAATTCAATTTATGTGGAATCATGTTGTTGAGATGGGGAGGAGGAGGAGGAGGAGGATTCCCCCATGAAAATTATATAGCATATCTTGTACCAAATACAATAGATAAAGCCAAAGATTAGATAAAATCATGTGTTTACTTGAGGTACTCACAATAGTTATATTAAATATATAATATTATATATTAGTATATATTATATTAATTTATATAATAATTACATTGAGTCTAAACCTCACATGACTTTTCTCTAAATGGTAAAAATCAAGAGTCTCCTCCATGAAGAACAGTCAGAAGGCCTGTCGGATTGAGAGACCATGACACTCATGGGACTCGACCATGAATCGATGGTGTTGCTCAGGTTGTGCTTGATATGGTTCCCATCTTCAATCTTACTTATTACCTACTCTTTTTCCATGTCTTTAATATTGAGAAAATTTATGTCTATCTAGGACTTGACTGAAATAACATCTAAAGATCTAGGGATGAACGTCAACTATGGTTCTCCCAATATAGAATGCCTATGACATAATAAACAATAGGGAAATAGAAAAGAAATAAATATATAGTGTTATGTTAATAGACATATCTATCATCCATTCCTAAACACCTTTAGGTGTTGATACTATATTTTTTATGATATAAGGATTAGATGAATATATATTCTACACATTGATATTAAGATTAGCCCTTCAAATTTGGTCATTATTTATTGAGTCACCACTACAAATTACTAAGGCAATGTACTTATTGATGCAAACCTTTATCAATTTATGATGCTTGAACCCTCCTTCCATTAAAACAATAAAAATAATCATTTAACATCCATAAATAATTATTTTACTTTCAAAAAATGAGGCATGAGTTATTCAAAATGTCATGTGAAAAATTAACATAATTATTCTAAAAACCTTAGATTTAATTATTTTACTTTCAAAAAAAATGTTGTGACCATAGTGGAATAAACTAAGGTCTCATGATTTCAACTAATAACACCCAATTTACCCTATTATGATATCATTCATAATTAAAAAATTTAATGAGAGGGAATTTTTTCAAAATAAAAAATATGGCTAGCTCTTGCTCTAATGATTGACTGTAATGTTTCACTAGCCTAAAATCCTTTGATTTTGTTTTTGATTATGAAGATGGTATTGATGAGGTATATCATGAGGAAGATCTAATTTTAGAGTAGTTGGATATTGTGGCCATGAGGAAGCCTATTACATTTGTAGACTATTGTAGCACTAATCTTGTAGAGTCTAGATCTCCTCTAGGTCATGGTTTTAGGTGGCAAAGGGGTTTTATTAACCCTTCTTCCTCTAAAGAGGCTAAATTCATCCTAGGCATCTCTGTAGTGGCTTCAATCAAGGGCCTTCCAACCACATCAATTGTGTTTTCTCAACCTACATCCTCTTCTCCCTAGGCAGTGTCTTTGTTAGCACCTTTTATAGGATTTTTGTTGTAGTAAAGTGTGTCATTGAAGTAGGTGCGGTGCTTGGTTATGCACACAACTCTAATCATCAAGTATTTCTAGGGTTAAAGGAGTTAGGCATAATGGTATAAAGGTTTGGTGCACAAAATTTAAACACACTGATGAGCTAGCATCAGTTTCACATAAGGCATGAACCTTATACACTCACCTGAAGCATGGTAGTGAAAGGACCAAGTCTATGTTGGGTTAGTTGCATCATGTTGCAGGGAAGGGGTATGTAGGGTTTAAGGGGTTCATGAGGTTGTTTGGCATATGCTCGAATAGATGGGGGTCAAAGCCTTATCAGTGCATACAGGCCAAAGAGTCCACATGGGGATGTCCATTCATCCAGAGGTTATTAGTTGGTGTTGCATTTAGTATGAGGGCTCTTAGTGGTGGTTAGAAGAGATAAGTGGAATGAAGGCACCACTTACTACTAGGGTGGATTCCCAACTCACCAATAGACTATATAGATTTAAAAACACCACAACCCCTCTATAATAATTTATCATAAAGCAATAATAATTTATATGCATTCATTGATACCTTGTTCTATTACAATAACTAGTAATAGGCCTTTGCTAATTGATTCTAATTCTACTTATGTCAGAGGCTCATAGATGAGCATGGATTACATTTTCTATTTGGCATTCAAAAAGATTATTCTTAGTATCATTCTTCAATTCACCAAAGCTTCACTACAAAACTAAATCATCCTTATTCATTCTTAGAGGTCACCTTTAAATAGGCACTAGCCACTCCTCTTGCTAATTGGATAGGCATGTACTGAAGGATGAGTAGGTGAGAGCTTGTTGGCTCCATTACACCATATTAGACAACCAAGTACATGTTGGGTTGTTGGTTGTGGTAGTTCACCTATTTACTCCACTACTTAAACCTCCATGCTCCTCAAGCCCCAAGTTGTTATGTGTAGAACTGGGTAGGTATGCCTCAATGCTTGTGATGCTCTTTAACCATTGGCTAGTTGGCATGGGTGATCTAAGAGTCAATCTATTCAGCACCAAGGTGTACAAAAAAGGGGTCCTTCACTTACTCTAAGGGTCTCCACACTCTGGGATGTGTCTTAACTAGTGTGGGATCAAGTCTTACCAAAAAGGGGCCCCAACATCACCCCATAAAAAATTGATAGTCCACCCTAGACTAGCTCTAAAGGGCCTTAAGTGCATAGAATTTGGGTGCATCCTAATATAAATCCTCCTTAAATTTTTCAAATCCTTGGATGACACCCTTTAACTCTTCAAAGGCATCATCCACTTTTGTAGATGTTGCTTCCAAAACAAGTACATCCATGTTTTCCAATTCCTTTTTGAAGGCTTCCAACCTTTCCTTTGCCCTTCTCACCCCTCCATCCAAGAGTTTTCCCTACTCTCTAGCCTTCATATGGAAGACACAAAATACTACCTCTAGGTCTTACTCTTTTGTTTTTAGCTAGGCGTTGAGGGAGTTGACTTGTATCATCACCTATATGTGTTTTATCTTTGAAACTGTGAAGGAATGTTGGAACAAGGCATCCTTCTCCCCCTTTATCTACTTGAGGCATATGTCGATGATCTTTGCCTATCGTATAAAGTTGAAAGAAATGGTATCTACTTCTTTGGTGCCTCTTTTGAGCTTAGTGAAGAGGTCTTTAGCATCTTCCATTTTCTTTCCCAATTCACCCCTTATAGCCTCACAAGGGTCTTCCCTCTCCTCCAGTGTTTTATTTAGCCTAGGGATCATCCACTCAATGAGCACATAGGTGTAGTCAACCTCCTTCATGCTAGAGTAGTCAATGTTGTTTTAGAGGGAGGGCTCCCCTTCCTCAATGTGATCGACTAGTTATGAGAGCTTGAGTTTGGTTTCCTCAATATCTTTCTCTGTGTCTTTAACAAATTTCCTCTAATTTATGGCATGAATATCATTGATGATGTTCTTTCACACCATAAAGGCTTCCGTCTCGATCAAATCATTGGTCAAGTACATAGAGTTCATGTCAAGAGGGGTTTAATAGATGGTAGTCATGGCCCTCTTCAAGCTTCTTGGCACACTAAATGGACTTTGTAGGGACCTCAAATTTTAGCTCATTCATGTAGCAATCCATTGCCCATGAATCTTGGTAGCACATAAGGGTTATGGAAGTTCTTAGAGGCATTCACTTTATCATGTAAAAGTCATCATCCTCTTTGAACCCCATCTACACTTTCTCATAGTTTGTAGGCTCAACCTCTGCTTTTTCCTTGAGCTCTTCTTCACTGACACTGGTGTCAGTCCCTATTTCTTCAACTCTCTCTTCTTCTTCTTCATTTCCATTAGTGTCAATTCCCATTTCTTTCATTCTCTCTTCTTCTTCTTTGTTAGTGATGGGCTCATCATCTCGTTATTCTTGTGGGGGTTCTTTGATGGACATTTGGCACCTCTTCCTCTGCTTATTTTTCTAAGGCACTAACATCACCCTTTTTCTCCTTAGGTGCCCCCTCAAAGTTGAGACATGCCTTTTATGTGGCCCTTTCTACTATTTGGGTGTCAACGCTGAGTGTTACCTTGGCTTCATTTCCCCTGGGCTCAACACCAATGGAACTTTTCTTTCTTTCTTGTTCCTTTAGCATCCATGCCTTTTCCTTTTGGGCCACTTTTGCTTCCCATTCCTTCTTTTAGGCATGTTCTACATGTGCCTTCTCCATCCTTTATTCTTTTTTGGCCTTCCTTTCCTTGGATTTTCTTTGTGCTACTTGTGTGGCACACTTTTCTTCCCTTTTTTTTAACTTCTTTGACCTTGATTCAGTCAATATCAACTTGGGTTAGGCCTGAGGCCCTCAACTCCTTGCACCTCTGATATAAGGCAAGTGTTACATCGATGTGGCCTTGGTCTAGGCCCATTTATCTCCATTTATTTAACAACCCTTCTTCTTCATTTCCTGTATCAGAGGGAGTTACTTCTTTAGGTGGTTCACCCACTCTACTCATTTTTTCCCTTCACATGCTACGTGTTACTTCTCTTTTTTGGTCCTCTATCTCTACCATTTGGATGACCCCAGTGGGTACCCCTACCTTGGTCTTTTCTTCTTTATGCTCCCTTAACTCCTACACCCTTTTGGTCTTAGCTTCATAAGAGCCAAGTTTCCTTATGTTGCACCTTGGTTTTTTGGTTACGCATGTGGAGGAGGTGAAGGGGATTGTTCACTAGGGGATGATTCTATCTTCAAGCATAGTGTAAGTTCCTTGTCCCCATTCTTCTTCTTATAATCCCTCTTCTGATGTGTCTTCTTCTAGCACAGGGAAAGGGGCCTTCTCTTTATTTTTCCCCTTTGGGCTTGTGAGGGCTCAAGATGTGAAGCTCACATGTTTTTCTTGTGATTCTATCATTGATACTTCCCTATCTGAAGCTATCTTTAGTTTTAACCTCTCTTCTATCTCTTCTAGCATCTCCCCCCTCTTCTTTATGGGGAGCTTATTATTTTCCAAGGGCATGAGGGTTCCTTACCATCTAGGATTGGGAGTCTCTTCATTTCTCAGTGCTACACCCCACATCGTCATCCTTTCTTTTGGGCTTCATCACATAGTACTATCTATGGATGAAGTTGAGGATCATTACCTCCTCCATAAGATTGATATCCATCTAATTCAAGGCATCTTATTCATCTTCTATCATGCCTCCATCCACGTGAGGGAATTTGTACCTCATTCACTAGATTTTTGCATCTAGCTCTTAGATTGGGATGTCAAGGCTCTACATGTTGGGGATTCTACTAAGTGCATCCCTAAAGAACTCAACCAAGAAGGCAAAAATAAGCTTCAACCATCTTGACTTATTCTTGTCCTTGAGTGTTAAATGGATGATGCAGTAGTGTTGCATGATGGTAAAGGTCTCCATTCTAAACATGCTCACTGGGAGCCCTTGCAAGATGTACCACTCTAACTTGAAGGCCTCTATGTATTTCTCACACCACTTTAGCACATGGATCTTGTACTTGGTGCTGAGGGTCATGGGGTACGTGAAGTCTATATATTTCTATGTCAAGCTTTTGTGGTGTTTTGGGAACACCCACAAGTTATTTCCTACATCATCCAAGTTCCTAATCTCTACCATAATTATCAAGATGAGGATGAAACCCCATCTAAATGTCCTATTTCTATCTATTTTTTACTTTTCTTAAGTGTGAAAAGTAGAAACTAGTGATAAGGGGTGTATAGAAAAACCTATTAAATATGTGCGCAGTGAATCCAAGTGATTATGAAGAGATCCTATTTGGCTTGGGAAGATGAGCTGTGCATAATGTTGGGTGAATATTTTGTCAACCAGCTAACTGGTGAGCAAAATAGGTCTCTTCAACTATAGCATAGGGAGATTGGTCGGCCAGGTGTGTAGGTTTACTACATCAACAGGGGATAGATCTCTCCTCTCATCAAGGGGAGGTTCCCTATGAATATAAGGGGATATATACTATATATATAAGCTAAAAATAACACTCAGGGGTAGAATATACCATCCATCTCTCTTCTTTCAGAGATGATGTTCACAAACTAAGGAGAAATTTAGGTGAAGACACTGAAGGCACTTCTCTTCTTTTAGAAGTGGTCTTTACAGGCAACAACAAGAGTTCTTTTAGGTAGGATAATTAACTGGTAACTAGGGTATAAAGTAACCAGTAATCTAAGATGTAGCACAAAGTCTCCACCTTGATCACCCAAGAGTGAGATACGAAAGACAATGAGGGCATAAAGTCATCCCAAGGTCTTTTACACAAAAACAGAATGAAAACACATTAAAGGCAATTATGGGGGCACAAAGTCTCTCCATAGTTGACTTTAGGACACCTTCCTGATTACTTCCACTAGTTCTACATGTTAGATCAAATGAATAAGAATGCTTCTAGAAAATAGACATAAGAACAATTTCCCAAAGTAGCACAAGCTATAATAGCACAAAGTCTACAAGTAACTTGATTTCTCATTCAATAAAAGAAATATAAACAATAATCTAAGCTCAAAGTCTCAGTAATGCCTTTCAATTTAGGTAGATTTTTGCTTCTGGTAAAGGGAAGATCCCTATATTTCCTTTAGACAAAATGTCTGAAGGAATTCCTTTGGAAAATTTGTCCAAAGGAAATCTTTCCTTGGCTCTGCGTCTTTGACATGTGGAACATTCTGCTGCTTCAAACAAGTGACACGTGGCATCTTTCACCAAAATAGGTGAGGACACTTGGCAACATCCACCACTTTTTAGAAACCTTTGAGAATCCTATAAGAATGACACATGGTGGCTTCCACTAAGCTCTAGAAACATTTACAAAAACATTCAGGACTCATTTTATCAATCACATGGATGATGACACTTGTCACACTCTATTGAACCTTAGTAACTCGCCTAGGGCCCACCACAGCCCTTATGAAACAAAGGAAGAAACTACAAATGATGACACTTGTCGGTTTCCATCAATTCTTACTAGGGACATGTGGTAACTTTTGCTCAATTTTAGCAATCACAGAGGGTGACACTTGGAGCGCTCTGCTTATCCTTTTAGCAACTTGCCCAGGGCCTGCCACAGTCTTTACTTGATAATGAAACCAAAGGAAAATGTAGCAACCATTGACACTTGGCAGCCTCCACCGATCTCTATAAATGACACATGGCACGTTTCACTATTTCAAAAAAAAGACATTGAAACCTTTCGCAGCTACCACTTGTCACTTTTCACAAAACTCTACAAGGGATGTGTGACATGTTCCACTACTTTTAGATGCAAAACATAATGTGTCTCAGCAGACAACACTTTACAACTTCTGCTCATCCTTTTCTTTTGTGTGCACCTTTGAATTGTTTGACTGGAACAACCCTAGAAATGCATAAGTGCTGAAAACTTGCTCTTTCAGAGGAATTTACCTGTTGAAGCCATCAGACCCTTTGAATCTATCAATTTCAAGCATGTTGAGTCTATAGAAACATCTTTGCAGAGTCGGTAGATTTATTAAAATCTTGAAAAATGAGAAATTTGAAAGCTCAGAACAAATTTTGAAAAGGGAAGAGACAATTTGGTTTGTGTAGGGCCAAAATAGTTCATATGTTGTCTTGAAAAATGAGTGACATTTTTCAAGGACAATAGCTGACTCCAGTTGGGGAACTTCCTTCAGTTGGAAACATGAAACACAGCTGAGGGGAGTAGAAACCAAAATCTCCAGTGCCTTGAAGTAAGCCATTGGGCTATGGATTTAGGCTACCCAAAAAAAAAGGCTCCAAAAATTGAAAATGAAAAGCACAAAATAGGAACAAATGACTATACAAATATACATATGTACAGGGGAACTCATCCGATACTTCAAGAATTAAAGTGCTTCAAATGTTGCCCATTATGAGGCAGAAAAAAGAGAGTGCCATCTTGATACTTCAACAAGAAACTATTTTCACCATTGAGCTGATGAATAGTAAAAGGGCCCCTCCATAGGGAATCAAACTTTCCATGCATCCCCTTTGGTTCTCTTCTCTTGTCCCATAGCAAGACTTGATCTCCAATCTAGAAATCACGATTCTTTGCTTTCGAGTCAAAGAGCTTCTTTACCAGACTTTTATGGGCAGTAATTCGGTCCACCACTATAGTTCTTTGCTCATCCAGCTCAGTAAGGCAGATGATCCTCTTATCAAGGGAGCCTTCATATGTTTGGTCTTCAATTGCCTTAGTTAATTTCAATGCTGGCAATTCCAAGGTGATTGGTATCCTAGCATTGACACCATAAAGAAGTTGGAAAGGAGACATACCAATTGCTCTCTTTGGTGTAATTATCTATGCCCATAGGGCATCAACTAATGCTTTATGCCATGTCCTTTGGTTGTCATCCACCAGCTTCTTGATGATAGTCACCAGGTTCTTATTTCTTGATTCAGCCTATCCATTTCCTTGTGGAAAGTAATCAGAAGAGTGGGAGAGTGTAATGATGTAGTAGAAACATAATTGAGTAATCTCCTGGGAAGTGAAATAATCTGCATTATTAGTGACAATCTTGGTTGGGACCCCAAACTTGGAGATGATGTTCTCTTTGAGGAAATTGCATACTACTTCTAAAGTAGCATGTTTGGTTGGAACAGCTTCCACCCATTTGGTGAAGTAATATGTTGTTGTGAAGACATAATCATGGCCAGCACCTAAAGATGGGTTTATAGCTCCAATAAAATCAATTCCCCATTACTGGAATAGCTCCTCTATGACCACTGGCTTGAGAGGCAGGGCAGCTAACTTGGGTCTTCCTACAAACTACTGGCATAGTTCACATTCCCTAATCCACTTGTATGCATCCTAAAAGAGAGTTGGCTAGTAGTACCTGGCTCGTAGAATTTTATGGGCAGTCACAAGAGCAAAAAAATGTCCTCCATAGGCCAAATTATGGAAGGACTTTAGAAGTTGGCTTTGTTGCTCCTTGTCCACACAGCAAAGGAACACCCCATCAAGGCTCCTCTTATATAGGTCATTATCCTAGAGGACAAAATTTACAGCTTTCAGCTTGATGGTTCTCCTTTCTTTATAAGATAGGTGAGCAAGACACTCACCATAAGTAAGGAAATGAGCAATACTTGAATACCACTCATTTGTGTGGAGACAAAGAGGGTTGTTGGTGTCTTCCACCTCTAATTCCTCATGCTCTGATCTTTCTGGCTTGTTATCAGCAATTAATTGGCATAGCCCCTTTCCATGCACCAGCTTTGTTGGCTTGATGATCAAATCAAACTCTTAGGCCTTTTCAACCCAATTGCCTCTTTTCATCTCAAACTCCTACTAAGTCAGTATGGATTTGACCGTGGTGTCAGGAACCAAGGCAGTAGTGTGTGAATTCAAGATGTAGAAGTGAAAATGCTTCACTACCTTCACCATTGCATAAGCATGCTTCTCCATGTTTAAGTAATTTAGCTCATAAGCTTTGAGAGGATAGCTCATGAAGGAAATGGGGGATTCCATACCTTCTTTATTCTACTAAACTAGAATTTTTGAAAGCGTGTGTTCTGAAGCATAACTGTAAATGGTGAACTCTTTGTCATAGTTTAGACAAACCAAAATTAGGGCATGGGCAATGGCAGTCTTGATATCCTCAAATGCCAACTTGTTTTCTTCAGTCCAGCTGAAGGTGGCCTTTCCCTTCATCATGTCTACAATGTGCCTAGTCTTCTCAACAAACTTGAGGATGAACCTCCGTAATAAATTCACCTTTCCAAAGAAGGAGTGAACAGCAGTCTTACTTGTGGGCAAGGTAAGCTCTTGGATAGACTTGACTCTGTCTGAGTCAATCTTTATGCCCCCTTTTGACACAATGTGTCTAAAAAGTTTCCCCTTTGTTACTCCAAAGACTGACTTCTTGGGGTTTAAGGAAATGCCATTCTAGTGGCAACATTCCAGCACTTGTTGCAAATGGTACAAATGATCTAGGCGATGCTTAGAGAAGACAATCAAGTCATCAAGATAAACTATAATAAACTTACCCATCTCATCCTTGAAGGCAAGGTCCATTTCTCTTTGAAAGGTGGTGCTAGAATTTATCAAGCCAAAAGGCATTTTTATATATGCAAATGTGCCCCAAGGTGTGGTGAAAGCAGTCTTATGCTGGTCTACATCACCAACTTTAACCTAATTATATTCTGAGAAGCCATCTAGCACTGATAACATCTTCAAACGTGTCACTGTTTGAAGCACTTGATCCATGATTGGCAAAGGATAATTATCCTTCAAATATGCCTGATTTAAATTTCTAAAATCCACACAAAGGTGAATTTTACCATTCTTCTTCCTTACAAGCACTATGTTTGCAATCCATGTGGAATGATGGATTGGGAAAATGATCCTAGCATTTAGCATTTTTTGTATCTTAGACATAATAGTACTTGATATTTTTGAATTATACTACCTGGACTTTTATTTTTAAGGTGTCAAATTAGCCTTGAGAGGAATGTCATGTCAAATTTCATCAGGCTGGAGTGACTACAGGTCATCATAGGAGTAAGCTAAGATGTCCATGTATTGATTGAGCAAAGTGGTGAACTTGAACCTCTCCTCTAGAGTACAGCATTTCCCAATGTTCACCATCTTGGGATCTTCTTTGGTTCTCAGATTTACTTGATCAAACTCTTGAGAGGAGCTTGAATCTATTTGTTGCTATTTGATGAACCTATCATGTTTGTCAAATAGCTTCTCAAGTGAAACCAAGCCTTTGGAAATCTTATTCCCTTTAAGTTGTAAGAACTCTTCACCTGTATTTGTATTTGATGCAGCCATTCAAACCTATCTTTTTGCTCTAAGAAGGCAAGTATTTGGTTGTCATTATTGAACACTTGCCAATGACTGGCATTATCAGGTACACTTGGTCTAAAGACCAGCTCAATAGTGTACTTGTCTCCTTTGAAGTCTGGGTGGGGGACCAAGAGAGTAGCTAAAATAGCTAGTGCGTCAGCCTGGTCATTGAATTCTCTAGGAATGGCAGAGATGTTGAAAGCATCAAAGCTTTCAATTTGGTCCCAGACTAGATTGTGGTAGTGGCATAATCTTTCATTCTTGGTTTGATACAGGTTTCTCACCTGACAAACCACTAGTTCAGCATCTCCCTTAGCATGAAGGAGTTCGATGCCTTTGTCCCAAGCGACCCTCAATCCAAGCAATAGAGATTCATATTTAGTTGTGTTATTAGTGTTGTTAAACTGCAACTTGTAGGAAGAAAGAAAAATATCTCCTTAAGGAGATATCAACACAACCCCAGCTCTTAAATTGGTGGAGGAGTAATTTCCATCGAATTCAAGAATCTTTACCTCATTTGATACTAATTTTTCTTTGGATTCTTCTTCATTCAGAGGAGATTCTTTCACATTTGCATTATGCTCTACCAACTCTTTTCTTGTTTCAGTTGAACGCATTTCTAGGTTGTCCCTTGCAGGAGCTTCATCAGATGCCTCATGAACTTCATCCATGGATAGAAAGTAGTTACCCATGCCTGAAGACTCAAATAGAATTTGAGCTTTAGGTGCTGAGGTCTAGGTAACCATGTATTTCACTTCCTTCTTAGGGAGCAGCCTCTTCATAACACCTTTGACTGGAATCCTCACCTCGGATAAGTCCATGCTCAATTCACCACCAACATCCCTGTAGAAATTCTGCCCAAGAAGGATGCCATATGATGTTGGGACATCGGCTACCAAGATAGTCATCTTGATTCTTTTGTCTGAGAATACTGCAAACACAAATTGGGCATCTTTAATTTGTCCCAATAGAGGTACTTACTTGTTCTCCATGGAGAAGCATCTACCAAATGTCTTGGTCAGTGTGAGGTCAAGGGATTCAGCCACTTTAGCAGGTATGACATTATCTAAAGCTCTAGAATTAATGATGCAATTGTTCAGCTGACATCCATTTATTAGCAATGAGACATAGAAAGGTTCAGTCCTACCAGGAGCAGCAGGAGGAATAATGACAAGATTGTTCCTGGTGGGTGCATTCCAGGGGAGATCATGTGTCACTTTGAGAATTGTTTGTTCAATAGAGACGTTTTGGTTTTTAACATATTGAACCAGTTTGTCTAATTGCTTAGGATGAGATTGCAAAAATTCAAATTCAGACATTTGAATTTTGGTTTTCTTTATATGGTCAATGATATCAAATGTTGGAAATGAACTAGGCATAGAGGATGGGAGTTTATCCTTTTGAGTTTTAGGAGGGGGAGAACTGGACTGCAAATTTGAAGTTGAAGGTGCAAAAATGTTTTGGGTACTTACCTTTCTAGCAACTACCAGGTCCTTTGGCTGGAAAGGTAGAGTGGTCCCACATTTAGCAATTAAAACTGCTAGTTGAGGTTGCCCCTCTGTCTTCTCTTTGTCAACTTGTTGAGCTGATTGATTCTTGGACCAGGTGAATACAGCATATGATCCCTCAACTGCATTTCTTTCACTTCTGGGTTCATCTTGATAATTTAGGAAACTAATATTGGAGTTACCAGCTAATTTTTCTTATTCCTCAGTGAAGAGATTAGTGTCATCTTCAGGACTCAACTCAAGCTAGAATGAGAAATCTGATTTAGCTTCAAGATATCCAACCCCTGAGTTACTTGGAGGTGCTTCAATGGCAAGGTTATTCCTCTGAGGGGGAGGAAGATGATTGGTTTACACTTGGTTCTGGCAGCATGGCCTTGGTAGGATTGATTAGGGAATGTCCTTCTTGGTACATCTCTATATGAAGGAGTAGATGACATCCCTTGTGCCATTTATTTCTTGAGGGCTAGTAATTCATTTGCTAGCTTCTACACCATTGGATCAGTGGTGGCTGAAGGGGAGTATTCAGAGGAAGAAGAAGATTTACCTCTATTTAGATCTCTCCTTATCTTTCCTACCAAGATAAGGTCATCTTCAACTTTGGTAGCCAAATCTTGAGCAGCCTCGAGGTCTATGTGGCCAGCACATCTTAGCAAAAAAATCACTTCAGGCAGTTGTGAGTTGATGAAGAAGCATTTAAGGTTTTCAGGGGTCGGCTGAGCAATAGCAAGAATTTGGTTGCTTAGCTTATCAAACTTTGCTATGAAATCCCTCATAGGCTCATGAGGTTCCTTCTTCATCTGTGTGAGTTGGGCCAGCAAGGCATGTGCATCTTTTGTAGGCTTAAATCTAGCCTCAAATTTGGCTTTGAGTGTGTCCCAATCAGTTACTGATCTAGCTTGCAGATGGTAGAACCAGTCTACAGTAGCACCTTGCAGCGTTTCCATGAAAATCCTAATGTCCACATCCTCAAATTCCACTCCTATTATGCCACAAGCTATGCTAAAGGCTGCAATGTGTTCATCAAGATGAACTTTCTCATCACCAAAGAATTTGGAGAAATTCTTTCTTGAGCTATGTGGAAGTTCATGTAGGGGTGGAGTCAAATTTAGTAGGCCAAAAGAGTTACCCCAGGGGCCTCAAACTACCATGATTATATTATTGAAAGTAGGAATAACAAATTTGAGTGGAATTTGGATAGTCAAAGCTCTACTAACAATATAAAAAGCAGCTCTGCCTTCTGTTGGTGTCCTGGTATGGGTAGGAGGGACACTCCTGGATCATTGAACTTAAAGTTGGGGAGAAAGTAAGTCAAAATTTCCTTGCTTCACCAACTCAAAGAGAGGGTCAACAACACCTTGAACTATCTGGCTTTTGGTATAACATGGAGTTGCCAAATTGTGAAATAAAAATGGAAAAGGATTGGATCTGCTTTAATTTGAAGCTTGAGGCTTCAAACTGCTTGTCCTTCCCTAGTGGAGTCACCAAAAACTATTGGGTGAATATTTTGTCAACCAACTAACTGGTGAGCAAAATAGGTCTCTTTAACCACAACATAGGGAGATTGGTCGGCTAGGTGTGTAGGTTTGCTACATCAATAGGGGACAAACCTCTCTTCTCATTAAGGGGAGGTTCACTATGAATATAAGGGGCTATATACTATATATATAAGCTGAAAATAACACTCAGGGGTAGAATATACCATCCATCTCTCTTCTTGCAGACATGATGTTCACAAACTAAGGAAAAATCCAAGTGAAGACACCGAAGGCACTTCTCTTCTTTCAGAAGTGATCTTTACAGGCAATACCAAGAGTTCTTTCATGTAGGATAACTAACTAGTAATCAGGGTATAGAGTAACCAACAATCTAAGATGTAGCACAAAGTCTCCACCTTGACTGCCCAAGAGCGAGATACAAAAGACAATGAAGGCACAAAGTCGTCCCAAGGTCTCTTACACAAAAATAGAAAGAAAACTCACTAAAGGCAATTGTGGGGGTACAAAGTCTCTCCATAGTTGGCTTCAAGACACCTTCTTGATTACTTCCACTAGTTCTGCTTGTTAGATCAAATGAACAAGAATGCTTTTAGGAAATAGACATAAGAACAATTTTCCAAAGTAGCACAAGCTATAATAGCACAAAGTCTGCAAGTAACTTGCTTTCTCATTCAATCAAAGAAATATTAACAATAATATGAGCTCAAAGTCTCAGTAATGCCTTTCAATTTGGGTAGAGTTTTGCTTCTGGTAAAGGGAAGATCCCTTTATTTCCTTCAGACAAAATGTCTGAAGGAATTCCTTCAGACAATTTGTCTGAAGGAAATATTTCCTTGGCTCTGCATCTTTGACACGTGGCACATTTCACTACTTTGAACAAGTGACACATGGCATCTTCCACCGAAATAGGTGAGGACACTTGGTAGCATCCAACGCTCTTTAGAAACCTTTGAGAATCTTGTGGGAGATGACACATGGTGGCTTCTGTTGAGCTCTAGAAACATTTACAAAAACATTCAGGACTCATTTTAGCAATCATGTAGATGATGACACTTGTCGCACTCCACTAAACCTTAGTACCTCACCTAGGGCCCACCATAGCTCTTATGAAACAAAGGAAGAAACTGTGGATGATGACACTTGTCAGCTTCTATCGATTATTACCAGGGACACGTGGTAACTTTTGCTCAGTTTTAGCAATCACGAAGGGTGACACTTGGAGCGCTCTGCTTATCCTTTTAGCAACTTGCTTGGGGCCCACCATAGTCTTTACTTGATAATGAAACCAAAGGAAGATGTAGTGACCATTGACACTTGGCAGCCTCCACCGACCTTTGTAGATGACACATGGCACATTTCACTATTTTGAGAAAAAGACATTGAAACCTTCCACAGCTGCCACTTGTCACTTTCTGCAAAACTCTACAAGGGAGGTGTGGCATGTTCCACTAATTTTATACGCAAAACATAATGTGTCTCGGTAGATGACACTTGGCAGATTCTGCTCATCCTTTTCTTTTGTGCACGCCTTTGAACCGTTTGACTGGAACAACCCTAAAAATGCATAAGCATTAGAAACTTACCCTTTCAGAGGAATTTACCTGTTGAATCCATTGGACCCTTTGAATCTATCAATTTCAAGCATGTTGAGTCCATAGAAACATCTCTGTAGAGTTTGTAGATTTATGAAAAGCTTGAAAAATGAGGAATTTAAAAGCTCAAAACAAATTTTGAAAAGGGAAGAGACAATTTGGTTTGTGCATGGCCAAAATAGTTCATATGTTGTCCTGAAAAATGAGTGACATTTTTTGGGGACAACACATAAGAAAAAACTAAAATAAATTTGTTTGTTAGACAAGTAGATGGGTGGATTACCTAGTGGGAGCTAGATTTTAAAAGCGAAAGCTTTCTAGGAGGCTGGCAATCCACCTTCTTCAAAACACTTAAGTCAAAATGATAAAAGAAGTAGATTTTGCATAAAAATAGCAAATAAATGATACTAAAACAAAAAATAACTAAATTTGATACAATAAATTTAAATGCTTTGCAAAATATAACTAAATGAACGCAATAGTTTAATTAATACTAATGCTAAAAATTGGTAAAGGTTATAGTTTTGGTCTGGTAAAGTGGTGAGGGTCCAAAGGATTGTTTTATTGGTTTGGGTAGATGGTCAATTCTACAATTATACAAAGTGATGAATAGATAAATGAGGCAAATAAATAAATATGGGAAAGGAAAAATAAAGGTAAAGATGGCGAAGAGGGAAAAGAGGTAAATGAGGCAAAGAGGTGAATGGGATAAAGGGGATAAATTAAATAGAAATAGCCTAAGGGATTAAATGGGATGAATGGGATAAAGAGGAATATTTTAAGGTCTCAAGAGTATGGAGGTTAAGAAAATAAAAGGCCAAATGGAAATAAAGTAAGAACTGAAATTACAAAACAAAGTAAATTACCTCAATACTGTTGAAGTGGCTTGAAGATATTGATAATGGTTGAATGTTGATGAAGCTTAAATCAATTTCATCAAAGCTTCGTTGTTTTGATATTTTCTCCATGAAGCTTAAATCAATTTCAACAAAGCTTCGTTGTTTTGATATTTTCTCCTCCAATATGATTATGACCTATATGATGATGACCTCTTCCAAAAACTTGCAACAAGATGTTAAAAACAAAATACTAACTTCCAACTTAACCTTTGGTAAAGGAGAGGGGGGGTATTTATAGCATTTAATGTTGAGAAACATGCCAAAATAGTATAATAGTGAATCAATTCAAATTTTTCCAAGTGGTGCATGATTTATTCAATGTGAGGTTCATGGGGATTCCCATGTAGGCTAGAAAGACTCCCGTTTGGGTTGGTGAGCCTCCATTTGGGTTAAAAAGTCAAAAATGCATGCCCTCTATCTTTCCCAAAGTCTTAGAGGGTTAGGTATCTATTTTAACCTCTAATTTCATGTGGGAAGACAAAAATACATGTTGAATAATGGCCCCATAAGGGGAAATTCACCACATTTCAAGGGGGGGCTTGTGATGTTTGAATGAGGTCATCAGGCACTTTGGGAAGGGTCCCACGTAGGGTATTATGTCCCACATCAAGCCACATCACTTTTAAGCCATGTCACTTGCCATGTCACATGCCATATCACTTGTTATGTCATCATGAATAGTGATAGTGGGTCCCATAGTGAATAGTGATAGTGAATAGTACTTTCAAATAGTAATTTTAAATGATATTTGTGACTAGAATAATAGTGATTTATTTGGGTTAAGAGGGGTTTTTTAAGGCTTAAAATGTTTTATAGGGTTTTTAGGGGTCTCAAGGTATTTAGTTATCAAAAATTGCAAGTGTGTAGTTTTTTAGTGTCTACATTTTACCCATTTTTATTATGCAGCTTTGGCTTAACAAGCTACAAAACAAAAATGAATCTCTTGGTTAAATTTTAGGGTGCTTTGAGTATGGGAGGAAGTGTTCCCCCTCAAATCTAGAGTCGATCAGGAAATGTCAAATCAGGTGTAGATTTGGTAAGCAGTTGATGGCGAGGTACTAGGTGGTGCCACAAGGTAGTTAGGGATGTGAAATTCTAATGGGTATATAAAATACGACTAAGTGAAATAGTCAAAATTATGTAGATATTAAATCTACCAATGTTAATAACAAAAAGGTTGGGTTCTAAGATAAATGACAAGGTAACCAGTCCTCAGCGTTGGTCATAACTGATTAGGTTAGTCTTATCAAGTCACCAAGATAGGGTCAGTGTTTACTCAGGTATCCAAGGTAGGAATTACTCCTAAGAAGAAATTAATGGACTGGTTGTGCATGAGGTAGTGTAAATTCAAATTTTCAATCATGGCAAAATTGCTCTATATGGTCAAAAGGATGAAGACAAGGTCGTCACAAATTATGCAAACAGGTTGGTTTTTTAAAAAATTAGCCCAATGTCAAGATGGACATGGGTGAATGGGTTGAGAGGTTGGCTAAGTAGGGATTGAAAGGGATGGCTAAGCTAACTCTAGATGCATACAGCAAGTGGATGCTTCTTACATAGTTCCATAGATAGGAATCCAAAAAGAACGTCAGGCCAAATGTAGTTCTTTCGAGGCAAAAGGTGTTGATTAACTTGGTTGCCTCAATTTTATATCATGTAGGTAGGTCTAAGTGAAGGATGTTGGAGAAAGGGAAGTGCTAAAGGGTGGAAAATATGGCTATCAAATATCATTCAGATAGGTGTGGTAGAAATAGTGGATGAGATTACCTAGGATGTAATTAGGTGATTATGTCAACTATGAAAAAATAATCTACAGCCATGGATAAGCAAGTTAAAGCATGAAATTTTTGCCACCTTCATAAATAAAAGGAAACATAGAAATATGTGATACCAAGATTTAGAAATTTTGTAACTACTCAAATTGTCATGGTGATCCGACAAGTTCTTTCATCACCATGCAAATAAGCTGACATTATGCACATTTCATGACAATGTCATTAACAAGCTAAGGAAGGTTATTATTCAATGATTCGAGGAAGCAAAGTAACAGAGTTGGTAAATGAAAAGTGGCAAAGATTTGAACCATTGACCCTTGAGTCAGTGGGGCCCCAAAATAAGTAAGCATTGAGTTTTTGAGGGAATTTAAAGAAAGATGCTAAGGGGTTTTAGAATATGGAATGAGGTGAATAATAATAACATTAATTAATTAAGGGAGTAGGTTGTGGATTGTGATTAAAGATCAGGGCTATTGCAAGGCATAAGAAGATGTAGTCTAAAAAGGAAGAATCAAGGGAAATTTTTGGTTAGAAGGTTAGGGCATGTTAGAGGGTGTAGTTATCATCCCCACGTGGGTATCCCAAATCTTTCATTTGAAGGTGGTTTTAGTTTTTATTCTAACATCTTCAAAGGTTGGATTAAAAGGGGTTGAAAATAGGTAGGACTAGAGGGGTGGGGAAGGAATTTTCATCCTGATGGTTGAACTATGCTCAGAGGTTGGATTAAAAGGGGTTGAAAATAGGTAGGACTAAAGGGGTGGTGAAGGAATTTTCATCTTGATGGCTAAACTATGCTCAGGTTTGTGGGTTGGTCGTATGAGCTTACAATCTTGACTAATTGTATGATCAAGCCATAGGATTGGTATATATCTCGAAGTATACCAAAATCAAGTAGAAGACCATAGAGTCTAGAGCATGCTCAAAATGGGCAAAGGGTTGAAAAGGAAAAAGGTGATAAGGATTCTGAAGGGATTAGTTCAAGGGGGACAATAAAAAGATTTAGAGTGCAACATACAGAGGCATTAAAGGGAGAAAGGGGTGCTCCTAAAATAAGGAACCTTACTAGATTTTGTGCATTAAGAAAACTTGGTTAGAGGATATAAAGAAGTAGATAAGGAGATGTACATAAAAGTGGTAAAATTGGTGATCGTACTCTAAAGAGGTGGAGGTTGAATTGGAGAACATAAGGGATATCCAATAATGGATGAGTAAAAGGTGGACCAGGAGATGGGTGAAAAGAAAACAATGAGGTGGTAGATAAAGATGAAGGTGGAGAAGGATGGAAGAAGCCAGGTGTGGTCATATAGGTCAGGAAGAGTAAGGAATGGCATCAAGGGAGATGAAAAAAATTAAATGAAATGGAGAAAAGAGAAGAAAAATAAAAGGTAGAAGATGGGGGGTGAGAGATGCACTAAATAAAGATAGATTGGAGAATTGAAAAGGATGGGGAGAGAAGTGTAAAAATCATGAAGGGTAAGGGGAGGATGAGGGATATGGGTAGCCATGAAAGGTTTGTAACAATTCTAAAAAATATGAAGGAGAAAATAGTTTGGTGATGAAAATGAAAAACAAGGAAATAAATAGAAGAAAAGGAAACAAAGAGGATGATAGGAAAGTGAAGAAGCACGTGGTATCTTGACCAAATTAAGCAAATTAGATGGTGGTTTTGGGGATGATAATGAGATGGAAAATGGGAAAGGGTTTAAGAAAAACAAGGGGAAGTAAAGGTAGGCATCGATCAGCTTGTTAGAAGAGATTGACAAGCTGAAGGGATGATTAGAAGAGATTGTCAAGCCAAAAAGTGGTGAGGTTGTGAAGAAATAGGGGAACACAATGAAAGGAAGTGAGATGAAACTAAGGGATGAAGATCAAGGATGATAAGGACAAAAAAGGAAGAATTGAAGAAAGGATACAAATCATAGATACTCACACACATGTAAAAGAAAGGTGAGTACCGATAGGGAAAGAAGAAAAAGATAATGCAAAAGGGTGAAAGGTAAAAAGAGATAAGAAGAAAAGGGAAATTATGGAAGGCTTCTCAAAGGATAAAGGCATAGTTATAAGCTATTTGTGGAGGAAAAAAAGAAATCAAAAAGAATGAAAGGATGGAAAAAAAAGCAAACAAGAAGAATGGAAAATAGGAAAGGTGGGAAGAGTGGTAGAATGGCAGAGAGTGGTGGTATACATAAAGAAAAAGTGCAACAACAGAATAAAAAGATAACCTAAAAGATGCACAGTATGATATGGAATGGATGAGGAAAAGAGAATGATAAATAGGGTATGAAAAATAGCCAAGGGCAAGGGGAGATGATGAGGATGGAGAAAGAAGTTGACGGGGATAAAAGTCAAGGTTGGTAATAAGGTGACAGAGAGGTAGAAAATGAAAAAGGTGGGTGGGAAAGTAGGTCATGAAACATACACAAGGAAAGATAAAGGGGAGGCTAACGACACAGAGTAGGAGGTGGATTTATGGGATGTAAGAGGGACTAATGTGGAACATTGTCAACCCTTGTGTTAAAAGAGATTGACATGCAAGAAAAGTGGTTAAAAGAGATTGATAAGTTGGAGGTAGGGAGATGGTTAGGAAATAGGTAGAGAAGTGGAGGAAAAGATATAAGGTGAGAAGGGAGAATAAATTAAAGGATGTGGCTGAGCTAATCTCAGTAACTGAGTGTTACCTACATAGTCCAAAAATATCGTAGGCCAATGTAGTTCTCCCAACAATGGGGGAAAAACTTAAGAGAAAATATTAGATGGTGTTAAAACATAAGGATTCTTAAAAAATAATTCAAAGCTTCCTTGATGTAGGATGCCCTGAGCAAGAGGGCACTTTTAGTAGTGGAAATGAGTGAGAATAAAAAGGGGATGGGAATTAGTTCTTAGTGGCTGAGCTGCCTCTAGAGCAGTGCCTAAATAGTCCATGGACATCAAGACAATGTACTTTAACAAGGTTTATGTGAGTGGTGTTCAAATTGGCTAGCCTAATTTGATGGACCACATGGGCTACTTTCGGTTGATGGAGAAGGTTTTTTAAAACAAATCTTTTGGGTTTTGGTGAAGGTGTCAATGAAATTGAATGGGGTAGGTTGGTAAATAGTTACCATAATGATCTCACATGTAGTAGGTTAAGAGATACAGAAGGGCAAGGTAGGATAAATTAGAAGGGTACACAATGCTAAGTACCACAAATAGTTTTTAATGGAGCTAATCCAAAGAAGAGGTGTTTTTATGAGGAGGTTTCACCTTCTAAAATTATGATAGGGTAGGATTTTGGAGATAGTGCTTACCATTATGAGCTGATTTTTAGGAGGTTGGGGTCTATCTAGATCTGTAGAGTCATTATGGCCAAGGTTCATCACTGCTACAAGCTGAGTTTTTAGGGTAGTAGTGAAGTAATGACCTAAAAATAATTTATTTGATGGTCAAGTAGATTTTAAAAGTAAAGAAGTTAGTAGCGTGGTGAGAAATAGAGGATGGACCTTGCCTAACCCAAGAGCTACATGGGTAGGCTAGACAAATGGTGGCCATATCTACATCATGTGCCCTATTTACTTAGAATCATAGACGTGGGGTCCTATTTAGAATAGGCCCTAGTATTAGGAGCTATGTGGTCTAGGATATTGGTTATATAATTAGATCAGATGATCGTTCCCCTGTTATAGATGAACTCTTAACTAATACAAAATAAAAGACTACCATGCACTGTCAATGGTTGGGGTCTAGAATTTAGAGCCTATGGTAATGAGCTAGTAGGAATAGGAGGGAAAAAGGGGTAAGAAGGTGAATGTATCTATGTGAAATACCCAGAGTAGAGTATGATTCTCACCCTATGGGGATGATGTGGGAGAGGAGAATAGGTCATACCCTTTAGTGGTTATTGAGATAGGGAACGATGCGGATGTTAGTTTAGGGAGTAATTAAGTAGAAGGATGGTTGAACATAAATCCAAAGTCACCAGATAATTTTTCTAATGCTTAGGTAGGAAAATAATGTATGCCTGTGTGTTAGGCAATATGTGTGTAGTTTGATGACTATGTATGTGTCATGAGGCTCCTCACACCCTAAATAAAATATTACATAGTTTGACATAAACATGTATAAAATGTGTTAGATGTTGTTGGTTGAATGTTATGGTTATGGTTATGGTTGTTATAATCTCACTCAATGTAAAAGGAATGACTATTGTTGTTGTAATGTTTGATGGTACATGTCACAGTAAAAACATCAACTAGGCACATTAGGATAAGAATAGGGCATGATGCTTTGTTTTTGAAAAGGACTAAAAATAGACCCAAAGTGAGATCAGATTAATGAATATAATCTATTCAAATATTTCACCTGAGTGGTCATTAGTTGATAAAAAAGGTCTCTTGATCACAGGGTCTTAAATAAGCTATAAATCCCTTGATTTACAGATAGTCTAAATGGAAGATGGGTTACAGGTGGTGTCAAGGGTAATAGGTGATATGTGAATTAGTGTACCCCTTATATAGGTGGCCTAAGAATGGTAATAGACAAGTCCATGTCATATGCAAGATGTAGACTGATCAATGCAGGAAGTCTACATGTGAAAGCCAATTGTGGCTTTAGATTTTTTTGTGATAGTGGGTATTTTGCTTTATTATTGTATATGGGAAGTTGATCTATGCAAGAAGCTTCTATGAAATTGCTATACTTTTGACAAAGTTAACTCAGCCATCCTTCAAGGGATTGGTCTAAGCTTATTTTCTTTGTTCTTAATGTTCTTGATAGTTGTCCTTCAAGGGAGTAGTATACCTTACATGTGGCAATTTTTATTTTTATTTTTGGCTAGCTATCCTTTGAGGGGGCAATCTGCAATACTTAAGATATTGACCTAATTAATTATTTCAAGATGAAATGTGTTTAGACATGGACCAGTCTAATTAATTTTAGAGGTTTACCTTTATGAGGGTAAAACTTTACACAAGAAGGTCAATGATATGCGAAAGGGTATGGTTTTGAGAGACAATGACCATGGGATCCCATCTTGTTAGAGTTGAAAATTATCCATGAGAATGGTGTTATGGGTAGAGCCATGGTACCCATATTGAGGATTAGGCCATGACTATAATGGTTAATCACATGGTTCTATATTATAATCAATTATCTTCAAAAGGGGAGGATGAAGGTAGGTGAAGGTTAAGATCCCATAATCAAGGGATGAGTTTAAGTTAGACAAATAGGTGAGCTTGATCCTTATTCAATATAAAAATGGATGCATATGTGAAGCATTGAGAGGCTCAAGTTCTAGTTTGCCTTTGAGATAGGACAAATGATAATCTCTTGATCCATACTTATGGGTGATGATATAGGGTCCAAGCCAATTAAAAGCAAACATGCCTCATTTAATCTTCTCTATGTTGGTCACATGTTGGTTTTATTTTAGGATGAGATATCTGATATTGAATTCTCATTTGAGGTGATTTTTATAAGTGTGTGTGATATGCTCTTGATAGATATGAAGGTGGATGAGAGTTGTTAAATGATGCTCATCAAGTAGCTCAAGTTGAGCTAAATGATGCTGACAAAAATCTTCCTTAGAAATGAGTTCCTTCAAATATATGTGAAGAGAGGGGATTTATACTTTAAGACGTAAGACTACATCTACTCTGAAGACTAAATAGAAAGGGGTAGCACCAGTGGAGGTTTGAATTCTAGTGTGATAGCCCCATAAGGCGAATGGGATGTGCAAGTGCCAATCCTGACCTAAAGCACTGACAACTTTAGTTAATATTTTGGTGAGGGTTTTATTATAAGTTTCTACTTATCCATTTTCTTATGGTCAATAAGGTGAGTAAAATCTTAAATCAATGCCAAATTCATTACATAAATCTTGGACTTGCTTATTCTTAAAGGATTTGCCATTATCGAAGATGATCTTATGAGGAACAACAAAGCGACAGATGATATGGTGGTTGATAAAGTCAATAATATTTTCTAATTTGGTAAAGGTTAGAGGAATAAATTCTACCCATTTGGTGAAGTATTTTATGGCTGTGATAATGGAGTTATGCCATTGTGAAGAATGAGGGTTAATTTTGCCAATGAGATTTAGCCCCCATTGAGAGAAAGGCCAAAAGTCCCTAGATACTTAGAGGCTATTGGTTGGCGCATGATGTAAATTAGCATGTTGTTGACATTTAACACACTTTTTTACATAATCGTGATAGTCTTGGTTGAGGGTGGGCCAATAGTAGCCAAGGTAAAGGATAGGTTTAGTGACTGCTAGGCTGCTAAAGTGTCCCCCATAGATCCCATCATGTGTTTATTTGATGGCATCGAAAGCTTCATGGATACGTAGGTAAAGAAGAAGGAGACCATCAAAACCATGTTTGTAAATGATTCCCCCTAGTATGGTGTAATAAGAGGTACTCTGAATAAAGGTTCTTCAGGCATTCCTAGAGAGGTTGGGAGGAACAATGCCTAGGTTGAGGTAGTTGAAAGTTTGGTCATACCAAATGTCGAATGCAAATTCCTCTACATTAAAAATAGTAGGCAGGTTAGATTAGCAATAAGAGGGTGTGGTAAAATGATGAATGGTGATAAATATTTTGGAATTGGAAGGTTGAGAAGGGATCTGAGAAGTAAGGCGGGCCATTGTATCCACAAATTTATTGGTAGATGGGGGAACAGATTGGACTAGGTAATGTTTGAATGATTTTAAGAGTTTGTCAACTAAAATTCTATATTTTACCAAGATATCATTATTACATTGATAGGATCCATTGACATGGTTGATCACAAGCTAAGAATCACCAAAGACATGGATTGTCTTAATTCCAAAGCTTTGAACAGTTCAAAGACCTATCACTAGGGCTTCATACCAAGCTATATTATTGATGCATTCTAAGTCAAGTTTGAAGGAGAGAGGAATGGGTTCACCATTTATAGGAATAAGAATAACTCCAACACCCCCTCCTTGTTGACATTTTGATCCATCGAATAATATGGTCATTTGGTAGGTTATGTCAGCTTCTTGAAAAAGAGTCATGATAGACTCATCTGAAAAGGCAAGAGGAGTTGGTTGGTTATTTTCTAAAGGAGATTTAGATAATTGATTGGCAATGACCTGATCTTTAATCCACTTTTATTAGAGGAATTCAAGGTCAAATTTAGCTAAGAGCATGAGCCACTTATCCATACACTAAATTTGGTATGGTTTAGAGTGCATGCATTTAAGTAAGTCAGTATTAGTGATGACATAGGTTTTATGGTTAATAAGGTAGTGGTAGAATTTGGTGGCCACAAAGGTCAATGATAAATAGAGTTTCTTAGTGTGTGTATACTAAGTATCATATTCTACAAGTGTATGGATAATGTAGTATATAGCTTGCTCCTTGTGTTGTTCATCTCGGTGAGCTAACATTGCCCCTAGGGAGTGATCAGTGTCAGAGATATATAGATAAAAGGAGTGGTTATCCTTAGGAGGGGTGAAGACATGTGGTGACGAAAGGTATTTTTTGAGTGAATCAAAGGCCTTTTGACAATCACTATTCCATTTGAAAGAGATATCCTTCTTCAAAAGGTGATGGAAAGGTTGGTACCGATCTAAGAGTTGGGAAATGAAATGGCAAATGGATTGGAGTTTTCCCTATAGGCTATAGAGTTGCTTAAGGTTGGTTAGAGGACGCATGTCCAAAATTTCTCTGACTTTAGTAGGATCTACTTCAATTTCATAAAGAGAGATGATAAAGACAAGAAGCTTTCCTGAAAGGACCCCAAAAATGCATTTCTTGGGATTTAGATGAACATGAAAATGGATGAGGTGCTCAAATATAATCATAAGAGTATTCAAGTTATCTTTTCAAAGTTTGGATTTCCTGAGAAGGTCATCCACATAGTCTTCTACAATTTTATGGATGATATCATGGAAAATATAAGTCATGGTACGTCAGTAGGTTGCACCAGCATTCTTTAACCTAAAAGGCATGACTCTATAGCAAAAAGTTCCCCAAGGGGTGGTAAAGGTAGTTTTATGTTGATCTTCAAGAGCAATCAAGATCTTATTATAACCTAAAAACCCATCCATGAGAAATAACATCTCGTGGCTAGCTATAAGATCAATAAGTTGGTCAATGTTAGGTAGAGGGAATTCATCCTTGGGGTAGGTAAGGTTAAGGTCATGAAAGTCCACATAAATGCGTAGACCTCTAGTGACTTTGGTGATAGGTACAATGTTCGAGACCTATTAGGGGTATTCAATGGGTTGAAAGAAGTTTACAAATAGGAGATGTTGAAGATCTTCTTTGACAAGAAGGGCTATGTAGAGATGCACACATCAAAGTTTATATTTAATAGGCTTGGTATCATGGTGAGTGACTATGTTATGGGTAGGAATGGCAGGATCAATCTTAGGCATATCATTGTAAGACCAAGTGAATGCTATGCTACAGTCTTGGAGGAAAGAGGAGAAATATTGAAGTTCTTTGGTATTCAATGATTGGCCCAATTTGACAATGTGGGGGTTATTTGGAGAGCCCAAGTTGATATAAATGTTAGATTCATTCAACATAGTCAAGGCCTCAAGAGGAATCGATATGTGGAAAGAATAATCTCCCACACTGAGGTAGGTAAGAATGGAATCATCATCTTGATGTCAGATGGTGTTGATGGTGGGAGAATTAGTCTCTATCATTTCAGGATGTACGAGTGGAAGTACTTTGGTTAGGCCACTCTTGTGCTAAATGAGAGGGCTTAAACTTACAGTATTGATCAAAAAAAAGTTCGGAGGGATAATATTGGGGTCTTTAGGTGGAGAAAGTAGCTGGGTTGGCAATGATTGGATATCTTCCTCTATGGTGGCAATGGGTTTGGGTGAATTGGTGGATTCTTAAGGTGGTTCATACCCAAGGCCAAATGACTCATGAGGTTGAAATTTTTTGAGATGGGGTAACTCATGAGGCCCTTTTCATAGTGACTGAGGCCAAATCCTTTCCAAGTACATCTATGAAAATACAACTTAGCAAACTCTAGTTTGCTAAGATAGGAAAATTTAGAGGTGAATAGTTTGATGGATGATGTAGTGATAGGGTATAGAAGTGGCTGATCAAGTCCCCCATAAATTAAATTTATTTAATGGTTAGGGAGACCAATGGGGATAATGGTTCTAATGTTAAGGTCATAAGAAGGGTCATGTCTGAGATTCCCATATTCTTGGGGGGTAAGGAGCGCATCTAAGGGTAAGAGTCTATATTCCCCAAAAGAAAGACTTTAGAATGTGGTTTTTATGGGGTCTTCTATAAGAATCTAAGAAGAGGGGATAGATGAGATAGTGGAAGCTTCATCAACATTAGGTGTTGAAATGCTATGGGTTTTGTTTGGTGAGGTTGTCGTGTTTGTAGATAGTTGTGTGGTGGATAAAGGAGTAAGAAGGATGTCATTGGGTCAATATGTCATATTACATGATGTAAAAGGACTAGGGATAACTTGGATAGTCACAATTTTCCCTTTATGTTCAAACTTGACACATCAATGTAGGGTGGAAGGGACACAACTCATGGCACAAATCCAAGGGTGTCTGAGTAAATGTTGGATTAAAAATCTCCTTCTATAACATAAAAGAGTTTGGGAATAGTATGAGGCCCTACATAGATGTGGAGGACAATTATGACCAAGGTGGTAGCCATAGTATCATTGAAGTATTGAAGGACCATTGAGCTTTCAAACATGATGTTTTTAGGTAACTACAGCTACTCATAAGCATGAGAGGAGATAATATTGATGCTAGCTCTCCCATCGATCATCACCCTTTTGATGCAGGCTTGATTTATATATGATGTAATGAAGAGGGGGATTAGGATCCTCTAAATGAATAGAAGGTATTTCTGAATTCTTGAAGGTGACAAGGTTGGAAGAATGATGGGTACCAACAAAAGTGGCTAGAGTCTAAGGATCAATGGGTTGGACCTCGATGGATTGTAGATCCTCTATGAGTACTTAACATTGATGGGGAGAGGTAGAGGTTAACTCATACAAGATCATCTTTGTTGGAGTTTGGTGAAGTTGCCTGAGGATATCTTTTCAGATGGATATTACATATGGGTTAGGGTATGTAGGGTTAGATGGGGAGGCACCTAAGATAGACACCTTGGGTTTTGTTTGAAGATGGATAACATTGGGTATTATTTTCTTTGGAGTTTGGAGAGGGGTAAGTCCAAGGAATGGATGCCTTAGTCTTCCCTTTATCCTTTTGTTGGGCTCAAGATCGGGTAATCATGTGAATAGTGTGGATAAGGGGGTTCTCTAGATTGGATGTTTGCTTCAATTCTTCCTCTTCACTTTTGGGTGAGATCAAAGATCAGATGGGTTGAGTCAATGGTTGGATTGGCAATGGGGATGAAAGAGTTTGTATAATAACATGTCATCATCTTCATATAAGTTGTGAACAAGTGCTTGGAGAGCTTTATAGTTCTTAGTGTCATGTCCTATTGCCCTATGATATACACATATCAAGTTATCATTAAACCAAGAGGGTTTATTATGTGAAAGGTCAAAGGGTTTAATGGGTGGTAAGCTCAGGGAAGAAGTTTGAAATAACCGCTGGAGAATGGTTAAGTAAGAATTGGCTAAAGGTGATAAATGTTTAGTGGTTTTTGCTTTGGGTATTGAAGTGGGAGGTTGTGTGGATGTAGTTTTGG
This sequence comes from Torreya grandis, assembly GCA_037957365.1. Lineage (NCBI taxonomy): Eukaryota > Viridiplantae > Streptophyta > Pinopsida > Cupressales > Taxaceae > Torreya > Torreya grandis. The sequence continues at coordinate 164,296 of JARHVA010008862.1, forward strand.
TGGTAGGTGTCTTGGTTAAAGTGGTATGCTTGGTTGATGGTTTTGGTTTAGGCACGATGGTTGATAGGCTAGTGGTAGAGGAGGGCAAGGTAGGTAACTTAGGAATTATTGGTGTAGTGGGGAAAGGTACTTTAGAAAGCAAGTATGAAGGTGTGACCAATAAAGGTGGTGGGGTTTTGGTAAAAAAATATGGAATTTATGTTTAAGGTAGAGGGATGGGGACCAAGAATGGAAGGCAAGGTTGAGGGATGTAAAATTTGGAGTTTTGGGCCCTTTGGTGATTTTACCTCTTTAATTGTTTTAGTTATTGGTTTCAGAGGGGATTTGGTTTTTTTAGTTTTTTTTGTGGATTTAGGTTATTAAGGGTCAATCAATTTGGAGGAGTTTTTGGTTGGATGGGTGGAAGTTTTAGTTGGTTTAAAAGAGCTAGGTTGGTCTACCAAAGAAGAGGTTAGAAGTTCTAGTTTGGTTCTCTTACCTTTATCTTGACCTCTGATTGAAGGTTTTGCAATTGGAGGTTGGGTGGATGGAGCCATATACTCTTGTGAGATAGCATCCAAAGAGGGGGTGGATGGTTATATGATAGGGGAAGTAGGTTTGGTATCTTTCAATGAAGGTGTGGATATGGTTACTTCCTTTGTTTTGGTGTCCAAAGGAATAGAAGGCAAACTTTTTTCTTCCATTAAGGGAATGGGGAAAGAAGCGGTTGAGATAACATTTTCTTTGTCAATGGGTTCACTAGTAACCACATTAATAGTATGTGCCTCATGAGATGATTCAGGTTTATTTTCAGGATGAGGGGTAAAAGGAGCATGATTAGGGAAAGGCTTGCAGAATATGTTGAGGGCTTGGTTTGGTGGCACATTGGGATTGTCCAATGTGAGCTCCCTCTTATCAATGAGGGATTGGACAAGGTATTTAAAGGTATTACACCTATTGAAGTCATGTCATATGGCTCGATGAAAAGTGCAATAGTTATTCTCATTATACTAATTGGGTACGAGGTGAGAAGTATCAAACTATTGGAGTGGTTTAATTGGTGGAAGTTAGATGATATTGGATTTTAGTAATTTTTCCAAAATATAAGGATAAGGCTCCCCAAGTGGATTTAATAGCCTATGGTTATTAAAAGTTTGGTTCCTTTGGTTTCAATTTGGATAGTTGAAGGGGTCAGAGATTTGGTTCCTTGGGTTTTGTTGGTTGGTAGATGGTGGAGGTGCAGCTTTGAGGACAATAGCATTAGGAGTGGCTTTGCTCATGGAATTGGTATTGGTTGGGTTATTTACTTTGGAAGTAGAGGGCTCATTGGTTTTTTAAGTTGGGTTTTTGTTATTCAACTTTAATCTTCCCTCATAAATGGCTCTGTTCTCTAGTTTTTGAGCCATGGTAAAAGCTTCATCGAATGTCTAGAAGCTTTGGACATGTAATGTGGATGAGATGTGTTTTGCACATGCCTGGTCAAAGAGATCTATAAGCTTAAGTTGAGGTAATTAAAAAAAATTGGTTGATTAGGTTCTTTCAACGAGCCACAAAATCAACAATAGATTCATCTTTGAATTGCCAAATGGAGTAGAGGTCGGTAATAGAAACTTTCTTGGATATATTGATCGAAAAGTGATCAAAAATAGTTTGGGCTAGTTGAGCGAAGGAGAAGATGGAGTGTTTTGGGATGGCACTATACCAATCTAATGTTGGCCCAGATAAGGACATAGGAAAGGTATGGAAGATAATAGCATCATCATGGGCAATCAAGTAACATGTGTTCCTAAATGCTCTTAAATGTTGTTGGGGGTCCTTGCTTTTAAATTTAGAGAATTTTGGCAATTACCAATGTAGAGAATATGGTCGGAGAGGGACAGATGGATGGATGGGTACATTATAAATTTGGTCATAAGAGATAAGGTTATGTGATCTCAAGATGGATGACTCAAGGGTAGTCATCTTCTCCATTAGCATCTTGACTAATTCCATTTGGGGTTGTTGAATTGGATAGGTATATGACACCTTTTTTTGGGGTTGGGTGACATGGGAATAACTGGTGGATGGTTGGGATGATGTTACATGTGTGTGTGAGGTCATGTAAGTTTGGGTGGAAGGTGAAGGTATGTATACTTGTGTGTTAGGAATATATTGATAAGATGTCATAGGTATGTGTAGGAAGGTTTAGGTTGAGGGGTTTATGTGTGGCATCGAAGTGATTAGTGGGTTAGTTGGTTGAAGGTGGGTAGTGACCAAATTGCTTATAGGGGGAAGTGTTTGTGGTATGGAGAGAACTAGATTTTGAAATTCGGTTGTAGTTGAGGTATTGGTTGTTACCGAAAGGAGGATGGAAGTAGGAGTGGAGGATAATTCCATAGTAGGTGGGGTGTAGGTGACTAAGGGTAGGGTTGAACCCACTTGGGATGTGATAGGAGGTGTTTGGTTGGGGTGTGGAAGGTTAGTTTGGGATTGGGTAGATGGTATGTTGGAAGAGGTGTGGGTCAAAAATGGTTGGGTGGAAGTGGTACCCACCATAATGTGGGGTGGCATGTCAAGAGGGGATTTGGTAGAGGAAACTGAAGTAAAAGGGGTGCAATGTGGTATGGTATTGAGGTAGTGTTGTAAAGCCACCTAATTATTATCAAAGAAGGCAGCAAAGTTAAGATCTCCTTCAGATATGATTGGGACCCTATAAGGAGAGGGAGGAGGGGAAAAGTGAGGGGAACTCTCAACATTCGAGGTATATTCCATAGGTGTGGAAGAAGATGGGGACTGGTTAACTTGATTTTTGAGTTGTTGTCTGGTAGTGACCATATGAAAAAATAAGGAATGAAAAGGTGAAGCTCTCAACTCAAACAAGAAGTAACCAAAATTATTTCAAAGAAATCAACACAAATACTAGAAATGTGTTTAGCCTAAGATTACTTTTAAATAGCTTTTGGCTTATGCCTTAAAGAGTGTGAAAGGGAAGTTGGTTTGATATAGTTACTAAAAAAGCAATCTATGGTTGGTTTCAGGTTATTTAGGTGCTTAAAATAAAGATTTAAGTTAAACTTTAATATGTGGCTTGGTATTGGGTCCTACCCCCTCACTTCACAATCTTGCAGTGATAAGGGTGATGGGTGCTTAGCCAAGATATATCGAGTCTAGAGTTTATACTCAACCAGAGAGCTGAGTTGGTTTTCCACTTGATGGTGAAATCCAGTGGGATAGTCAGGAGGGGGTAAGGTTGCTACCAGGTGATGAAATCCCAGTCAGTCTTTGTCTCAAGTATTGTTTTTATGTGTTGATTATTCAGTGGTTTGGCTTAGTATGTGAAGATAAGTGAAAGCTATGATAAAATTATTGTTCCTCCTAGTTACTAGATGAACTAAAATCAGCAAGCAATTCAATGGATGCAAAGTGTTTATTTTCAAGCCAAAATAAAATTTTAGATTTATTTAAATGCATAAAAAATCTCTAAATGCAAGTCCTAATCCTAGGATGATTGATTTTTTTATTTATTTTAAATATGCAAGGAAAATAAACTTTAACTTTTTTTAAAATGCAACTAAAACTTGTTTTTTTGGTTTTTTTCAATTAAGAAGGAAAGCTTAATTTTCTTAGAATTCAACTAAATGACTTTCAATAATGCAATTATAAATGTTCTAAAACATATATGAACCCAAGAAAACTCAAGGGTCCCACCGGGCGTGTCAAAATATTTCTATCTAATTTTTGCTTCTTTGTAAGTGTGAAAACTAGAAACTAGTGATAAGGGGTGTGTAGAAAAACCTATTAAAAATTCACGTGCTGAATCCAAGTGATTATGGATATCTCCTCTTTAGATTTAAAGTATGACTTAAAAATTAAAAAAACACTAAAATAAACTTGTTTATTAGACAAGTAGATGGGTGGATTGCCTAACAGGAGCTAGATCCTAGAAGCGAAATCTTTCTAGGAGTATCAATCCACCTTCTTAAAAACACTTAAGTTGGAATGATAAAAGAAGTATATTTTACATAAAAATAGAAAATAAATGATACTAAAACAACAAATAATTAAATTTTATACAATAAAGTTAAATGTTTTACAAAAGATAACTAAATGAATGCAATAGTTTAATTAATACTAATGTTGAAAAGTGGTAAAGTTTATGGTTTTGGTTTGGTAAAGTGGTGAGGGTCAAAATCATTTTTTTGTTGGTTTGGGTAAATGGTCAATTCTATGAGTATACAAAGTGATGAATAGATAAATGAGGCAAATAATTAAATATGGTAAAGGAAAAAAAAAGTTAAAGATGGAAAAGAGGGAAAACAGGTAAATGAAGTAAAGAGGTGAATGGGATAAAGGGGATGAATGAAATGGAAATAGCCTAAGGGATTAAATGGAATAAAGAGGAAGAAGTTAAGGGCTTAAGAGTATAGAGGTTAATAAAATAAAAGGCTAAATGGAAATAAATAAAGAACTGAAATTACAAAACAAAGTAAATTACCTCAATGTTGTTGAAGTGGCTTGAAGATGTTGATGATGGTTGAATGTTCATGAAGCTTGAAGCAATTTTGATAGAGCTTAGTTGCTTTGATATTTTCTCCTCCAAGATGATGATGACCTCCAAGATGATTACCTCCTCCAAAAATCTGCAAAAAGATGTTAAAAACCAAATACTAACTTGCAACTTAACCTTTGGTGAAGGAGAGGAGGGGTATTTATAGCATTTGATGTTGGGAAACATGCCAAAAGAGTGGAATAGTGAAGAAATTCAAATTTTTCCAAGTGGTGCATGATTTATTCAAGGTGAGGTTGGTGTGGATTCCCATGTGGGTTGGAAAGTCTCCCATTTGGGTTGGTGAGCCTCTATTTGGGTTAAAAAGTCAAAAATGGGTGCCCTTTGTCTTTCCCAAAGTCTTAAAGGGGTAGGTATCTCTTTTAAAGTCTAATTTCATATGGAAAGACAAAAATACATGTTAAATAATGACCCATTAATGGTAAATTTAGCACATTTCAAAGGGGGGGCCTTATGATGTTTGAATGAGTTCATCAAACACTTTGGGAAGGGTCCCAGGTGGGGTATGATGTCCCACATCAAGCCACATCACTTCTAAGCCATGTCACTTGCCATATCACCTCCCAAATCACCTCTAATGTCACATGCCATGTCACTTTCCATGTCACTTGTCATGTCATCATAAATAGTGATAGTGCGTCCCATAGTGAATAGTGATGGTGAATAGTACTTTCAAATAGTGATTTGGAATGATATTTGTGACTAGGAGAATAGTGATTTAGTTGGTTTAAGAGGGGTTTGATAAGGCTTAAAATTTTGTAGGGGGTCTTTAGGGGGTGTCAAGGTATTTAGTCATCAAAAATTACAAGTGTGTAGTTTTCTAGTGTCTACATCTCCCCTTCGCATTGTGGCACTCCAGCACATTCTTGGTCATCTCTGTGGTGATGAACTATGCCACATTGAACTTTACCCCTGTGACATATGATATGCTAGGCAGAGGTATGCCTTGGATACATCGGTCCATCTCCCTCTTGGGCATAGTTTAGGCTTACCAATCACATCATTGCCCTTGTGTCAAGGTCCTCATACTTGACGATGGGGAAATTGTAGCCCCCCTTAAAGTAATTGAGGAGCTTTGTGATGTGCTCCACCTCTTCATCATCACCCATCAACTGATGGATGTATCTCTTAGAGTCTAGCAGTCTAGTTGTTCTACTGATTAGGCACATGGATATCTTCATGTGTTACCCTATGAAGTACATCTGGTCTTCATGTATATGCGAGAGGAGAAACTAGACATGTTCCTCTAGTTTTTTGAAGTAAGGTAGCTCATAGAGTTACACTGCATATGAGGTTTTCAACTTATCTCTTATCAATATGTCAAAGAGTGCATCTCCTTCTGGGGTCTGGTGCCGAGTGTACACCATCCAATCTTGATAGTGACTTGATGTATGGTGGTTATAATCCCATAGCTGACATACATGCATGAATGAGTACCAAGTGTTTCCCACTGACACTTTGATAATGAACTACATGTGTTGGTAGGATATTTTGGTCAACACTTCAACTTCCACCATCACAACACTAATCATTTCTACTACCTATGCCATTGTCTTGGTGGTAGTAGCTTCCTCTACTATTTGAACCCACTTGGGTTTGAGTTGTGTCTTTCCATATATCGATGCCTTCTGCTTCTTTGTCATTCTAAATCTATTGGTGTTGAATCACGAGAGGTGTGGCTTGTCAAAACCCATAATTTTGGCTCGACATGAGTTACTTATCTAAGCTTCTTTAGCTGTTAATGGTAGCCTGATGTTTGTTCTAGTTCACCTTCTCTGCTCTAGCTTTGTTACACCTCTTCACTTGTGATGTGATTCTCATTTTGGTTTGCTACACCAATTCCTCACTTGATGCACTATTTGCTTTATGATACTTCACTCTTTTGAGGTCATTTGGCTCTGGTTCTCAATAAATTTAGCATGCATTTTTAATCATATTCATTCACCATTCACCCTATTTATAGTTGGGTATGTCACCCACCATTATTAATTCCATCGGCTAGACTTGATTGATGGGTTCCTTAAGGGATCGTGAGATCTTTGATAATTTCATGTCCCATCTGCATTAACTATGTATCTTTGTTCCATCATCACATTAATTATTTCTACCAATTTTTTGGTGATGTGACATTCCTTTTTTAAATGGTCACTTCCTACTTTTCTTGGGTGCATGCCAGCTATCCTTGATGATCTCTTTCTATGCATCTCTTTGGCATGACCTTCGCCTCTCTTGTGGCAACCTGGGTGTAGCACCTCACATATGTGCAATTCAACCTCCTCATTTTGACTTCTAGTTGCACTCCTCTTTTAGCATGTTCCTTTGTCTTAGTCAATTTCTCATGCATTACCTTGCCTTGGCCTATCCCCACCCCATAAAAATTCTTTATGTTATCCCTCTAGCTCTTGGTATCTTCATCTGCTTTGCATATGTTATAGGGAGTACATCTTTTCACCTATCTTGCACTTAATGGATTTGAGTGTCTTCTCTTCTCATCTTGCATCTAGCCTTGTTGAATGAAATCTTATCTAGCTTTGCACCCAACCTAGTTGAGCATCTTCTCTTTTGTCGATCTTACGGTGGTTTAGCATATTCAAGGGTTCCTCTTGCCATCTCATCATGTGTCTCTTGCAGAGATGTTTCTTTTTCTATGAGTACTTGATTTATAGGCTTCATGTGCCCATAACTTAGGTGTCTGACCTCATGCACTTATGGTGCAAGTGCTTGAATCACCTGATTAGATTTATATGTGGAGTGGTAAAACATAGGGATGTTTGTGACCATCTTACATCACCTATTGCCTATCTACACAACAAGAACAAACTAAATTAAAGAATCACATGGTTTCACTCAGGCCAAACCTTATTTTGGTTAGCTCAATTCAAATTGACTATTGACCAAAGAGTCAGAGTACCCTTGGCACGAGTGTCACCCTATTGTTGATAAGCTTCAATTGGTTACCACTGAAATTCCCTTGAAGCATCTCACCAACCAACGTGCATAGTTTTCATGCACCTATTTGTAAAATGTGATGGATGACATAGGGACCCATTCATCGAATCTGTAGCTTTCCTGGGTGTCAAAAGTATTTGGATTCATACAATAAGACTAGGGCTCCATTGATCAGACCCTTGGGCTTGATATGCTTATCATGCCACTTTTTTTAGTGTGCTTTCTCAACTTACTGACCCCACTTGGCGCAAACACACATCTCATCTACGCGCTTGAATTCTTCCAACCTTGCACTCAAAGATTTTTGTTCATTAAGGTGGCCAATTCACATAATGCATAAGGAAGGTACTAAAAACTTTATGGGCAGAACTTCTTCTACGCTAAACACTAGTTAGAATGGTGTAGCCTTGTTCAGGTGCTTGTATGTCATGTAATAGGCCCATAATATTATAAATGCATGATCATCCCAATCCTTTCAACCTACATCACATATCTTGGTGAGGCATGTTCTAAGGATCTTATTAAAGGCTTCAGTTATGTCATTGGCCTAGGGATGATATAGGGAGGTCTCGTGGTACACCACCATATATTTCATCAGAAGGATGCATACCGTCTCATTGATGAAATGAGTTCCCCTCTCACTAGTCAGACTTAATAAGCACCCATATCCATTGATGATGTTCTCCCAGATGAATTGCATGGCTATTGTAGCTGTGTAATTTTTAGTCGACACTACTTTAGCCTAATTATTGAAATAGTTAGTTGTCGTGAGGATATATTTAGCCCCTGTAAACTGTGTTGTAGGGTCAATTGGCCATACAAAGTCAATGGTCCATTTCTTGAATGGTGCCTAGACTAGAATAGGGATGAGAGGCATCTCATTCCAATGGTTTGGATTTCCAATGCACTGGCATATATCACATGCTCGCACGTATTCTTTGGCATCACTGAATAGGCTTTGCCACCACAACCCTAATTATAGATTCTTACATGACATTATGTCTCCTACACAATGTCCTCCAGCTATCCCTTCATGTGTTTCTTAAAGGATAGAGTCTTGATCATGTTCCAAAACACACCAGCATAAGACTTCATCCCTACTCATCTTGTATAGCTTCCCTTCAATGAGTTGAAAGGGGGAGGCACAGAGAGTAAGTTGATTCTTTTATTTGGAAGATAGTGTTTATGGTGCCAGCCCTAAGGTTATAAAAGCAAAAATCTCTGCCAAGTCTTCAAGAACATGATAAACTCGATAGAGATGCACGTTTGGCATATCATCCTCAATTGGCATCACCGTATCACCAAAATTGATGCAAGACAAGTGGTCTAGCCCTAAATTCTATTTTTTAGGTTTAACCATGACTAAAAATTGAAACTCCTAGAAGAGGACAACCCATATACAAATGTGCCCATGGAAAATAGGTTTATTTACAAGGTATTTTAGTACCTCATGATCAGTGAAGAAAGTGAATGGGGTTGCTAGTAGATACTATCTAAACTTTTGTAGGGTGTAGACCATTGCCAATGCTCAGTGGTGGTATAGTTCTACTCAGCCTATGTCAGCTTTCTACTTGCAAAGGAAATAAGATGGTCTATGTTACCTTTATCGACTATGCCAAAATGGCATCAATGTTTGATCCTTACGCATCGATGTGGATGTGAAAAAGAGTCATCTAGTCAGGAAACTAAAGTATCAGTTCACTTGCCAATTTTAGCTTCAAAGTGTTAAATGCATCTTCTTGCACCTCTCTCCAGTAAAATGGGCCATCTTTGCATAAAAATTCCTCTAGAGGCATGAATTTTTTTGCGTAGCCCCTTATGAACTTCCTATAGTAGCTATAATGGCCTAAGAAGGTGAGAACATCCTTTTGTGTGGAAGGGGTCTAGATTTGGATGATTATTGTAATCTTTGATGGATCAATGAGTAATCCATCCTTGCATATGATGTGCCTGACCAATGTGCCAAATGAGGTGGTAAAGATGCACTTCTTAATATTCAATGATATCTGGAGTTATCTACACATTTTGAACATAAGGTGCAATTTATCTTGGTAGTCCCTTACAAGACCATACATGGTCTAGTCATTTAGATATACTTGGAGGAACTTGTGGATAAAGTCCTTGAAAGTGGTGATTACCATTCTGGAGAATAAGTTTGGTGTGTTCTTGAGCCCAAAGGGCATCACATTGTAAGTGAAACAACTCCATTCAATCATGAAGGTGGTTTTGGGCATATACTCCTCCTCTATGTACATATGATGGTAACTTAAGAACCCATTAGTGAAAGTGTAAATTTCACAACCTATGACCCCATCTAGGACTTTGTCAGTGAAAGGTATTAGGAAAGGGTTATTGAAGCAGGTAGTGTTTAGCATCCTATAATCGACGTAGATTCATATGTGCATGTCCTTCTTGATGTTGATGACCATCCAACTCACCCACTCTGATTCTTGCACTGGGTAGATGACACCAGTGGCCAACATCCCATTGATCTCTGCTTTCACCTTGGCATGGAGATTAGGGTTCATCTGATAGGGGTGCTTCTTGATTGGTCTTATACCATCTACCAGTTTGATGCTCATCTTTACTAATGAAGGGTGGGTGCCCTTCATTTCTTTGTAGCTATGTGGGAAGAGATATTAAAATTACCTCAAGAAGTTGATGATGCACGTGAGCTTCATCTTAGACCAATATGCACCTATAGTGGCCATCTTGGGTTCACCTTCCACATTGATGTCTACCTGGGTGGTCTTGAGGGGTGCATGATAGGGTTCATTTCTCTCCTGGTGGGAGTCTTCGACTTACCCCATCCCCTCTATTATCTCAACCTAAAGGTGTGTCGAGTCTTCATCATTTGGAGGGTTGTCATCAACGAGGTGCATGAGCTTTTGCTTACTTGTTAGGGGCCTCAAGTTGTGCTCCTTCTAGGTTTTATCATCTTCCTCACTAGAGTCACTATGGAGCTCATTTCTTCAAAAAAGGTCAGAAGCAACAGTCCCTTTTCTCTAAACATCTCTTTCAAGCACTCCTTTAAGATAGTTGTGTCCTCAAACACAGCTTGACAGATGACTTGTAGTGGCTCTAGTAATTTGAGGTTCTACGAAGAGAAGGAGAAAGCGTGCACAAACTTCTTCTTCAGTGCATCCCAATTTCCTATTTCTTGGTTCATCTTTTTTATGATGTATCATGTTTACACCCATGTCTTCAAAGTTCTATAGAAGGCATGCACCCATAGGCCTCATGGCACATTTTCTCCACAGATTGCCCAAGTCTCTTCACAAAGCCAAATGTACACAATTGGGTCGAAGTTGCCACCATAGGGGGGTATGTCTAGTTCCTCATTATTCTTACCAAATTTGGTGCATATAGCTGCCTTCATATCTTACCAAGTGGGCAAGCTAGGTTTCTATATGGCCCACCAATGTGTGATAGTACTTTTCAGCATATACACCAATACATCCAATCGATCAATTTATTTTGTGATGCAAGCCTCAATATCTTGTACATACCTCTCAATAGACTATCTTCCTTCATACTTAGGGAGTGTTGTGAGCTTCCCCCTACTGAGCTAGAGCACCCTCTTTCCTATCTTATTGGTGCAAAGAGTCAACTTATTTTGGAGTTGCACAATCCTTATCAAGCCTGTGCCAAATAATCCAGGTCCAACTTTGTACACTAGGTAGCATCTATGCCCAGTGACCTCATAGGCTTCTTCATCCCAATGTTCACAAGTTATGTCCATTGTATTTGAGGCTGATTGGCCATCTTCCTGAGTGAGCACCCCTTGTTCACTAGGATTGAGAGTCTCAACACCCTATGCCATGATGTTATATATGTGGTTAACCTCATCCTCAAGGTTAACACTCTCAATGTAAGGTGGCCCTTAGTTGCTTTAGAGAGGTATGACCACCCTCTCCTTACCATTTTTGAAGGTCATATAGCGCTTCTTAAAGTGCATATAATCATTGTTTGTGTAGCAACATGGCCTTCCTAAGAGTGCCAAGTAATTGTCTTCCTCTACTAGTTTTATGACCTCGAAGTCAACCTGGAACTTAGTGCCCATGATGTCCACAATGGCACCATTCAATATCCCTATGGGCTGTGCTTGGGTCTTATTTACCATGAATAACATGTGTGATGAAGGTCTCAAGGGTGGCCTCCCCATCTTCTCTCAGGTGTTCTTGGTCAAGATATTGACCTCCATGCTTGTGTTGACTGATACTTCACAAACCAACCACCCATTGATGGCGGAATCTATTAGCAATTCTTGGTCATACTCAATGTTTTGAGTATGCCTTACTACTCTCATCTACTCCATATGTGATGATGTAATCTCTATTCCTTGGGGGATGGCTTCACGCTAGTGCTTTATAACATGCCTTAGAAGTAAGTCCTTCAGTAGGGACAATACCTCTTCTATCTATAGGAGGTGTAGGATCTTGGTCAAATCCTAGACTTCAACCTTTCACTGGTATTTCCTTTTATGCATCATGATGGCCTATGCCTCCAAATCTCTAACCAACTGGAGTTCACCTATAGGTCTTGTATCACGGTCATCACTTGCTACAAGACATCCTTTTGGCATGTAGGATCAGGATATAGTGTTGCTTTCAAATCAAGCTACATTATGAACTTGATGTGGCTCGACACACGATATTCTAGGCACAGATCCTGGTTTGGCATGGTGAGTGGCTGAGTGGTGTGCCCACTCTACATCATGATCTGCACCTTTGGAGGCCCTTTGGGAGTTTGTTGTGGCTTGGGGACCCATCTTCCTTCTTTAGACTCACATTATACCATAACAGCTCCTTTATTTATGTCAGTTAGACCTTGCATCAACTTCTTGTAGAGATCTAGACAGTCTTTGACTATGTGTGGGCCTCGATAGTACCCACATGTTGGGTGTGTGGGGAAGTGATGTTGATAATGCTTAGTTGACCCACACTTATAACAAGATCATGGGGGGAATATCCCTCCACCATGTCCACCTCCTTGGCCTCACACTCCTCTTTGGTTGCCATAACCCATGTTGTTTTATCCATAGCTCTCATTCCCTTGGCATGTCTAGCCACCACCTAAAGTCATAGCTTCCCTTGCACCTCTCTCCATATTTTAGCACATTTCATTGATGACTCTATAGTCCACCATCACATGTGTGTAGGCATCACACATATTGTAGTAAATTATATTATTTACTTAACCCATGTGCTGCAATAAGGGACAGTCTTGAGAATCATGCACTCCATGGCAAACCTCACAGTTGGGAAGTATTGCATGAAAATTCCTATGTGGGAAGTTGTTCTTGTTGTGTCCCTCTATCTCATAGTCGATGCATCATAGCCCACTGTGAGAATCATGTGCCTATCTAGAAGTAAACTTTTATAACTGAGAAACCATCTACATAATCTATGCTTCCATGAAGGGACTAATCCCAGTGTCAGCAGTTCGTACCACCTTAGCTTGAAGCATAGCTTCAAGCACCTCACAGGGTTCCATGAAGGTCATCATGGATAACACCCTTCAAAATGGCACTAGTAGGGCCCCAACAAACCATAACACATGTTGAAATGGGTGGATATCATAAAGAAGCTTCGAGAAGAGAGTCATAAACTATGCATCATACAAGCACACGCTTTTGGTTAACCCTTGACTAATCTCCTTGAGCATCATGATGCTCTATTGTTTAAACTCAATAATGTCAAACTCCTTTAGGAATGCTTCCTTCAATATGTCATAGTCAACCACAGCTTAGTTTAGATCCAACTTTTGATACCAAGTATGGGTATGATCTAGCAGGGTTTTCATGAACTATGTTACCTTGTGCTCGAGCTGAGTAATGCCTCAAGCATGCCACTATAACTCACATTTCAACAAATGCTCTACAACATTTTCAACTCTGTGATACTCAGGTAGATGCATGGACATCTCATAGTATATCTGTTGGGGTGGTGTCACAAGATTCTACAGTGCTTGACCTCTTTGTGTTTGCACAAGGGGTGGTCCCCCAATACCCCCACTGGTAGGGTTGATCATTAACCCTAATAGAGGAGGTTGCACCATAGAGCTTGATGATGTGGCTTCATTCACTATTGGTGCTATACCACTTACTATAGCTTGTTACCCAGTTAGCATGGTTGGCATTCCTTGCACAAGAATATTTGCACTTATGTTCACAGCACTTAGACTAGCACCTACTTGGTCAACCGTATCATTGCTCAACTCTTCATACGAGATCACTTGTTCAATCACAAATCTTTGATCCAAAATCTTGGTCCAATTGTAGTTGATTAGGTTAACAGGTTCAGTTACCATTCTTCTATTCTCAAGGGGGGATCCAATGCATAGTCTTGCATTTTATGTTCAAAGGGGATAAGTGCCTTTATTGCATCTCCAAGCACCTCATCTTCAAAGAACTTACTACATCCCACACCCATCTGTAGATTTTGACCACTTGTTTCTTCCTCCATCTCAACACATTGTGGTCTTTCAAAAGATCCTTCCCCATGCCCTTCCTACTTGCTATAGGTCCTCTCGACACTTCCAGGTTCCAGGTCTTCCATCAACCTTCATCTATGTTTATTGTAGTTTAGCCTCCAAAGCTCTTAGGTGTCAAGTTGTTCCTCTTCCATGGTACCTTTCCTATACTTCCCCCTTTTTCCCCTCGCACTTGCCCATATGCGCAAGGACTTTTAACCTTCTATCTTTATGGTCTCTATCCTATAATCAACCATGAGCTTCTTTAACTTGATGCAGAGTCCTCTGATGAATGCACCCCTCAATTCTCAAAGAAACTCATTCTCTATTTCTTCTGGGAATGAAAAGGTTGACACTACAAACTCCAACATGTAGTTATTCAAATCATCATCCCACCACTTGTCTATGGCGTGCATCCACACCTCATCCAAGATTTCCAACCTCTCTACGTGCTCTATGGTCCACTCGAAGCACTATCCATAATTTATTTGTCTAGTATCAACATATGCAGACAACCATTTATATACGTGCTCAAGTAGCTCGCAGAAGAACACTTCATATAATGGGTCATACAGATAAGTTTTCACCCATTTCCATAGTTTTTTTCTTGGCATGTGGGATGCTTCTACATGAAGCAGTCTTCAACTTGCTCTAGCCAATGCTTGATATTCTCAAGTGATAGTCAGAGCATCGCTCTACTACAACATCTTAGCAACAAAATTCAACAAGTCTCGACAACAAAACCATAATGTTGTAATAAAGTGTGTCACTGAAGTAGGCAGAGTGCTTGGTTATGCATGTAACTATAATTATCAAGTATTTTTAGGGTTAAAGGAGTTAGTCACAATGAGAGCAAGGTCTGGTGCACAACATTTAAACACATTGATGTGTTGGCATCAATTTCACATAAGGCATGAACCTTATGCGCTCACCTGAAATGTGGTAGTGAAGGCACCAAGTCCGTGTTGGGTTAGTTGCATCATGTTATAGCCAAGGGTTATTTAGGGTTTAAGGGTTTCACGAGGTTGTCTGGTGTATGTTCAAGCAAAGGGGGGGTCAAAGCCTTATCGGCACATGTAGGCCAAGGAGTCCATATGGGGGTGTCTATTCATCTTGAGGTTGTTAGTTGGTGTTGCGTTTAGCATGAGGGCTCTTCATGGTGGTTAAGAGAGCTAAGTGGCATGAAGGCACTACTTACTACCAAGGTGGAGTCCTAGCTCACCAACAGACTATATAGAGAAAGAACACCACAACCCTTCTACAATAATTTATCATAAAGCAACAATAATTTATATTCATTCATTGATATCTTGTTCTATTACAATAACCAGTAACAGCCTTTGCTAATCGATTCTAATTCTACTTATGCCAGAGGCTCACAGACAAGCATGGCTTACATTTTATATTTGGCATTCAAAAAGCTTATTCCTAGTGTCGCTCTTCAATTCACCATAGCTTCACTACAAAACCAAATCATCCTTCTTTGCTTTTGGAGGTCGCCTTTAAATAGGTACTGGCCACTCCTCTTGCTGACTGGATAGATGCGTGTTGAAGGACAAGTAGGTGAGAGCTTGTTGACTCCATTACACCATATAGGATAACTAAGTACATCTCAGGTTGTTGGTCATGGTAGTTTGCCAATTTACTCCACTACTTAAACCTCCATGCTCCTCGAGCCCTGAGTCGTTATGTGTAGAACTGGGCAGGTATGCCTCGAGGCTTGTGATGCTCTTCAACCGTCGGCTAGCTAGCATGGGGGCTCTAGGAGTTGATCTAGTCAGCACCAAGGTGTATAAAAAGGGGGTCCTTCACTTCTTCCAAGGGTCTTCATGCTCTAGGATGTGTCTTAGCTGGCGTGTGACCAAGTCTTACCAAAAAGGGGCCCCAACAATTTTCTAAGGATCTTCTCTGCTCCCCTAATGGTAAGAGAGAGGTGTTCAAGGAGTCTACTTTGGAGCTTGTCAATCCTGCATAGTCAGCCAAGGTCATAGGCAGATTTAAAATTATGCCTTCGTCCCTTACTGTTGCTCTTGATTTGGTTTGTTCCTTGCCCTCTAATCTTGCTGCGAAGAATGCTAATCAAAGATGGGTCTTTGTTGGCTGTAAGAATGTTGGGAATCCTTTCCACGAATGTACTATCTTCTACAAATCCAAACTATCTTATGGGTCTAATAGGGGAACTCCTTCCATGGTGAAAATGGAAGCGGGACATTCATGTCTCTTCCTTAGCTGAAACTTCAGATTTCATTTTTTTTAATCAGGTTATTCATGATATGGATTCTAAGATTGGTAGTCGTTGCTTGTTTGGTAAGTGTGTGTGGGTTGTCCCCTCTCACTTTTTAATCTTGACACTTGGGCCTCGTCATTGTGGAGCTCCTTGGTTGCTCATTCATTCACTTGGCTGAACCATGGGTTTTTGCAAGTGGTTTTTCAAAGTGCCTCTAATAAGGACTTTGTTTGGACTTCAGGCTCATGGTTCTTTAGCAACTTTAGGTTTTTTCTACCCCTGGTCACCCTTCTTTGACCTGACAAAAGTGGAGATCTTTGCATTCCCTTTGGATCATATTGTATAATCTTCCTCCCATCTTGAGAAAAGAGAAGCACATTAAGTTGATGATCAATTGAATTGGCTCCTTTGTGAAGCTCGATGAGAATTATGTGGAAACCAAATTTGTGAGAGTTTATGCCATCATTGACCTCTCCAAACCTTTTTGTCATCTGTTAAGTCTTAGCTCTTCTTCTAGTTCATAGATGCAGTATCTCAACTTTGAGGGCCTTGCTTTTAGATGCTTCCATTGTAATCTCATCGGACATCATGCTTTCTTCAGGACCTCAATCCTTGTCTTCTCTTTCCCAGTTGGTTTGGAGGAAGAAAGATGGGGCTTCAGATCAGGTTTTCATTTGGTGCAAACATGGCATCTTCTATTGTCTATATGTTCCTCCTCCACCTCTCTCCTTGACTAAGAACTCTCCCTTAGGAAGGAGGTCCTTCTAAGGCCGAGTCCTAATCCAAGGGTATCTTTGAGTGCTCCACTTCCGTTGGTTTCCATTACTTCTCCTTCTCACCCTCTAGTAATGAGTTCTAAACCTCTTTTAGACTCATCTATCAAAAAGAAAGGTCAGCGTAGAAGGTTGAAACATTAAGGTCTAATGTAAAGGTTTGTGAAGGATGGGTCTCAATTGACGATGGAAGGCTTCCTCTCTCGTCATGGCAAAAGAATGGCCCTGGGCACCTGTTAACTTGTTGATTCCTTAGCTCTTTTAGTTGGGCGACCTATTATCTTATTGGAAGTTTTACCAATAGTTGCCTATTTAGTTGATTTGGGCTCTATAGATTATTCTTCTTTTTACTGGTGACTATAAGCTCTTTTGTTAACCATTTACAAAATCTTGATTGAAAGCCATCTATTTTATTATCTAATTACTGATTTTTTACTATTAATTCAGATGTTATTTTTTAATAAATTACAGCGTAATTAATCTTATAATTATATTGATAATTATTTATCTTATTTATTCTAAATAATGAGATCCCATCAAAACCTTAACCTTTAATTTTAACTATATCAAATAAAATAAAATATATTCCATAATTAAATCATAACTGCCCCCGAACTAAATCCAAAAACATTCCACTCATTGTCTCATCATTAAGAGATAATGGCTAATCATAATCACGAGTCACGACATACGCTACGTAAATCCACTATTTCAAATAATGTGCATAAAAAATAAAATAATTCCCACTTCGGAGGGACGTTGTAACAATATCGCCCCTTCATCGAGAGGAGGGAGGAAAAACAAATTATAAATGACCTCACCCAGATTTTTTGAGTATTCAGATTTTGATCGCCTTCTACTCACAGTCCACGCAAATTTTATATTAGGGATATGAATCGATCCGTTTTTGGAGGAGGTGGCAAGTGGCAATCTCTTTTTTAATATTTAAAAACTTAATTATATTAAACAATAAATTGGTAGCAAAGTACAATTTATAGTTTAGGTTTGATGATTGTGGATTTAAAATTCAACATAATAGTCAAGAGATATTACCATTAATCTTCTAATACCATTAATGTTCACGATCAAGAATGTATATGAACTTTTCTATGATAAATTAAGAATGTTTAGTTTAACTTGGTTAATTTAATATTCATTATACTATTAAAAGTTAAATTATTATATAATATTTAGATATTCTCATCATTTTTATTTGAATATTTTATAAATGTGATGAGTAGTTTATATGTACATATTAAACAAGAAAAATACGAATAGTTCATTTCACAATATATAATATTGAAGACGACTTTTATTAGGATGTTGTTCATATAACAACTTATTTATTAACACGTATCTCATATTTAAAAAATATATAACCCCCTTTTGGGGTTTGATTGTTGAATTTTTTTGCTTCCATTAAATACTCCACCGCTATACTAATAATATTTATTCTTTTTATTGCTAATAAATTTTCTTCAATGTTAATGTGTTTTGTAACAAATTAAGACTAAAGGCTACATTGCATGAGAGTTTAATTCATGGATAAGGAAGCTTACTATAATTATAGGTAGTAGCTTGAGTCCTCTATTATAACAACAATCGAGAACAACGTGATCAATTACCATTCCCTTGTTTGTGAATAATTTGAGTGTGGTTAGCAAACCATTCTGAGAATTTATTCTTCATTCAAATTCTTCAAACTAATTTATTCATGCTTGGAGAATAAACTCCTACCCATAAGACCTAAAATTGATGTTATCATCCATATATATGCATTTAAATGGGTACTAGAGTGTCTTCGAAATTGCGATCTATAATTGCTTATATGCCTCCACACTAGTCGTTTATATATAACATGCACCTATAGAAATCTATAGAGATGACATATGGGTGAGGCATTTATTTTAAAATAATTAAAGCCATGTCTATACAACATGTATTTTGCAATCATGCCATTCCATGACAACACATATCTGTGAGTAATTTTATCAAAAATTCTACATTTGTTATTCATGATATTACTTTGGAATAGGATTCAAGTATGTTGTGAAACCCTGAGTGTATTCATTCAAAATTTGATGGTTGACCTTGCAGTCTGTCATGTAAACTTTTGATGATGGTTATCAATTCAACATTTCCCTTCACATGCTAGGTAATACGATAACTACATACCATCATATGGAAGCGCATGCAATGGCCAAAAACTTATCTGGCAAGACAAGGAATCCCATAGTAATAATCAAAATAGAGACAAAGATGATTGCATCGTATTGTTACACTTTCCCTATTAAATTTCATTACACATTTGTTCGACTTTGAAATGAACTAACACTTACTTTGGATCTTATTAGAGCCCCTAACATGGTAAACACTTGGATCTTAAGAGGCTTGCTATGTTTACTATCAATTCATTGACCTTCCCATGAAAATCAAAAGGATTTTATCTTTTGATTCATTGTGGGAATACAATTAGGCATTCTAATTGGTTCTTCGACTGGTCTTGAGTTCAAATCTCTTTACATTGATTTACATTCATTCACATTACAAACAGGGACATGATTTAACCTTTGTCATATTCATGATAGATGAATATAATTCTATTTGTTATATTTTTTTATTTTTGTTTTTGTAAATTAACATCTAGAGCAATTAAATCAGGTTTAGCAACATACATAAATACCAAACTCATATCCTTGGAAGAAAGGGAAAAGGTGATAAAGAATATGCAAGTGTTGAAATATTTCAATGTGCATTGGGCAATGACAGTATGTGGCAATGAAAGATTTCAAGTGTTGTTCTAAAATGTTAATACAACACCCCCAGATCATTGTTGTATTTGTGACTTAGTTTCTTGTTATATTATATCTCTTGAAATTTTATTTTTCAAAATAGATATATTAAACAATAATAAATATAATAATATTATATTATACATTAATATTATAGTATAGTATTAATATAATATATAGCATACAAGATATAGTTTTTTATTTTGGTAAAGTGTGGTTTTATAAAGAATAAGAGTGTAAATCAAAATATTTCAAGGTAAGCTAGGTGGTGATGGTGAGGGGCAATGACAGGGTATTTCATGTGATATTGGACACAATAGAGCTCATATCTACACTAGACTAGTATTTAGGCTAGTTTTTGGATTTACATGACCTACACATAGTAAAGGGGTATGTAGCTTGTAAGGTGGAAACATATTTGATTGATCATTTTATATTGTTAAAGGTGGACGAGGATGTCATAAACGATGATTTAATTATAATAGGGCCCCATATCTGATGAGTGGCTCGAATCTACATTACAATATGTTTAATATGCAGACAAGACAATAAGGCACTAGAGTTTACCTTGTAGCTTATATTCATTTATATTGTGAATATAATAATATCTAGACCAATTAAATTAGACTTAACAAGATACAGAAACACCATACTAGACCCCTTACTCAATGAAGGAAGATTCACATACAAAGTTCAATAATATGTCACATTAATCAATACAATCTCAAATCATAGCCTTGACTCTAGTCAATTTCATGAGGTTGACTCTCTTTATCTTGTAGCTTATGCCCATTCATGTTACGAAAATATTAACATTTGGAGTAATTAAAACAGGGTTAACAACATACAAAAAAATCAAACTAAGACCTCTAGAAGAAAAGGCAAGACTATAAAGAACATACAAGTGGTAAATATTTTAATGGGTAGTGGGCAATGATGATATTTTAGGTGATACCACATGTCAAAGGGCTCATATTATACACCAAATTCAAATTCAGGGTCGTTGATGGATTTACATGACCAACATCACCATTGTAAAGGGGTTTGTAGGTTGCAGGGTGGTGACATCTTTGATTTGTCATTTTCTATTATTGAGGGTGGATGAGGATGTCATGAGATATGATTTGATGAAAACATGACTCAATATTTGATGTACAACTTGAATCATGTGGAGATAATATATTGAGGTCCTAGAGTTTATGTTGATGCTTCTATTTGTCTATGTTACCAATATATTGACACCTAAAAACAAAAAAAAATATCTCGTAGTAGACAACTTAATAGCCAAAAGATACTACCATTAATTTTAGAATACAATTTACAATCAGTTTGAAGAGTCTTCTATTATTTTTTTCAATAAATTTCAAAATTTATATATCAATATAATTAAAATATTTAATTAGGTATAAAATTTAAATAAATTAAAGAATGTTTATAATTCAATTCAGTATTAATTTACATAAATTAATTTTATTTAAAAAATATTATCATGAAAAAATATTCATTTTTCATTTTAGAATAAAAGCCGAATTCAATAAAAATTGATCATTAATAAATTCTTTATGAACAAAATAATTTTACCAATAAACTCTTAATATAATTTAATTTTAACTATATAATTATTTTACACTTGTTTAAAACAATAAAGACAAAAAAATAAAAGTAAAATAAAACATAAAATTACTAATAAAAAACAATATTAAAAAACAAACATGGTTTTTGAAAAACCTCGGTAAACATAATCTAAAATCAAAAATCCAAAGTAAATCTTACTAACAAAAGTTATGTAATTGACTCTTAAATTAATTTAATGAAGTATAATTGTTATATTAAAAAGTTATATGGTGCTCACAATAACATTCATAATGCAATCAATAACATAACACTTTTTAATATTTTTATTTGAAATAAAAATAAATATGAAATAAAGAAACTTGTAAAAGAAAGGAAAATTATATTAAAAATGGAATCAAGAAACTAACAAAGGAAAGGAAAACTACATTAAAATTTTCAAGTTAAATTCTTAAAATTGGTTTAAATTGAAATTCTTAAAATTGGTTTAGTGTCATGATTTGTTTTTTTTTAAATTATTTAAGAAAATAAAATTAGGGATTAGGTAGATGAAATTAAATTAAGAGTGAAAAGATAATATGATTTTATAAAATAAAAATTTATTATTAATTTTATATTTAATTAAATATTTTTAAAAATATATATTGAAAAATATATATATATATAATTTTTAAATTAAAAATATTAGTAGAAAAAATAATTTCAAATAATAAGTGAAAAGTCAAAAAACTCTTGAATTTATTAATCTTTTTATAAATTTTTAATAAATAAATGAAACAAAATAATGTATAAATGATTATATAGAATATCAACTCTAAAGATTTTTTAAAAAGTAAATTTTAAATAAAATTTATACATGGAAATAATAAGGCTAAATGTATGGACATGAAGGCAATATTACAATATACATCTTAAATATATTTATTCAAAAAATACGAATAGATTTTTTGATGATAGGATGTGTGAAAATATAAAGGTCAATAAGAATGTAGAGTGGGCTCCTTCCCATGGACAAAATATTAAGCTAAACTTTGACGGAGCAACAAAAGGGAATATTAGGTGGGTAGGGGTTGGAAGCATATTTTGAAATTATATAGGCATCTCACTTCTTAGTTTTTATGAATCTCTAGAAAATTGCTCCAACAATTTCACCGAGGCAAGAGTTTTATGGAAAGGCTTGCATATTGTGCTTAAACAAAGTTAGAACATCCTGAAAATTGAAGGGGACTCTCAAGTCATCTTGGAAGCCTTAAGAAAATACTGCATCAGTCATTTGAATCTCTCATTGGTCATGGAAGAATACAAGGTATTACTCTCAGGATTATCAGCTTACAAGATTACTCACATCAAATAAGGGGAAACCAGGTGGCAAATCACCTTGTTAATATTGGAGTGGGTCTTAAGTCCCAATTGCACTTATTAGAATCAGTCACTCCACTCTCCATAAAGAGAAAACTCAAAATATTTTTATAAAATGATTTTGCTCCTCCCAATCATGACACCTAAATTCGTGCACATCATTCTATTACTTAGGGAAACAAGGCAATCATGTATGGGTTTTGTTGACCATCATTCTCCTTAAATTTGTGAAGGAAGTGAAAGGGACTACATGGGGAAGCTGACACATGTGAGGAGCCTTAAATCTTACCTTTTATCCTTGCCTCTACCATTTTTGTCAATCAATAGATGGTACAACTAGCTACAAAGACTTCCCATAAGTTTATCTTTTGCCCTTATGCTTACTAGTTGATTGTTCCCAATACCTGATTGGTACGCCTATAGATACAACCATGGATATTTAGGTTATATCTACTTTGAAACTCATTCTATCCTATTTGAATTGCTTTCATCTATGATCCCTATGAATTTATCTTGGTTTTTTCCCATGAAGGTTATATTTTACCTTTCTTGAATCTTTTTTGGGTGGATTGTTATCTTTGAGTCAAAGGAAATCCTTGTTTGATTTTTGGAATCTTTTATTGAGCCTTTTATGGTGCACTTTCACTCTAAAAAGGTTGGGTTTTTTTGGGCTTGAAAGAGTAATTTAGGTATATTTCCTTGTTTTAGCCTTCTCTTTTTGCACTCGCATCTTTTCTTTTTGGCTCTTCTTTGGAAGGTAGATTTTGGGCCTTTGTTTAAATGACTCAATTGCATTTCCTTTTGATTCATTTTTCATGGTAGCATTAAAAATCTTGGAATAATTTTAATCTCTATATTTATTGGTTATTTGTTCAACTCATATACATATTTAGATATGTTGATCAAGCAATTGGGTGATTAAGGTGTTGTGCCTCCGAGGAGGACATGATAGAACCTAGGAAAAGCTTCCTCCATTAATATTGTGATCTAAATGAACAAGTAAATAATCCATAAGTAATTCTAGGATGATATACACATTTAATTTTGGGTTCTAGTTAATGATTTGAAGATGAGATGATTTTTCAATGCTAGTATTTTGGTGGATAAAACCACCCATATAACAACTAAGGGGCACTGAATTTATAGATGAGTGTATTGATTGAAATGGTCAAGTATGAAAAATCCCTCAAATAAATGCCCACAAATATATTTAGATCATGATTAGTTATAAGGATAGGAGAAGGAGCATCGATTGACTCCATTTTTAAAGCAATGAATGACACTAGATAATCCACCTCAAGATTGGATACTCTGAAGGTAGCTCAACTTATTGGAATCTAGACTATCTTGTTTGGTACTAATAAGACATTTTAAATACATGAGGATGTGGATAATTTGGGATTTAGTTTTGGGAACATGCTGGACCAAGTTTGGATTCTCCTTAAAGGCAATGGTTATTGAAGATGTCTCTCAAGGTCAGAAGCTTGATGTAACCTTTTCCAAGCTAAAGATTAACACCTCAATTTTCATGGTTTCTTAGTTGGCATAACCACTCTTTACCTTGATAATGAAGGATGGTCAATGTGAGTATGGTTTGATAGTGATGGTGTTAAAATGAAATGATGAAGATGTTGTATTATTTGTTTCCTTAGTTTCATTATTGTTGCCTATGGGCTCCTTGTTTATAATATTTTACTTATATTTATATAACTAGTAGAACCTCTAGTATAAGGTTACAAATAATTATTTTTGCACCCAATTTTCTCAGTTTTTTCATTAACTATTATAATTGATGGGTTGTAGTCCTTTTTTTGATCAATTAAAAAGAATGTCGACATATATTAATATCAAGGCACCTGATTTAGTTTTTTATTTTTCACATATTGAATTTATTAATTATTATGTTACCTTATCTAAAATATTACATTGATTAATGGATCTAAAAATAGGGTTCCAAAGTCCACTGTATGCTTAAGATATTACATTTTTTCATTGACTTCTCCAAGTAAGAAGAAAAACTTCAATGTGATGGTTAATTATAAGGTCATAGTTGCCTTATAATACTTAAACGAACTTAGAATCTAATATATACCATTAATTTTTAACATCTGATAGATATTATTGTCCATCACCAGCTTTCACTACCATTATTGGTTACTCTTATCAACATAATTAGAAAGATTATATAAATATAAAAAAGAATAAACTGTAGAATAAAGTTTCTTATAATTTATTGAAGAACCAATTTTCAAAAACAATAAATAATAATAACTAAACCACACCAGTTATAATTAATAGTAAATAAATAAAATGTTAATAAAACTAAAGTAAGCCATGAAACAATATATTCAACTCACCCACCATATACTTTTGGAGAGCGTCAATACACATCAGACACATGGGTGGGTTTTGGAAGACAAGAAGAATGACAAAAAGGGATATATGGACACTTATTATGATAAATAAAGGGATAAAAAAACATACTTTAAAAACAAAGGGGAGATGGATGAAAAGATCCAAGAAATCAAGGAACTATATAGACCCACATCAACACCACTAATATGGTCACCAAAACTATATGTCAGTCAGTTAATGAACATGAAAAAGAGACTTCAAGATTTAGAAGAAAAGGAACAATATGAGGAAACCAATATGAAAAAAATCATAGAATCTAATTGGAAACAAGAAAGAATAAACTAATCAGAGAGCAAGTAAACAACTTACACAATACCTTGGAAAAGGGGCAATAAGACTTGATCATGATAAACCAAGTTCTAAACCAACTAAAGATAACAGAGGTAAACAAACCAAAATCATTTGAAGGAATGGGTATACTACAAATAATATAAATTCAATCTAAAATTGAAAACATGAAAGTAAAATAAAGTATCTTGAGAAATAAAGTTGAGGAGGCCAAGTCTTGGTCACAAGCAGTAAGATGACCTTCAGACAAACAAAGAGAGATAATAGAGAAACATGCAAGGATGCAAATAAGTAAAGAAAAGGATATACATGATAGGGATAAAAATATCATTATTAAAAAATTGAAGGACTATGGTGAGGATGAAAATACCAACAAAATAGAAAGAGACTTACTTGTAGACCAACTACATTAGACAAGATCTATTCATCAAGTAAACATGATTGTAAAAATGATAAGAGTGAGAAAGGATAGACATCTAAGATTTATCATGAAAAACATAGAAGACAAGAACATGATACTAATGAATAATTTTTTTCTCAGAGGTACACACATATACCAAAATGAAGACTTAATCCTTGTACAACACGAAGAGAGAAGGAAAGAATGGGAGAAATTGAAAGCAAAAGGAGATGCATAAAAATGGGCATGGTTATAGAATATAAAATCATAAATCAGTCATCGAATGACACACAAGGTATAGGGATATGGGGCCCCCTAAGAGCACTTAACCTTAGTAAGCTAGAATAACAAAGGTTACCTTTAGAATAGAGGTCCTAGTTTAGGGCCCATGGCAGATGGAAAAGATATTTTCATTCTTACTAAATCTCATGAGCATGAACATTTAAAAGTCCCAAATTTTCAAGGATATAAGAAAATATTAGTTTGGAATAAAAGGACTAAAAGTGGTAAGGAGCATAGAGGGATTATAATGATAATAAAAGAAATATGGTGTGCATTTATAAAAGTAGAGAAAGAGGACCAAAATAAACAATACGTATGGATGAAAAAAATGGTAAACAAGTTATAAATTAGGCTTGTTGATTACTACTTTGTACCAAGAGGCATGAAAACATATAATAAGAGGAAGATAGATTATGAAAACCCATGCACCTCACTAAAAAAGTGACATTTCAATATTCAACACCTTAGGAGAAGTCTTGATTATAGGGGGACTTCAATCACAAGACAAAAATGGGAGAGTTACATAGTATGGAATAGAATTATTAAGGCTATGTAGTCTATATGATATTGTTATATGCAATGGCAAGAGAACATGGTTGAATTTAGGAAACACCACCTGTAAAACTTACAATGTAAAAGTGTGGTGGACTATGTTATTTGCTCATGGATATCTATCCTAAGACTTATGAGTTAGAAGTTGGGGACTACCCTATAGATTTGAAATCATAACACAATCCAATATATGTAAATTTTGACATGCACATAAAAAATTAGCAAGGAAAACAAGCCCAACACAAACAAAATAAGATTCCTCATTAGAATAAAATCCTCATGACTCAAGAGAATCGATAACACTTCAAAGAAACCTATGAATAATAATTTCAAGAAGCATAGAATAGTACAATATATATGGGAAGTGGTTGAATAAACAATAATATGTTGATCCCCTTAATTCAAATAACTTGAAGTACATGAAAAAATAGTATACCTAAGAGAGGAAATGCAAGTAGTTTCTCAAAAAAATTGTGGTATGATGAAGAGTGCAAGGCAACAAAGAGAACTTTGAGAAAACATGGAATGGATAAAGAAAATAATAAGGAACATGAAAGAATCGTACGATCTAAAAATGAAATTTACATGAACACAAGAAGGAATTAATTTATTTATCTTAGAAAACATAACCCCAAGGGATTTTGGAGGGAACTATAGTAAAAGAGAAAAAAAAGAAAGAAAAATATCACAGATAGCCAATGGTTAAAATATGCAAAGCTACTCTATGAACAGGTTTAGGATAAAGGCACCCCTCTTATAATCAACAAAAAAATTAAACTCTTCTCTATGGATGATATTACTCAAGGCATAAATATACTAGTAGGGGGCATAGCACAATATATAGATGGTCTACAAGAAAAATATTTGAAATGGGGTTTAGAATCCATCACATTGCACATCAAAAGTATATTTAATAGTATCATCCAAGAAGGCTTCCCAATAGATTGGACAACTAGTATTGTTATCCATCTCTATAAAAGTGGGGATATTAGTAATCCATCTAAATATCACACTATCATGGTTTATTCCCTTCTTGGAAAGTTATTTGGGAGTATGGTAGAGTGAAAAATCAGCAGTTAGACAAAAAAAAGGGGAAAAGAGTTGTATGCGCCAAAATAT
Source organism: Torreya grandis (assembly GCA_037957365.1). Taxonomy (NCBI): domain Eukaryota; kingdom Viridiplantae; phylum Streptophyta; class Pinopsida; order Cupressales; family Taxaceae; genus Torreya; species Torreya grandis. Next base: position 192,023 of record JARHVA010008862.1, read on the forward strand.
AAAGCTATGAAAGAAACTAATAAAAATAATAAGATCCTACTCTAAATCAAAACATATCCTTAGATTGAGATAATAAAGGATAACTAATGATACCTTCACTTACCAAGACAAGATATCCTTTGTTGAGAATATTTTCTCATGCTTCATGATGGATTTGGGTTGCTCAAAGATTCATACAGGATTTTGGTAGCATGTACCTATATTTGATTGTAGGATGACAAAGATTTATGTTTTGAACGTCTGATGATTCATGGGTCATTATTCCATAATGAAGGAATGAAGGATGGATATATATATTTTTGGATGAGAGGATGAATGGTTTGTTGGCACCAAGTATTAGAGGAATAACCTCTAAAAAATTATTCAGTAAAAACATGTATATTTTTGTACATATTGTAAGATTTTAAAGAACTTGCATGGGTTGGTTATAGAAAACCAACTAATGAGTGCAACTAACCTATAAAAATAAGAGATAACAAAATAATAAAATAAACAAACTAATTATGTTTTTAGAGAATAAATAAACCAACAAACTCCCCCTTGATCCAAAGGAATATAAAATGTGAAATAACTAGAACATTGGCATTGAAGTCATCAAAGAAACTCTAAAGTAACTACAACTAGTGTATTGTACCTCTTTGTACTGATCAAAACTGATGTCATTCCATAAATAAGCACATGCTATGAGTTGTGGTATAAAAGGTTGATGAACACAATCAAAGACTGTTAATCTCCTGTGATTATTCATGTCATACTCCATTAGAACACTATCAAAGTTATCCAACTACATCAATCCACACAAGGTTCCACCCAGAAGCCCATCCAAGTAATCAACATGTACTGCATATGACACATCTTCCTAATGCCTAATATATGTTGATAGCCTTTGCTCAACATTGAAGGTGTTAGCAACCCCTGTCAACTCGTATTGTCATCGATGACTAATCTAGGACCAACTAATGTTATATCTTCTCCCCCTATCAGGAAAGAGATGAGAAGCTGTGCATCGAGAGAAAGGAAATTAAACAATCATTTTTACTCCATGTCATCAATATAAATAATAAAAGCCAAACTTGGAAGAAAACAATAACAAAAGCCAAAAAAATACTACTACGATAGATCTTGGTTTTGAGCCTAGTAGCTCACATAAGACAAGTGAATTATTCACCACTTAAAATAGGTTATCAGGTCCATCAAGACCATAGACATGAGTTGTATAAGATCCCTCCTAATCAAATGAAGTGTCAAAATAGCCTAAATAAGTAGAGTAACTAGAATATTTACCTCTAGAATAATCCACATAATTTTTTTAGCTCTCTTTTTGTGTGGAGAGCAGGGTCATCAAGAAGGACATGTATCTACAAGATGTCCAACACCACCACATTTGAAACATTTGGGCTCTTTCATGTACCAACAAGATCTAAAAGAAGCTAAATCACTAGAAAAACCACTAGAATGAGAAGAGTGCCTATGGTTATATTTACATTTGAAAGATCTTGGAGAGTGCCAGTGATAATTCTATAGAGACTGTCTAGAATGATGTGGAGAGTGTCTTAGAGGATGTCTCAAAGAGTGTTTTAGATAATGTTATAAAATTACCTCTATACATGGAAATGATCTCTATGATGTAACATGGCCTTTGTATAGTGGGCTTCTTTAGTAGGTTGACTCTTCTTCTTTTCAAATTGTCATTCATGTTGAGTTAACAACTCAAAAATAGAATTAAATGTTGCACCATTGAGCTTATCACTAAGCTTCAACATTAAGACAAAATTAGTGTAAAAAGAATGAAGACCATTTAGAGTTATGGATATAAGCATGTCATCATCAATTTCACCGCCTATAGTATAATAATCTTATTTCAAATTTTTCATGCGAGACAGATATTTAGATACATCTTCTTTAGTGCTAAACTTATTATTAAGCAACTACATTAAGAGATCAATCTTTTTATAAGCAGGTTGTTTTTCATGCAGATCATTTACTGATTTCCATGCTTTCCATGTGCCAATTTTAATAACTTCAATATGAATAATCACCTATGCATAACATGAAAATTTTAATAAAGCAAGGGGATGATTATTTCATTTTTTATACTCAAGCGATTTTTTAGCTTCAGTGGGTGGCATGGGCTCTTTCTCTACTATTTCCCACAAATCATTAAAAATGAGCGTATTTTCCATGTTCATGTTCCATTCCTTTTATTTTTCAGGTGTTAAGTGTCTATTTTCAAAGATTAAGTTCATAATTTTTGCCATGGTACTATCAAAAAGACAATCAAGTCAAAAAGAGGGAATGCTATCAAGGTTTTGCCTTGACCCACAAAATAGCTTCCAATTACAAAGATTTTGGGACTTGTCAAAAAATAGGAAATAATTACCCCCTTATATCTCCTCTAAAAATTTTAATTGAGATCAAAAAGAAAATTTAATTAAAAGATAACACCAAAGGGTTTTGAACCCTTGAATCTACTTATATGCAAGTAACTACCAAAAATAATTTATCCACCTCATCTTTAATCAATATAAGCATATAAAAGCAATAAATGCTAGATAATAGTTATTTTTTGAATTAAAGATTAAAAAACAACATAGATGGTAAACAAAAATTCACTAAATTTTGGTACTACATTGTTAAAAACTTTCACATGAATCTTTCATTATGTATGTAAAATCAATTTATGGGGTCCACATTAAAAATTTACATCCAATTTTAGGTTTTGAGAATCGCTCCTAGTACACAATCTAGTTTTCTAGCACATAGAACTTGACATTAGTTTTGATCTATTCTTCATTCCTTGCTTTGATCTGGTCTTGCAATTTGTTATAATGTGGATATTGAGAATAAAAACTCCTTACTACTTTTGCTTAAGATAAAATTACCCCCAACTTATAGATAATGTTCATCTCTGTCAATCAGGCTCAGCTGCATATTCTCAAGTGGTATCTAATTATGTGTGCTACTTTTGACATTAACACGTAATTAAACTTTGGAAACCTATTATAGTGAAAGGTGGTGCTAAATTGATACAAAAACTATCATATCAAAATAAGACTTTTGATTTGTTATGTATTATCAAATCTATACAAGACACATCATCCTTCCAATGGATCCAACCTTCTAATCCAAGGGACTACGTATTGTATTAAGCTTTAGGCTTTGCCTTCTTTGAGGCCATAAAATTTAATAAATTTTAGTGAAAGATAAAATAACTTCAATAAAATATTGGAAATAAATGAAACAATTTTTCTTCAACATGCAATTAATGACTATAGAAAAATGCTTTTACAACATAAGGAGCTTGATGCCAAAGTTTGCATAGTTCATGAGGCTTCGAGGAATGCTAAAAAATAAATACATAGAAATAAATAAAAGTACAATTTTATTCAGTGTGGTACTCATCTTAGATATGTCCTTCACTTCAGTCACTTCTTATTTCCTGCCTTCTTAGAAATCTAGTCAAAATAATCAACATCCTCTTCTTACCAAAGCTCTGATACCACTATTGGTACTAGGTATCAAAGGAATAATCTCTAAAAAATTATTTAGTAAAAACATGTTTATTTTTGAAAATATTAGAAGATTTTAAAGAGATTACATGAGTTGTTTATAGAAAACCAACTAACAGGTGCAACCAACTCATAAAAACAAGAGATAAAAGAATAATAAAATAAACAAACTAATTAAGTTTTCAGATCATAAATAATCCAGCATGGTTAAGATCACTTCATTATATTTTGAAACTTTAAGGTTGGATGAGACTTCATCATGAGTTAACTGATTTAGTTTCCATTTTTTAACAAACTTAACTAGTTTGTTTCCATTTGTTAAAGGGGTTAATTGATTTGTTTCCATTTATTGAAAGAGTTAGTTGATTTGCTTCCATTAGATGAAGGATTTAACTAATTAATTAATATTGACTTGGATGAGTTTCCATTTTGAGCAAGGAGTTGATTGAGTGATGGCATGGGTTGCAACATGGATGAGGATAATTAATATGTTTTAATTTATTTTTTAGTTAATCATGTGTGTATTAATTATATATTTAATCATCGGGTGTAATCAGTGGGATTTAATTGGGGCATGGTGTAATTAATTTGTTAACAAGGTGATTTTGGGGTTTTGTGATATTAGGGTGGATTAATTAAAATTAATGATGGATTGGATGATGGTGAATTGGTAAAAAAATTAGGGTGGAAGAATTAGGGTATCTACATTTTCCCCTCTTTGAAAGGTGTTGTGACTAGAAGAAACAAGGACTTTTCAAATAATGGAGAATAAATAAATATACATGCATGAGGATCCCTTAGTAGTGTGGCTAGTAAGGAAATGCCCCCTCGAGAGGGTGTGCAGGGATGAAAGACACATATGGGCATTCAAAATGAGAAGGGTTGAAATGGAAGAAATATGATTACAACAGAGGGATAGGGATAAATAAATAGAAGGTGGGGGTAAAATTGAGGTTATTTTCACCCTATAAAATTAATATATCGAGCTCTAACCTACAAGAGACCTTGAGCAAGAATGGTTCATATCCTAACACATGAGTACCAAAGCAAGTGAGTGAGGAAGTATAAACTATCAGAGGAGGGGTGGACCAGTAAGTGACATTTTTGAATTGTGTTTTTAAATTTTAAATGTATTTATTAGGGAAAACACATGTGAGATAGAAATGTTATGAGGTAAAAACTTCCCATTGCATTTGTGTCTTTGCAAATGATATTTACGTCTTAGGTTTTGATAATTATGAGTGATTTAGTGATTGACACTTCTAAAATATTATTAGTGTTTTCGTTAAAAGAGTGTTATTTTATATAAGTGAGTAGTGTTTCTGATTGTGTAGCCTTTTTGTTAAAATACATAGCATTTTTTTTAAAATGGCATTTATGTTGGGTAAATGACATTTTTTGTGTGTTTAGTGTTTTTGACATTATAGTGACTTTTTTGAAATTGTGGAAATAATGACGAGGTGTGCTTGGTGTTGTGTGATTATATGAGAGTCTATTGATTATTGTGGCTCGAGAGAGGTGATTAGGAGTATTAATACTAGTGAGAGAGTTTAGTACAAATTAGTATGGGCTATTGTAAGTAGTAGGGTTATATCACATAGCTAGGATGCCAAAGAAATGGTCGGATAGATCCATACTAACAACATTAGCTGAGTGATGGAATTTAGATTCTAGCACCTTTCATCTTTCGACTAGGGAGATGATAATGACATTAAAAGATGTTTGGAGGATTCTAAATATCCCACTATAGGGGGAGATAGTTTACTGGACGGATACAACACTATGTGTAATGATGAGGATGGTGGTTGATCTAGATGACATTCCAATACATGGGTTAGCTATGGATTTAGATGCATGTTTGGTTAGGGGGTTAGTGGATATGCTAATCTAGGTGTTGATGGCACTTTTTAGTGGTATATTGTTGCCTGACAAGACATAGATGTATTTTATCATGGGCTTAGTAGATGTGGTAGCATACATGATGGAGGAGACTAGGGTATTTGTATAGGGCCCATGTGTACTAGAATAATTGTACAAAGATTTGCACGAGTGGTCTATATGGGGGAGAGTATTGGTGCATCAAATTTTCTCTAGATATGGGCATGAGAAAACATAACCATTGAGAGTATGGAGGGGAAGTGACAACATAGGGAGGATGTGGAGCTAATGGTATATGGCTGGGATATTGTCATAGGTAGTTAGTGGATTTTAGATATCATTAGGTCAGTGATGAGTTGAGACCAGAGGACATTGCCTAAAGGCCATACACGTAGATGGGGTGGTGGTTAGAGGATTTGTACTATCTAAGGCATGCTCAGATGACATGTTATATTATTAGGAGACAAGATTATATTATAAGTCAATATAGCCCTGATAAGGTCTAAATGAAGTTTGATTTGAACAGAGCATACCATTAAGTCCACACATTTTTTTCTCGAGCACACAAAGAGGTGGTAGTGGGATACACTAATTGATCATAGAGTGGTTGTGTCTAGTTGGACTTCCTTAAAGGCAATGGATTAGAATTTTTGAAGATATGTTATAGATGCAAGAGTGGAGGATGGGTATGAGGTGTGGTAGGAGTAAATGAGGCCGATGAGGTTGATTATCCCAAAGTAGAGATGAAGGACCCTACTAGAGAGGATACAGGGCATTTTGAGGGCATAGTCATGGAGGGTTAAATGAAAGAGGGCTCAAGGGAGAGGGGTAGGAGAGATGGTGTTAGGGATCCTATAGGAGAGGATCAGGGAGATGGAGATGGATTTGAGCCTTCAATACTGATGGATACATGGAGAGTTGGAGTCAAGGCTGAGGATAACAAAGGATGAGTTTATGGAGGCCCTCTAGCAGGATATTAGAATGAGGGAGATAGCTGGTAGGGATTAAAAGATAAGAGGAGAGGAGAGAGTCCATACATAAGGCCAAGTTAGTAACTAGAGACATATATTACTTGGCTAAAATCTGAGTTAGAGTGGATGAGGATAGATCTTGGGAGAGTGTGAGTTGATCTACAAAGGGTACATAGTGAGAGGGACATATCATAGTCAATACTTATACCACATGGCTTGGGATAGGCATTTTTAGACTCAATGAGAACAATAAGGGAGGTAAGATACTACAAACAACTATATAAGTAGGTTACCTCTAAAGCATAGAGTAACATCATTCATATACTAGGTGAGCAACTAGATGAGGGCATCATCAATGAGGTTAACACCCTCAGAGAGATCACCTACTAGGAGAGACCTACCAGTAGGGAGTCTAGCCACCAGTGGACCCGATGAGAGTTAAAAGTTGATTAGTTATGTGATTCTTATGTATACTATGTGATGGATATATAGTGATCCTTTTGTCTTGAGCTCTCTCTTGCATCTTAGGTGATGATTGTGTTATGATGTTTATGTTTATGTTTATGGATGTTTATTTCTTTTTTAGATGCTTGTTGTTATATGATGTGATAGATGGATTCACATTCTTATTGTATTATTTACAATGCACACTTAGTCAATGATAATGAATGTTAATTATAAATAGTTATTAGAATGAATATGTATAAATATTGGTGATGTAGTGATGAATACTACTAATATTGTACTAAACTCTGAATGTTTGAAAAACCTAATATTTAATATAACATATAATAGGATGCACCATGATACTTAGAACCATGATGGCATTGTTATAATATGTAGTATGACACATATGCAGCAAATAAGAAAATAGACAAATAATTAACAAGCAATTAGCAAGAACATATACAAACCAAAAAAAATAGATTACATTTTGTCCCTTATCAAGTTAAGAACCTCATATTTGGTGATCGATGATAATTATAGCTTTGTTTTTCCCCAAGAAATGATATATGTGAGGGGGATAGATTGGGAATGATATATCTTGATAAAGCTGCAATGATTTGTTCAAAGTTGAACAATGAGTTTAACATGACTAAGGATAAGACCAATGTTTTTTTTATTGACTTTTTTTAAAATGGATTTTTAGATTTTCCCTTCAATTTTTTATTTTTGACTATTGACGAGGCTAAAAATAAAGGGAAACCCTGTTCTAGAACGTGGATGGAATTAATTGTGGATGGAATGCTTGAGGGATTTAGGATGGGATTTCTAAGTACTGCATCACATAAGAATCATGTGCCCAAATAATCCATGTGTCATTATGACATTGTGCTATAGTGCACTCTAAAATTTTTCTAATATACCAAGATATTTCCAAAACATATCTCCACCTCCTTATCAAGGTAAAAAATAGGAAAAAGAATGGGCATGATGGTATGATTTCAAGGATGGTTTGGGATGTCTAAGGTTAAATGGAGTGGTCTTACCCCTAAGTGTATGGTACTTGTAAACACCAAATTTACACATGATTCCAAAAATTAGTTTTCATCATGGTACTTGCCCAAGGTGCCATAAGAATGCTTTTCACCTTTGGACATTTTATTTATTTATTTGATTTTTTTCTAATTTATTTGATTTTTTTAACATTAAATTCATCAAGTATATAATCATTTGAGATGCATGATATTCATGGATTCACCAAGCTACTATCCATATTGTGTGGCCAACTTGTATGCTCCTACCCCAAATTTAGTGATGATGACATAGGGGCCTAGCCAATTAGGCTCAAACATTCCTTTCATTTCATGATCCTTATTGGTGTTTCTTTGATTTTATTTTAATTTTAATTTTAATTATTTTGGATTTGATACACTTGTAGTTTCTTCATAGTCTGGTCTGATATGTCTTTAAATGATCTAGTGCATTGAGCCATTTTTCATCAAGAAATTCTAACTCATGAAGACATGCAACTTTGTATTCTTCATCATTGATCAAATTTTACAAGGAGATGTGTAAAGAGGGTAGAATAATCTCAATGGGTAAGATGGATTCAAATCCAAAGACAAGGGAATAATGTGTTTCCATTATAGGTGTGCGAATACTGGTATGGTAATCCCATACTACAGGATAGAGTTAAAGATGTCAATCCTGACTGGCATCATTGATAATATTTTTAAGGATTTTAGTGAGCATTTTATTGGAAGCTTAAGCTTGGATATTACCTTGGGGGTAATAGGGTGTGAACCATTTATGTTTGATATGAAATTGGTCATAGAGGTCTTTGACATATTTGTTCTTGGAGGATTTATAATTATTAGAAATGATGGCTGAAAGGATACCGTAATGATAAAAGGGGTGATTAAGGATGAAATTGGATATTTTTTTCATTTACATATGTGAAGGGTATGGATTCTACCTATTTATAAAAGTACTTGGTGGTTGAGAAGATGTGATTTTGGCCATCAAATGAAGAGTGATTTGTCTTTCTAATTGGATTGAGCCCCCAAGTATATAAGGGCCACAAAATTGTGATTGGATGCATTACCTGTGAAAGTGCATGGATGAGGTATCCATGTTTCTAACAATATTTACATTTTATGACATAATAACAAGCATATTTTTCCATGGTAGGACAATAGTATAATGTTCTGAGTAGCTTATTTGCTAGGACCATGCCACTGGTGTGTGCTCCACATATTCTACCATGATTTTCCTTGATCGTTAAGTTGGTTTTTTTTTAATTTAAACACATTGATAGGGTACCATCATATCCCCTATAATAGAGAGTGTTTCCAATGAAGGTGAAGCATGAGGAATGTTGAATGAAGGATTTTATTTGATTATGTGAAAGATCGAGAGGAAGGATGTGGTCATGGAGATAAGTGTAAATGTCATGATACAAAAGGGAATTGACTCACACACCATTTAAGATTATAGGACATTATATGCTAGGATCAATATTTATTCAACCAAAAAATTATATCTTTGGGTATCCTTTTACATCTCAAGGAGAGAACCAATAGTAGCCATGACATCTATAGATTTATCGCTTACACAAGCAACTTGTTCAAATTTGATTAACATAAAATATTTCCTTAAAATGTTAATAGTTATTGTATGAGGATGGATTTTTTTATATTTTTCCTAGTACTTATCATTGGCTTATTTGTTGATGAGTTGAGAGCCATCATAGAATGACAAATGTCGAATGTTCCACTATATTACTAGTTTGAGGCCCAAGATGAGTGCTTCATACTCAGTGATGTTGTTAGTGAAACTAAATCCAATTCTAAATGATTTGGAGATGAGGTCACCCTATGGTGTAAGAAACAAGATGTCTACCCCTGAGCCATGAATGGTGAAGGATCCATTAAAATAAATTTTGTATTCAGGTGACTCATCAAGAGATAAAATTGACTAATGCAAAAATATAATGATCAAAGGCTACTTGTTTCAAAGTGATTCTTCTATTTGTAAGGACTTATCCCTTTATAGATTTATAATTACATACTTGATGTCAAATTCACTAAGAAATATGACCCATTTTTATATTCTACATGTGAGAGATAATTTTGATAGAAGATACTTTAGAAGATCAACCTTGGCAACAAGTTTTATTTTATTGTTGAACATATAGTGTCATGGATTTTTAGAAGCAAAACAATAATAGCTAGACATGCCTTCTCAATTTGGGTGTAATTGAGTTCATACACTACCAAAGTTTGGCTTAACTAATAAACAACCATTTCTATTCCTTGATCATCATATTTAGCCAAGAGGGCTCCCAAATCAAATTATGTCACTGAGATGTAAAGTACAAAAGTTCCCTTGGAGTAGGTGGAACTATCACTGGTGGATTTTAAATATATGTTTAAGTTATTCAAAATAATATTGACATTATTCATTGCAATTAAATACAGTTTTATTTTTCAAGAGATGCACAAATGACTTACATTTATCTACAAGCTCTAAGATGAATCTTTTGATTGCTTGGATTTTCCCTTGTAGATTTCATAGTTACTTGAGGTTTTGAGGAGGCATTTATGTTATGGCTTTGACTTTTTTTGGATAAAATTTTATGCCTCCTCTATATACAATAAATCCCTACAATATACCTAATGTGATACCAAAGACATACTTTTTAGGATTTAGGCAAAACTTGTATTCTCTCGTTCTTTCAAAAATGCTTCGTAAAATGGTAGGGTGTTCTACTATAGGTTTTTATTTACCCAATATTCCATCCATATAATCTTCAATTATATCACGAAGCATATCATGTAAGATAATAATCATGGCTCTTTGATAGGTTGCACTAATAGTTTTCAATCCAAAAGACATGTCTTGATAGCAAAAATTTCCCCATGGTGTAGTGAATGTTGTTTTATGTTGATCCTCAGGTGCAATTTTACTTTGATTTGATTATATCCTAAAAAACCGTCCATGAGGGATAAAATTTCATGAACTGATGTCAATTCAATGATCATTTCAATGTTTGGTAAGAAAAATCATCTTTTAGACATGCATTATTGATGTCATAGAAATCTATGCATAGTCAAATACTGATTGGTTTCTTCCTAATAGGAATGATGTTGGATATCCATTCAGAGTAGTCGATTAGTCATATAAACCCAACATCCAAGAGCTTTTATAGTTTTTGTTTGATGAGGAGGGCCACCTTGGGATGCATCTTTATTAGTTTTTGTTTTACTGATTTAACATATTCATGTACAACAAGTTGGTGCACCACAATGGATGGATGTAATATGAGCATATTATCATATGACGAAGCAAAGATGTCTACAAATTATTTTATGATGGCAAAAAAAGTTTCATGTTCCTTAGGACTAAGAGTAGCTCCAAGTATAGTTATCTTAGGATTCTCTTTTGTTATAATGTTAACATTAATAATTTCCTCAACAAGTGATTTAGAACTATCTTGCAAGTGTACCATTGTAGGGGGAAGGTTGATTTCCTCATCTATTAATGCCTCTAAAAGGTTTTCACCAGTATTCATATTTTTCTCTTGATTTTGATTTTTTTGATTTGATATCACATCAAGGAGGTTTTCACTAGGGACTTAAATTTTTAGTTTCTTATTTATTTTGATTTTTAGATTCATTTTGACTAAGGAAATTTTCTTGCTCCCCATAATATGTTGACCTATCTAGGTTGATTTCAAAACCCTTTTAGTGATCCCTTGGTGGAGTGCCATCTTGTTCATCATTTTGAGATAAGTCAATTGGTAAGTGATTTTGTTGGTCCTAAGGGATAAGCTTAGGGTATTGGAGGTCAAGGTTAATAGTGAAGACTATAATAGCATTGAAAATATTTATGGTAGAAATATATTTGTAGAGACTATGAGAGGAGATTGTTTCAATGTCAAAATAAGCTTTCTCAGATATTATGTAAGTGTCACTGACATCCTCATTTTGATCACCAAGGGGTTTGTATCCTATGCCATGAGATTATTAATTTACGTGAACGTGTATAGGTTTTTGAATTCTATGTTCATGAAGGTCTACTCCTTTTCATTTATAGTTCATGATTTAACACATCTTCTTTGCTATTGGATACTCATTATTTTGAAAACAATTACTAGCCTATCATCATATATCCAGGAGTCATTTGGAGCTTTTAATATTCTCATCTATAAGAAAACCAGACTTGACAAAAGTGGTTGTGCTAAATTGATAGGATATGTTTTCTTTCTTCTTGTTCATTTTGGGCCTACCATGGATTTGAGGTGAAATGGGGAGTTTAGCTACAAGTAAATAATATTGGATTTTTTATTCTCCATAACATTTATCAAGGATATTGAAATGAGATTTAGAGTATGGGGTTTTGGAAGTATATGGGATATCATCTAGATGTATGTAGGAAGATGAATTTATCATTTTTGGTCATGTGGATCTATCTATTTTAGTTTCATTTTTGGTAATGGGATAGTAATTGGTTTTATGGTATCATTCCTCCAACATTTTGTAGTATTAGGAAGGTTGAGGATCTCTATGGGTAGTCACTTTCATGCCTGAATGCAAAAAATTAATGTATTGATGGAAGGTGAATGGGAAATATTTCATGGATTGAATCCATGGTCGAATAAGAATGATGTTTCAAGGGAGATCAAGATCATTGACATAGAGCAAGGTTTGATGCATGACATGCCCAATCATGATAGGAAGATATATAGTGCTCATTGATTCCATCTCAACATTATCATACACTTTGATGATGATGGGATTGTTGTCACTTATATTTTCACCCTTTGAGTATATGTCTCAGCTCTCCTCATCCAAGTGGCACAATTGAAACACCTCTAGGTTGTGGGTAGCCTAAGGATGAGGTAAATCTCTAGATAGGGCTAGCTCCCTTGATATACCACTTGTAGACCACTACTAAACCTATGCTTGTGAGTGAAAAGGGAGAGTGAAAACTAAAATTAAACTATCATAAAGGAGGTGATACACCAAATTAGTTGATGAATTCCAATTAGATGCATGTTATGCATGAGAATAAGGGACTAACCAAACATACACTTTTCCAATTTGAATCTTCTCACATCAATGTTTCATTATGAGGTTATGGATGAATATTTAGGTTGGGAGGACTAGAAAATAGGTCTATAATAACACTATTTAATAGGATAACTTACTCAACCTTGACATTTCCTATAACACTTCACCTGACTTGCAAGAAGTTGTAAATAGGTGAGAGAATGAGACAACATGCTAAAGAAACCATAGTTATCACTAAGAAAGATCTAACATAAAAGTAAAACACACTATGAATAATTATGGAAGAGGTAAAAATTAATAGTCTTATTGATCAAATGGTATGCAAATGAGTAGGGCTTCACCATACTCAGGTGGATCATAATTTACAAAGGCCAAAATGGCTAGTTATTATAGAACTTGAGAGAGAGAAGAGAAGAGAGAAGTCCAAAGGCCATAAGGACACTTGTGAATCTAAAAAAATGAGTTAGATATCCATGATAAGAATATGTGAAATGAACCATGCAAGGTTAGGAAGCAAAAGTGTCACCCCAAGTCATGAAACTCTTGAAATATGGTGTAGAAGTTCTCATTCTAGCTCAAAATTTGCCTTCATGATTTAGCCATGTTTGAACATCCCAAAACTAACTAGGGATACGTATGATTATTATAATGAAGTTTAAGGGTTTCACACATGTCTCCCCTTACATTGCTTGTAGTCCTAGTCATCTAGAATCATCTAGAAATGAGTTATCACTGTACTCTAAGAAAACTCCTCTTTTAGTCACCCCTCACACTTGGCCTCAAAATTGGATTAATTTTTCAATGAAAATTCATGGGATGGAGTAGAAGACACTTGGAAATACTTTCCATGGCCTTATACTTCTTAATCACACCTTAAAAGCTATCCACTTGAAGTTTTCACACTTCTCACCATCATGCTCATTATGCCAGTTTTGACTAGCTAAGATGAATCTATTTGTTGGGTCACCTATGATTTTTTATAAATAAATAAATTGTCATGGGGAGTTATATTAAGTCTTAATATTCCCCTCCATGTGATTTAAATCTTTAGACTCCTTCTAGAATCTGCACAACATATAAAAAAGTCAAGAAAACCTTGTTTTGTACCCTATTCATACAATTTCATATAGTCTAAAGGCATGGGGATTATCCTGAGAGATTATTATACAAGGTTAAATAACTTTCATGGTCACTCTAACCCATTTGGATATCCCTCCAACCTCATTTTCCCAATCAGGTCCTTCTAAGGGTTTAACAAGGGTTTTGAGTAGTTTTAACTTTTAGTGATGTTTCATGAAGGTCTGACATCTAAATCTAAAATCAATTCCACAAAAGTGATTTTCAGGGCCATATATAAATCTTAGAATCTTCATTTACCTCCATGAAAAACCTTCAAGGAGGTGTGAACTTCTAAATTTGCTCTATCAATTTTAATTCTCCACTTTACATAGGTCCAATGTAGCTCTGAGCTCAAAATAAAATTCCTCATGTTTCCCCTATAGATTGAAAAAACATGGAATGAACCTATAATAATTCTTAAAAATTATATGAATCATATCTCATGCTATAATTTTAAGTGAATTCCCATTTAGCCTTAGGCTTAAACCCTGCCTAATAGGCTTGATTGTAAACTTAGCCATGCAGACCATCTTGTTGGGTTCCATACTTATATGAAGTGTTTATAATGTTTCATTAGGTGTGTTTAAAATTTAAAAACCTCTTTTCAAGGTTTATTTTTCTTCTATTCCTTCCATTTATCACCTTTTCTCAAACTTGCCAGTTTATGCATAAAGGAAAGTACCCTCTGTCTGAGACAAAATAGAGGGTACATCCCCTATTTTATCCAATAAAATGAAAGTTATATGGGATTATAAAAGTAATAAAGGTGATATATATAAATTTCTATATCTTGACTAGGTTATTTGACATTTCTAACTCTTTAATACCCAAGACAGGCATGTGTGGAGAAAGGACTATGTGCAGGGTTTGGGACATAGGTTGCACATTGCAACATTGGAGGTCCCTTTTTAATATATATCCATCATGGTGGTGCCATTATACTATTAGTATTATGATTGATATGTTACAATATTAATTCATCCATATAACCTCTTATGTACCTCTCCATACACCTTGCTTAGTCAAGGCTGAGTGTCATTTGCTGATTGTGTTCACTTCAAATTACTATACCTTTAGATGTCCTACAAATTTTAGCTTAAATTCAATGCTTAAAGACCTTTATTAAATATTCCATGATAACTTAATAATTAATTAGACCCATTTTTTCACCTTGGGTAACCTATACCATCACTTAGGCACCCTATCTCAGTCATTGTCACCCTACAATCACCTATAGTTGACTATGCAGGGTCATGTAGGTGTTTATGAGCTTGGAAGATCATCATGTTTGTTTCTTAATATACTTGAAACCTTTGAGAAAGTTTCCAATCACTTTTTCAAACCATAAACTTACCCTAACACTCATATATTCAAGAAAGGAATACCTTCTCAAACTTGAACCCTATGTTGGTTATAGATGAATATGCTTAAGCCATTTGTACGGACTGTCATTTCCACTAATGGATGCAAACCATCTTATATGCTTGCCTTGATGATTATGTTTCCAAATTTAAAAATTATTAGTGAAAAAATACATTCCACCCTATTTCAAATCTTTAAATTTACTCATTAGGCCTAAAATGCTATTGACTCATCCTCTTGTAGGCAACATTGTAGAATTTCAGTGTTTAGAAGGCAACATGGGAGCTCTTGAAAACCAACCTCTTCAACTAAACCACCTCTCTTTTGAAAATCAAGAAAAATACATGGGATCTTGAAAATTAATGTATTTTGAGGTCTTATAAACAAATACAACTCTATATAATGATACCCCAAAAAGGGCCTAGACCTCTATTTTGCCAATTTTGGGAAAAGGTCCTTGAATCAATCATTCTTCCTTGATCATAGTTTTCACTTTTATTTTGCCAATCTCATACTTTAAAACAGGTCTTGTCATGTCAAAATAACTATAAGAATTAATTATGGTATCACCACTTTTCTAACCTCTTCGTACAAATGCCTTTATGTCTCTACTAATGCCACCTTTAGGTGGTCATTGTAACATACACGTAGAGAATGCAAAACTAGACAGTATGTAAATGTGTGAGTTCCAATTAAGTTTGGTATTTTTAAAAAGTTTAAAATAGACCCTAATCACTATAAATATATATTTCTTAGCATAGACACTCCTCTTAACATGATATTCTTCATGAGGACACTTGTATATGTGCATTAATGGCAGGAAACTGTGAGTGACTGTGTTGATTGTCTTCTCATGTTTTCTATGGTGTCACTTGGGTTTCTCATGTTTGTTCATGATCCAAGAGCCTAAAAAAAACATTAATACCATAATTAATCCTCAATTAATGTGTTTCATATCTTTTCACAACTCTCCTAGCTAACTGATGTGATTGTTACAAAGTAGACTAGCTATATGATAGTTATGGCTGCAAACTCATGGAATGTTGCCTTAGAGGATGAGATTAAAAGGTGAGTGGATTTAGAGTAAATTGAAAACATGATAATGAAACTATTACAACCCTCTATAACCATGACCATATCATGAAAATTTAAACATGGTGGAAACATGCCTTTCAATCTCAAATAAGACTAGTCTGCAAAATTAAGGTGATTTGCCCATCACAACACCTTAAAACATGAATCCAAGTATGGTTAGAATTAGAGGGGAGATAAAAAATCATCTTGGATAAATATTAGCAATTTTATTGTATGTATTTTATCAAACCAAGGCAAAACCTATAGAGTGTACAGATTAGCAAGCAAAATAGATTATCTAGCTTCTTAAGAATGGTTCATAAAGTACGAACCACCATTCCTTTGAAACCAAACATCAAATGGAATCTAACTAAGTGAAGAAGACACCCCCAAGATATTTTTTATTGAAATCTTTCCTATTTACCATACCAAGTACAAACCTGAAGACCATTTTTGCTTGTCAAGCCTAGTGGAAGGAGAGAGAAGTAGTTTTATTCATTTATTGAAGTTTATAATAAAATTTATCACTAAATTAAGTTTAAGGAAGACCAAGGGACACTATTAAAATGGCCCCAAATCTAGGAGTCTGTACAATTCTATACACATCATTAAATATTCATTTTTTCAAGAAAACTACCCTTTTTTCTAAATAACCTACCACTTTTCAATTATTAATAGTTAATAAAGAATTTATAGGACACATGGTATATTAAATTATCCTTTAAAACCTTCACATTTCCCTAAGAAGCTGTACAACTCATTTAATGCCCTATTTTGACCCCCAAAATGACTCAAAAGTACTTAAGAACTAAAATGACTAATGACCAAGGATTATATAACATTAAATAACATAAAATGACCTATGATATACATTTTAACATAATATTATACCCTTAAGACACCTAAAAAACAAGTTTTACCTATAGGATCCCCAATTTGACCGACATAGTCAAATTTGGTCAACAAATTGGTGACTCATAGGGGTAACATGCCTGTTATACTAAAGATCAGTAGCCTTAACAATATATTAGGCTTAAGGAGTCATCTAAAGTTGAAAACAAAACAAAGAGACCTTTGATCATTGACCACAAGCTTTGATCAAGACAAGACCACTTGACTACCTCAACCACACAAAACAAAAGACACACACAAAACCAAACAAACTAACTAACAAGACAGACACACACATATGTTCAAGGCACTTAGGAAAATAAAAAACAAACCATTATAAACAACTAAAAACTAAGCATACCTCCTTCCTAGATCAAATGGGAAGTTTGAAACTTTCCTTGCTTCATGACATGAAGGATTTAGTGAGACATGTAGCCTTTTGACCTTTAGCATTGATGGCCTCCATCTTATTCATGGTGTTTTCCAACTTCATTGGGATGATGCTCAATGAGAACCAAGTAGTTCCATATAGTTTGGCCATGGAAATGGACTCTTCTTGCATCTAAACAATCTCAACCTTATTATGTAGTTATTGCTTGATGTGTAAGTTTGATAATATGATAGTCCTTTCAGCCTTGCTCTCCTCCTTGACATAATCTGCTTGATGTTTGGAAGCACCAAGATTTCCTTCACCATATTCCCACATCCCTAAATGTGGTTTTACCTTAGATGGATCTCTTGGTTATCTTTTAGTTACAACAAGATCTGCCTTGACATCATTATCCATGTCTTCAACTTCTTTTACACTAGCATCATCAAATGGCTTCATGATAATGGGTTCTTGACCAATAGAATGACCTTCATCTTTATGTTTGATTGAACACTCAAGATCAAATTTATTAGACTCATCAGCAAACTTTTCATCAGATCTAAAATCTTTTGGAGAAGAAAAAGCTTTACCCAACTTATCAAATTCCTTGCATATGGCATTAAACTTCTGTCATAAATCTTCTTCCTCATGAATGTCATCTTCACGAGATATTTCCTCTACCTTGGTCTCGTGAAACTCTCTTAGGACCACCACTTCTTGAAGAGTGACTTAACCTTCATCCTTAATAGTATACTCCTCTTCATGCTTAAGATGGTCATCCACAACTTCATGATTAGACATGGACTCTTCTTCAAATACCTCTCTCTTCAAGTCTTGGCCACATTCCTCATAGATACACATCCCCTCAAAAATGGAGGCATTAGAGTCTACTTCATGGACACACATCCCTTCAAATATGGAGGCATCAGCTTGTGGATTGTCCTTTTGTTCACCAAGGGGAGTCCCTATAGTGATTTCTTCCTCATATTCACTCATGAGATCTTCTTGATCAACCATGAATTGAGTTTGCTCTTCTTCACTTGCTTCTCTCAAGATAGGCTCTTCCTCAAGAAGGGGTGAGGTGGAAGGTTGATGGATAGGATCATGTGAAGGATATGGAATGTGAGGTGTATTTGAAGGTTGATGAGTTGGAGATGGAGTGTGGGATGAAGGAGAAGGCTTATTAGTGGATTTGGGAAAGAGAAAATCACTAGTAAGCTCATAGGAAAGTGAATTCTTGGGTTGATTTGAAAGAGAAAAAACATCATAAGCAAGAGCTGCATCTTTCCAATAATATCTTTGTGTGTAATCCATGGAATAATCTGATTCTATATGACAAGACTCATAGAAGTACTCTTAAGTCTGATAGGCATCATGGTATGAATAATAGGGCTTATATTGGGACTGATAGAGAGGTGTTTCTTGATAGGTTTATTGATAACCTTCCTCATAGGGTTACCCAACAATATGGTGTCTATATAGAGATGAAAATGAAGGGATATAGGGCTACCATGGCTCATAACATTGATAGGACTGTTGAGGGTAAAAAGTGATTCATAGCAAGGCTGATAAGAAGGTTCATAATATGAGTATTGGCCATAGTTATTCAAGTCAACCTCATATGTCAAAGGAAACACAAAAATTGATCAAAATTTTCAAATAGATATACCTAAGTTGCTTACAACCAAAATTTATCTTTTAGAGTCACCGTAATCCATGGAATCATCTGATTCTATATGACAAGACTCATAAAAGTACTCTTGAGTTTGATAGGCATCATGGTATGAATAATAGGGCTTATATTAGGACTGATAGAGAGCTGTTTCTTGATAGATTTATTGGTAACCTTCCTCATAGGGTTACCCAACAATATGGTGTCTATATAGAGATGAAAATGAAGGGATATAGGGCTACCATGGCTCATAGGATTGATAGCCATTTTGATAGGACTGTTGAGGCTAAAAAGTGATTCGTAGCAAGGCTGATAAGAAGGTTCATAATATGAGTATTGGCCATAGTTATTCAAGTCAACCTCATATGTCAAAGGAAACACAAAAACTGATCAAAATTTTCAAATAGATATACCTAAGTTGCATACAACCAAAATTTATCTTTTAGAGTCACCATTGGTGTTAGCTTGCTTACTTCAAAAAGTTGATTAGAAGAAAGACACACCAACAATCTTCCCACTCTCTTGAACTTTGGTCCCACTAGGCATGCCAAAAATTGTTGTCACTTGTATTTGCACCCTTTGAGGAGATGTCTCAACTCTCCTCATCCACGTGGAATAATTGAAAGACCTCTAGGATGTGGGTAGCCTAAGGATGAGGTGAATCTCTAGATAGGGCTAACTCCCTTAATGTACCACTACTAAACCTATGCTTGTGAGGGAAAAGGGAGAGAGAAAAATGAAAATAAACTATCTTAAAGGAGGTGATACACCAAATTAGTTAATGACTTCCAACCAACTGCATGTTACACATGAGAACAAAAGACTAACCAAACATACACTTCTCCAATTTGAATCTTCTCACATCATTGTTTCATTATGAGGTTATGGATGAATATTTAGGTTAGGACAACAAGAAAAGAGGTCTATAATGACACTATTTAATAGGATAACTCACTCAACCTTGACATTTCCTAGAACACTTCATATGACCTACAAGAAGATGTTGTAAATAGGTGAGAGAATGAGACAACAAGCTAAGGAAACCATAGTTATCACTAAGCAAGATCCATCATTCAAGTAAACACAGTATAAATATTTATGGAAGAGGTAAAAATTACTAGTCTTATTAATCAAATGGTATGAAAATGAGTAGGGCTTCACCATACTCAGGTGGAGCAAAATTTACAAAGGTCAAAATGGCTAGTTCTTATATAACTTGAGAGAGATAGGAGAAGAGAGAAGTCCAAAGGTCACAAGGACACTTTTCAAGCTGAGCAAAGGAGTTACATATGCATGATAAAAATATTTTAAATGAACCATGCAAGGTCAGGAAGCAAAAGTGTCACCCCTAGTCATGAAACTCTTGAAATGTGGTGTAGAAGTTCTCATTCTGGCTCAAAAAACTACCTTCATGATTTAGCCTTATTTGAACATCCCAAAACTAACTAGGGATAGGTCTAATGATTGAAATGAAGGGGAAGGGTTGCATACATGCCTCTCCATAAATTGTTTGTAGTCCCGGTCATCTAAAAATAAGCTATCACTACCTGCACTCTAAGAAAACTCCTCTTTCAGTCACCCCTCACACTTGGCCGCAAAATTGGATTCAATTTTCCATGAAAATATATGGGAAAGTGTGAATGACACTTGGTAAGACTCTCCATTGCCTTAGACTACTCAGGCACACCTTACAAAGCCATCCACTCGATGTTCTCACACTTCTTACCATCATGCTCACTATGACAACTTTGACTGGCTAAGGTGAATTTGTTTATTGGGGTACCTAGGAGTTGTTTTAAATCAATAAATTATCATTTTTAGTTAGATTAAGTCTTAATCTTCCCCTCCACATGATTGGAATCTTTAGACTCCTTCTAGAACCTAAAAAACACACAAAAAGGTCAATAAAACCCTATTTTATACCCCATATATACAATTATGTATAGTCCAAATCCATGGGGAGTATCTTGAGAGAGTATTATACAAGTTTAAATAACTTTCATGGTCACTCTAACCCATGTAGATAGCCCTCCAACCTCATTTTCCCAATCGGGCCCTTCCAAGGGTTTAACAAGGTTTTGAGCAATTTTGACCTTTAGTGATGTTTCATAAAGGTCTAACATACAAATATCAAATTAATTCCAAAAAAGTGATGTTTAAGACCCTATATAACTCCTCAAAACTTCCTTGACCTCCATGTAAAACCTTCAAGGAGATGTGAACTTCCAAATTTGTTATATCAAGTTTGATTCTCCTCTTTGCATAGGTCTAATGTAGCTCTGAGCTCAAAATTAGATTCTTCATGTTTCCTCTTCAAATTGAAAGATTTAAAACACATTTAATGAACATATAATCATTATACAATAGGATAGGAATAATATCTCATGATATAAGTATAAGTGACTTCCAATTTGGCCTTAGGCTTAAACCCTGCCTAATAGCCCTGCTTGCAAACTTAACCATCTAGACCATCTTGTTGGGTTCCCTCCTTCTATGAAGTGTTTATAAAGTTTCATTAGTTGTGTTTCAACTTTAAAAACCTCTTTTCAAGGTTTTTTGGCTCTTATTCCATCCATTTATCACCTTTTCTCGAACCTGTCAGTTTATGCATAAAGGGAAGTACGTTCTATCTTAGACAAAATAGAGGGTACTTCCCCTATTTTATAAAATAAAATGAAAGTTAGATGGGATTATTAAATTCATAAAGTTGATATATGCCAATTTTTATCTCTTTACTAGGTCATTTGACCTTCAAAAATCTTTAACACCCAAGATAGACTTGTGTGGAGAAAGGACTATGTGCAAAGTTTGGGATATAAGATGTATGTTACAACATTAGAGCTCCTTCTCTACTCTATATCCATCATGGTGATTCCATTAGACTATTATGATAATGATTTATATTTTCCAATCTTCATTCATCCCTTTAACCTCTCAGGTACCTCTTCATACACCTTGCTTAGTCAAGACTGAGTGTCATCTGTTGACTATGTTCACTTCAAATTACTATACCTATAGATGTCCTACAAGTTTTAGCTTGAATTCAATGCTTAAAAACCTTTATTAAAGCTTCCATTATCATTTAAAAATTATTTTGACCCATTTTTTCACCTTTGGTAACCTATACCATCACTTAGGCACCCTATCTTAGTCACTGTCACCCTATAATCACCTACAGTTGACTGTGCAGGGTCTTGTAGGTTTTTATGAGCTTGGAAGATCATCATGTTTGTTTTTTAAGACACTTAAAACCTTTGAGAAATTTTTAAATCACTTTTTCAAACCATCAACATACCCTAACACTCATATATGCAAGAAAATAATACCTTATCAAACTTGAACCCTATGTTGATTGTAGATGAATATGCTCAGGCCATTTGTACAGACTATCATTTCCATTAATGGATGCAAACCATTTTATATGCCTAAATTGATGATTATCTTGAAAAAAAAATGAACTTATTAGTTAAAAATACATTTCAACCTAATTCCAATATTTAACTTTACTCATGATTCCTAAAATGCTATTGAGTCATCCTGCTATAGGCAACATTGTAGAATTTCAGTGTTTAGAAGGCAACTTGGGAGCTCTTGAAAACCAACCCCTTCAACTCAACCACCTCTTATTTTGAAAATAAAGAGACCTATATAGGATATTGTAAATTAATGTATTTGGAGGTCTTATAAACCAATACAACCCTATATAATGATACCCAAAAAAGGGCCTAGACTTTTGTTTTGCCCATTTTGGGAAAAGGTCCCTGAATCAGTAATTCTTATTTGATCATAGTTTCCACTTATATTTTTCAAATATCACACTTTAAAATAGGTATTTTCATGTAAAAATCACTCTAATACTTTAAGGAGGGTGTCACCACTTGTCTAACCTCTATGTACAAATGCCTTTATGTCTCTGCTAATGCCACTTGTAGGTGGTCATTGTAACATACAGGTAGAGAATGCAAAACTAGACAGTATGTAAGATGTGTGAGTTCTAATGAAGTTTGGTCTTTTTCCAAAAGTTAAAAATAGACCTTCCTCACTATAAATATAGATTTATCAACTCAGACGCTCCTCTCAACATGAGATTCTTCATGAGGACACCCGTATATGTGCATTAATGGCAAAAAATTGTGAGTGACTATGTTGACTATCTTCTCATGCTTTCTATGGTGTCACTTGGGTTTCTCCTATTTTTTCATGCTCTAAGAGCCTACTAAACATATTTATACCATTATTAATCCTCCATGAATGTGTTTCATAGCTTTGCATAGCTCACCTAGCTGACTGATATGACAGTTACAGATCAGACTAACTGTATGATAGTTATGGCTACAAACTCATGGAATGTAGCCTTGGAGGATGAGATTGAAAGGTGAGAGGATTGAAAGTACATTTAAAACATGATAATTAAACTATTACAACCCTCTATAACCATGATCAAAGCATGAAATTTTAAAAATGGTGGAAACATGCATGTCATTCTTAAATAAGACCAATCTACAAACTTGAGGTGATTTGCCCATCACAACACCTTGAAAAATGAAACCAAGAATGGGGAGAATTATAGGGGAGATCCAACATCATCTAGAATCAATATAATCAACTTGGTTATATGTATTTTTTCAAACCAAAGAAAAACCTATAGGGTGTACAAATTAGCAAGCAAAATAGATAGTCTAACTTCTTAAGAATGGTTCACAAAGCATAAACCACCATTACTTTGCAACCAAACATCAATGGAATCTAACTGAGTGTAGAAGACCACTTTTCCTAAAACCTTTCCTACTAACCATACCAAGTACAAACCTACAGACTACTTTTGCTTGCCAAGCCTAGTAGAAGGAGAGAGAAGTTTTCCTAAAACCTTCCTTGCTGACCATACCAAGTACAAACCTAAAGACCACTTTCGCTTGCCAAGCCTAGTAAAAGGAGAGAGAAGTGGTTTTCTTCATTTTTTGAAGTTTATGATCAAACTATTCACTAAATTAAGTGTATAAAATACTAAGGACACTCCTAAAATGTCCCCAACTATAGGAGTATGTACAATTCTGTACACCTCATTAAATGCTCATTTTTTCAAAAAAACTACCCTTTTTATAAATAACTTGCCACTTTTCAATTAGTAATAGTTAATAAAGACTTTTTAGGACCCATGGTAAATTAAATCATCTTTTTAAACCTTCACATTTCCCTAGGAGGTCATATAACTCATTTAATGCCCTATTTTGACCTCCAAAATGACTCAAAAGTACATCAGGACTAAAATGACTAATGACAAAGGCTAATATGACATTAAATAACATAAAATGACCTATGATATAATTTTTGACATAATATTAGACCCCTAAAACACATAAAAAACAAAGTTTACCTATAGGGGCCCCAATTTGACCTACAGGGTCAAATTTGGTCAACAGGTATTTAGATCCAATGCTACTCTTGAGTAACCAAGATGTTTGATTAATTTCAATGTGCAGATGTTCAAGCTTGATCCATTGTCTACAAGTACCCTTTTCACTTTATGTTTGGTGATGAATGCCTTGATATACATGAGGAGATTTGAGATGGGCCAATAGGAGGTAGGTCATTTTGGTCAAAGATGAGTTGTTGATTCAAAGATAGGTGTTCAAAGAGTGATTTTAATTAGGATGCATCAATGTCATTGGGGAATATTGAATCTTGAAGGACTTTGTACAAGATGACTCTGTAAAAGACATCCTTATGAACATTGTATGTTTTGAGAAGATCCAAGATGGAGATTTGGGGAGGAGTGTTCTCAAGTTGTTTAATAAGGTTGCATTATCCTTCAAGGGTAGGAAAAGGAGGCATTTGGATATTGATTTTGTTATGCCTAATTATGAAAACATGGTATAAGGCTTTGATTTTTATGGTTATGACATGATTATCTATATGTTCAATGTGACCAACAATTACACCATAAGAATGGGTGGCTTTTTTATAGTTGACATTATTGGTTTGAGCATTTTCACCTTGATTCGATTGTGGATGCGGTTGATCATGTTTTGGAAAGGGGTAGTTATATATCCCTAACTAATTATTCTTTCATGTGGATGCATCTCCTTTAATTACAATATCTTTGTTATCAATCAAATCTTGGATGTAAATTTTTATCTCTATGCATCGATTAGTTGAATGTCCTTTGATTTTGTGAAATATGCAATTTTCATTCTCTTTTTACCATGTGGGTGCATATACCCAAATTTGGTCAAGTAAAGACAAGTATTATGTCTTTTACAACTTTTATATTTATAAGTTCTTAATTCTGAATCAAGATCTATTGGCACATGTTGTTGTAGTCATATGTATTTTTTCATCACTCACTAACATGATTTCACGGTATTTATTAAGTTTTAGTCTTTTATGTCATTCCCTATTTGAGTCACAAGGATCTAAGGTCATTTTCCCCTTCCATCCTACTATTTCCTTATTTCTAGATAGGAACACACTATTTGGACTATCTTGCTATGTTGAGTTATCCGAAAGGACCAGTATTGTCTAATGCACATTTTGGGACCCTTTTTAATTCATGTTTATTTTTATGACTATTTTAACCTTATTTGATTCAATTGGTGCATCAATGGGTTTTTATAATTCAAAACTAGGAGTCTTCTATTTAAAGGGTTCCCTAAGGCATTTTACATCTATCACTCATCAATTTGGCACCAACATAATAAAGATAAGTTATACTACAATATGCTCAATACCAAATCTATCTAAAGTGTATACATGTCAGATCTAGACTTCATGTTTAGACCAAGAGGAAGGCCTCAGAGAAGATCATTTATATCCACACTACATATGATCTAGTCACACACACATTAAAGGGAAAACTACATCATCTTGAGGTCCTTTTTTGGGGGATATGTAGACAATGCTCAGTTCAAAAGGGTTTTAGGGCTAGCTTGGCCATTTCCACTTCCCTATTTTCCCACCATTTTGAATTTAATATCCATTTGATTTTGTGTATATGACTTCACAAGGGTTTTGAAGAGAAAATATAAAACATAGGCTAGATTATGTAATCTCATTTTCATGATGGGTTGAAGCATATCTACATGGAATCTTAACAAAACACTAGTTTACACTTTTGTTACAGGAACAACCTAAACAACATCATTATATAAGGACAACATTGCAGAGCACTCTAGTCCTAATCCATTGGTCTTGTTCCACATAGACATGATAGTCATGTAGTCTAATCAAAAGTTGTCTCAATCAACTTTAGACTTTTATACTAACATACACAGCTATGTGTTCCCTAGATAGATAAGTTGTTCATTATTCTTTGTAGTTTTTAGTCAAAACCCTAGTTTCTTAATGTCATTTGTTTGAAATTGAATGCATGATTGAATGTCCATTTGATTATTCATTTACTTTACTAAGTTATTTATCATATTAGATTAAAATTCCATCAATCCCAATTTTGATAAAACATATTGGTGAACCCATTTTATTTTTCATACATAGTCAAACCCTAGAATTTGACCCTAGGGTTTCATTTTAAATATTGTCCTCCTAGGGTTTCAAATTAAATTCTAATTTCCTTATGTATGCATCTAAATCTGCTCACTTAATTTACTGTCACTAATAATCTTATTAGTCAACAGTAATTCCACTCATCTTATTTTATCCTACTAATTTATCCCCCTCCTAATCATTTATCTAATGTCCCCCCTCAATATTCCTTTTCATCTACTAACCTTACACATCCCCACCAATCATTAATCCCCATTATCCCATCCTAATCCCATTTACCTCTATTATTTGGGAATTTTAAATTCTCATGACCCACCTACCCACCTACTAACCTACTCCTTAGGATCTCCTACACCCCTACATTCTCTAGAATCCTTTAAACACCTATCTAATCCATCCCTAATCATGTTTAACCCTCCCATAAGAGTTCTAAAGGTTTTTACCTCTAGATACTTCTCTCCTCTAGAATCCTTCAAGGAATTTTAAATTCCTTAGATAATTCCCATCCATTGATCTTCCTCAACCAAGTTTAAATGCCAACCCTTGATCTTTCCTTCCACAATCTGTAAAATCAAGGCTACTCCTCCATTAGAGCCATATTATGAATGCATAACCAATTCATATCCAAATAATCATTGAATCATCCTTCACCCAACATCCATAATCATGCCATCATAAGGACAAATATTTGAGTCTATATGCACTTAATTATCCATTTGAACATACCTATTAGGAGGGATTATGGAAACAAATCAAAATGATTATTTGGGTTTGGATTTACACAATTAAATCCCTACTATGTTAAAAAATCATTTACATTTTGGCAACCACAGTGGGACCACTTCAATTTTAATCATCAAGTTTGTTGGAATTAGTTTTGTAAGACTACAAGGTCAATTGGTGAATGGAAAATCTTGAAATTTGGCATGCACAGGTTGCAATCATGACAGTACACTGATATTCATGGCTTTGTCATACGTAATCATGATATTAACCTTGTAAGTTGTGATTTTATTTTAACCATCTACTTAACTGCTAACCATTTGTTTGACTACATAGGTTTTAGCCCTTTGATAATACCATGATTCATGATTTGCACTTTTGCTTGGCCAGTTGTGGTTTTGTTGACAAAGTAGTGATCTTACTAACTGCTAATGGTCTTGGACTCTACTTTATGATAAAATCACTACTTCATCAATAGTGATTTCTTCATGAGAATAACAATGTTATAGGTTTGTTTTGCAATTTTTTAAATCTTATTTTTGTAGGGTTTTACTAATAAACAAAATTGCTACTTCATGAGTAGCGACTTTGACCTACAAAACATGATATTGAGAACACAAGTCATGGCTTTACAAGGGTTATGTGGTGCATTTGAATTTTTCAATTTGTCTTTATTTCCTAAACTCCTATGTACTTGTGTTAAACATGTGTTTTGAAAAACATAGCTTTTGTCTTTTTGATATGCAGGGCTAGGCGAGGAAACGACATCAAACTCATTGGTAAACTCTAAGCTATCAGAACTTGACCACTTTTTTAATATTTTATGGATTTCACTCTGCCCATTTTTGGTTTTTACAAGGAATTCATTATTATATAAACATATATATCACATCCTTTTGTAATAATGTCCAAATGACTTTTATTTATGAATTTATATGTGTGATTTTATCTGAGCAGGATCAGAAGAAAGAAGTCGTGACCAGAGTATAGTCTGTGAGAAAAACAAAACACCACTGACCTTAGGACTTTTTCATCACTGACAAAATTGATGGTCATGTAATGCTCTGAAACATGATTTTGATCGATAAAATTATGCTATTGAGGTATTGGCAATGGTATTGATGGTTTAATCTTTGCCAATTAAAATTTGTTCATTGGTCTGGTTTTACCAATCTGATCTAACACCCTTAAATATTTTTTATGATAGCTATATACTTTATCATCTATTTTATCAATCAATTTTTAAACAACCTGTGCATACACATTTTTAAGAATTTAGATAATATATTCTAATTTTCTTGAGTTGAATATCCAAATTTTTAAAGCTTTGAGTTCTATAACAAAAATAGTAACTTATGTTTTATCGATAGTAGTGATTTTGATCTATCCAGTAGTAGTATTGTCATCTCAAAAGGTGACTTTTAAATTTTACCTAATTTCATTAATTGTTGCTAATCTATCTACTAGTTATCATTTTAGGGTGGATTTGGAATGTAAATATCACTGTAATCATTCTTGTGAGTTTCTAATTCTACCCAATTCTAATTAATATCTTGATTTAATACCCTATTTGTCAAATTTGTAAATACATCAATTTAAGCGTTAATTTTTAGTCCATCATAATCATTTGGAAACAAAATATTTTGACATTTAAATAATCTAACTTAAATTGCATAAATATCCATTTTGATTACATATTATAATTTTGAAGTTGTCATTTACAACAAAATTGTAATTTATGATTTATTGACGGTAGTGATCTTGTTGTCTTAATTTGCAGTTTTATGGTTTGCGATAAAACCACAACTATCGATCTATAACCAGTAATGATTTTATTGGTCTGAGTTACATTTTTTGCCTAAATCTTACAGTTTTGTAGGATAACCACCACAATCAGCTAGCCATTTGTGTTCAGTAATTTTGACCCCCAATCATGACTTTGTCTATTCTGGTTATGATTTTGTTTTATATTGACTGTGTATTCATGGTTTTACAGGTGCTTGGCAGTTTTGAAACAAAACATTACAACTATTAATCCTTGTGTTACATGATCCATCTTTTGAGTGTCACAATCAAACTACTAACATGTGTGGTTGCAGGCCGCCAGTCAAAGACTCTATTTGGCACTTTGAAAATTATTTTTGAATCATTTAAAATCATCTTTTCTTATATATATCATTTTTTATCACTTTGTCTTATATATTCTTATCTGTATTTTTTGTAAATATAATCATAGATCTTAATCTAATTGGTTAATTAATCATTTGGTATGCATGTTTGTATCCTAAGGGCTACGGTTGGTGTATACTCTCCCCCTTGCATCCTTAAAATAATACTTAGGGGATAAAAAACCACTTATAAACCCTCCCATTTTTTATTTTTTAGGGGCAACATGATGTGGAATTGGCACCCATGCACTTGCCATAGTCTTGGGGGATAGTGACCATGGATTTTAACATTGTGCACTAATCCAAACTCCATATTCCAATAGAGTATAAAAATCATGGATAGTTGTCATTAGGCTAAGCGGTTGACCTTATACAGATCATCCATGATAGAGAAGAGTTAATTCTCTGAACCAAGCATTAGATAGTACCCTACATGGACATGGGCCAAATTATACCTTCACAGATATTGAGGACACCCCTAGAGAGCCCATTCAACCTAGCATAGACCATTGGACTGTAATAGGTGTACCACTGTAGGAGTCAGTATTAGCTCTGAAGTAGCCATCGAGTGTAAGTAGGGTTGAGAGGGTTCAGTTGATACCATAATGAGTCACTGACCTACAACCTCACATGTGAAGTTGTTGGATGGTGTGGGTATTGGGTTACACACCCTCATCAGTTTACTAATTATAGTTTTGTGGTTTTCTTGATTTGATGTGTATCATGCTAAACCAGTGTTGTTTGTGAGATGAATCAACCTTCACCTAAACCTATATACCTATCTAGGTATTTTACACATATCATCTTTTATATCCTTACCTCATCATTATATCATCTTGTACACCCTATTATCCTTTTGTACATATCATCTTGTATATCATAGTCATCATCCCATTGTACATATTATCTCTTACACATCTCATATTATCTCCCATCACCACCTTGTCTTAATTTCATCCTAGTCCAACCATATCCACCCCCCATTGGTCATCACCCCATCACTTATATATATGAAACATCTTCTTGTACGTCCTTATCATCACCCTCTTATAAATATTATCTTTTCCTTACCATCCCATCTTTATCTCATCATTACCTTTTGTATGTCCTTATCCCATCCCCTACCTTATTTTCATCCCATTCTAGTCTAGTCATCTCCATCCATTGGTCAAACCCCCATCATCCACATATCCTAATCTCAACCACCTCTTTTCCTACATCTATAATCAATCCTTTGTCTTGTATATCTTTACCACATCATTCTATCATTTGGTCAGCTTTGTCATTGTCCCATTATCCACCCTCATCTTAATCCACATCCCCATCAACTACATATTGTCTTGTATATTCTTATCTCATCACTTTTACATACTTTTGTTCTATTGTACATCTTCCTAGTCTCATCCTATCCTCGTCTCACTCACATTAGTCATACTTCCCACGTATCCTAATTACATCTTATCTCACCATCCATCCTATCCTAAGTCCATACCCTGTCACTTGTCTTGACCTTGCCTTCATCACCCATCTAACCTACCCTCATCTTGTCTTATCCTAGTTGGGTCTTTCAGTCATATACACATCCGATCTATCCCCATCTCATTTATGCTACCCCTAATCAACTTCATCAACATCTATCATCATATTTGTCCTTGTTTCATTACCCTGCCACATTCAAAACATAACCCCATCCCATCTTGAGCAAATTAGTTCAAGGCTTGAGCTAGTCCTTATATCCTATCCATATCATCTTATCATCTTAGTCAAACTATCGCTCATCACTCAATCAGGTATTATACCTAGTCAATATATTATTAGCATCTTATCACTTTGTCAGTCTCTATCACCCTTGCCTATTCATAATTAGCACCCATCATATTGTCATCTTTCTAGTTCAGATCTAGGCACCCATCACAATCCTCAATCCTTTTGCTAGCATGACTACTAGGCATTGTTGATAGGTTGTTATAACCTATTGAATTATTGGTATAAAATATTATCATAGCCTTTAATCCATTTATCTATCTCATCCTCATCATCACCTATCATATTATCTCAGTCCTTCAAACCTCCTTTGACTCGAGAAGCCACCTCTCATCATCCATCCTTTATCCTTATGGATTTTGACCCAGTTTTTATAAACCAATGCATCCTAGCCAACAAGGATGAAGTCCTTTTACAGGAACTAGAGTTAGGTGCTCGCCTAACCTCAGACCTTGATCTCATTTGCCCTAAGTCACCATCTTGTAGCCCATCAAAATCAATATCAACATTCCTTGATGTGGTTACCCTAATCAATCAATACATAGTGGAAAATAAAGATGAATTTCTTTTATGACTATGTAAAATGGGTGCTAACTTTCCCAATGATTTTGGCCCCATAAGCCTAAAGTCACCTCCCAAACTAGTCCACCATCAACCCTTATCCCATTACCCTATACCATCTACTAGACCTATTTAAAACCCCTATTAAAATCCTCCATTTACTAATCCTAATCCATCACCACTCCCTCATCCTTTATCACCCACCACCATGAAGTTAGACCCCACCCTCATTGACCTATACACACACACACACACATAGATATATATATATATATATATATATATATATATATATATATGCCAACAAGGATGAGATCCTCTTGTAGTTCATTATGATGGGTGTACTACTTCTCAAAGGTGTTAGCCCCCTTTAACTTATTGCACCTCTAGCATAAACCCCTTCATGAAAGTATCCTTCCAATCCCCCATCCACTAGTTATAGCCAATCATCCACCCCTTCCCCTATTAGTAAAGGGAATCTAATCTTGGCTACCTCATCTACCATAAAACCATCCACCCAATAATGTCAATGATCATCTGATCTAAAGTCTGATGCTTCCACGTCTAAAATGCAAAGTGAAGAGGATCCATATACTCCCTTTTTTAGATCCTTGGAATCCATTTTCTAATAACTTGTCACTGCTAACATGATGGTTTATCCACCTATACGTCATATTGATCCCACTAAGCCTAAACCCACTTAGTATAAAGCAAAATGATATTGTCTCTATCATAAAACTTAGGGGCATTCCATTAAATGATGTTAAAACTTTTCAGACTATGTCCAAGACCTCATCAACCGTGGTGACATAGTAATGAGGATGAATAAGATGAATTT
The DNA here is from genome assembly GCA_037957365.1 of Torreya grandis. NCBI lineage: Eukaryota > Viridiplantae > Streptophyta > Pinopsida > Cupressales > Taxaceae > Torreya > Torreya grandis. Next base: position 224,941 of record JARHVA010008862.1, read on the forward strand.
AAATCCCTAGGTGAACAAGAATAGGAATGCCAAGATTCCATTACTGATCATGATCAAGCCCTTCCCCTTCCAAGCAAGGTCAAGACATCATATCCCTCTTCCATGATCCCCCCATCATTGACCAATCATACATAAAACACTAATCCCAGTCATCATCCCTTTCATGGACCTATCTTCACTCAATCCATTGTTACTCCATCATTTCCCTCTCACCCATCAAATGAAATACTCCTTGTTGAGAGGACGCTTATGGACAATCATTTTCCTACTAGCAACATAAATTCATATACACCAGAATCAACATTGGAGCCATCTACATCAGGATCATGTGCAGCACCAGTCATTGAGTCATATTCCTCATCAAAAACATCATCCCTCATCGATATTGTAGTAGATGTTGATAATAACTATATTTTTTAGGATCCCTCTAATCAAGGTACCTCCAATACATCACCAAGCATACCTTTGGATCCCATACAAGATGATGAAGTCATAACTGAATTTTTGAACACTTTATCTAATTTTTAGAGTGGATCTAATCCCCATTTGGATGCACATAGTACAACTAGTCTTTGTGATCCTTTGGATATTATTGAGGACACCTTCTTCAATGTGGAGGCTAGGGATCCTAGTGACCTTTATGAAGACTACGTTACCCATTATACCCTTAATCCGTCACATAACATAAATCATCGACCTCACCTCCCTAATCCCTATATCCCACTCCACGAAGGGAATTAATAGGGACATACATCATTAGATTCCCCTCTACATTCAACATTGTGTGCCACAAATTCCAAGGTCCAAGACCCTATTTCAAAAGTCATAAATAATAATATAGTCATCTTTGATCCTATTAGTCAAAATCAAGCAAAAGACAAATCCTTAGCCTAATCTAAAAATGTCTTCCCCTAGTGAAGCCCAATATCAGGCATTAGGTGACCATCAAAGTCAAAATAATCACTATATATCGAGTCCAAAATCAATTATCCCTGGTGAATTCCAACATCAAGCACCAGGGGGCAATTAATACCCAATCCAATCAATAAATAAAAGTAATAATTATGTGGCCAACCATCCTCTTAATGTTTGGATAAAATAAATATAAAGTTAAAAGCTCTTGGATCCCTTAATCTCATGGTACCAATCTAAAACTCCCCTCTACCATATCTAATGGTGTATGCAACTATTAAACCTCATTTCCACTCCCTATCTCATCATATTGATAGTCCTAATCATATCCCTCATTCACATCTTGTCTTCCATCCTCATAATCATGACAGGCTCCCATCCATACCATCTCCCTGATCCCTAGGTAACATTATGCCTCATAGGGGTTACAAAGACACCTGGTTAAAGCATCTAGAGGATGCTAAATCAAGAATCAATAAAGGCTACCAAGACCTGATTCTAGCAACACACATCTCTAGAACAAGTGTTGGTTACAGATCCTAATAATGCCTGTATTTTGAATCTCACCTTTCTCCAATAAATCAAGAACCCCCAAAAAAATCATTAGTCCAATGGTGAAAACTAGTCTTTTGGAACCTTGGGCAAGTACCATGATGAAAACTAGTTTTGGACATCATGGTAAAATAATCTATTATCCACATTTCACCTCAACACTTGGGGACAAAATCTGATCATTTCATATCTTTTGTCAATCTATCCATACTTATCTCATCCCTCATCAAATTATCTACATAACCCATCCACATCATCCTAATCCATCTATCCCTTGTCCATCACCTCCATCCACTATTGTTATCCATCATCTACCATCATATCATACATCTTAGCTCTCCTTGCATCCCTTATCTTGACCTTCGTAAGGAAGTGTAAGGTATGTTGAGAATTTTTTTGAAATCTTCTTGGCATATCCTCTAATGAACACTCAAGCAACTAAAAATTTGGTTCCTTCATGACGAGGTCATTGGCAATGCCTATTCCATTCTTCCTTGGTTTGCATCACCCCCATCCTTTTGCCACCCCACTCATCATTCCATCCATACTCATCCTTATCTTGGTTACTAGGATTGGTATTCCCTTTGCTCGTAACCCCATTTGTACAATGTACATACACATTCCAAAAAATCCCTAAAAATATGAAATGTGTCAAAAACCTTAAAAATCATAAAAGTTAAAAAATCCAAAAATAGTCCATCGTGTCTTATCTTATACCCCATCCCCTAGTCGCATCCATCTCACATCATCCTAATTATCATCCTTAAATATAACATTTAGTCTTGAAATCCAATCCTAGTGGTCACCCATCCCTTCATATCTTCAATCTCATCCATAGAGTAGGTATTATTGGCACACATAACCTTTTTAAATATTTTAATCTAGAACCCATCACTTACTTATTAATGCCTTTTCATACCTAGCACCCATCACATCACTTTTTGCTAGTATGCAAGGTACTTGATCTCATCAGTATCTTATCATTGCGTTCTCACACCCAACACTCATCAAATCATTTCCTTGCTAGTGTGAAATTTATTTGATCCCCTTAATCCTCTTCTTGCTAGATTTGACTCTTACAAGGCCCTATCTATTGATAATCCTTGGTCATCTTCACATCCATATCCTCATCCACATTCTTATCCTAATCCTAGTCTCTCATCCAAGTCCATACCTTTATCTAAATCACTAGTCAATCCTCATCATTTTCATTAATCTATCCCCAATCCAAGACCATCCTAAGTCCACAATCACATCATGATCATCCAACCCATCACCTAATCACTCATCCCATCATTAGGCAAGACATTGTGACATTGCATGTAGATACTTATGTGTATTTGTTGTGATTTTCATGTTTGTATTTCTTTTATCATGTATATATCTTGTTTGTCTTATGTTTTTATTTGAATCATGTCTTTTTATCTATGGGGCAATGAATAAGGATCCTATGGGGACACCAAAAGTGTATGAGGACACCAACAGTGCCCACGAGGATGCAAAATTCACTATTTTCCCACACACTTTTGTATAATGTCCTCATGTTCATACTTATATCATGGGGCCTACTGTCAAGTTCTATATTTAATGGATTGATTAGACTATGATGAGCCTTCTGACACTTGTGATGGTTTGATCATCTACACCCTCATCCTTCATCGAATCATCTCATCATCCTTATCTCCATCACTAATTTAATCCTCTTGACTCATCCAACCAACACCCCATCATTTATCTTTATCATCTTCATCTCATCATTTAAATCATATCCTTCAATCACTAACAAGTCTAATCATCCTCATCATCATCACTTTCTAATCACTAATAATTACCATTGTCATCATCTCTTAGTCAGAACTACATCGGCCTAAGGTCTATTTAGACTATGTAGGCAACACTTGGCCACTTTTTAGTGCCCAAGGATCGCTCGACCACTGTCTCTCTCATCCATCATCATTCTTAAGTCATGCATCACTTAAATCCTTGAGCTATAATATCAATATTTGATAAATCACCATCCTCACAATCATCTCTTTAATCTTTTCCATCAATCGCCCATACCTGTTGATTAGGCTTGATAAAATAACCACATCCATATTTTCTTCCATTAATCACTGATTAATTATTGCTCCTTTGCATGTGTCTTTGATAGGGGAATCATCACATTATGACTCATTGATTTGATGTAATGCAGTCTTTTGGTCACTCAACTCTATCATTCTTTTCTATCATAACCTTCACCATCTCAATCAACTCTAGCTTTGAGCTACACCTATCATTTATCAAATCATCATCTTATCCTGGCCTATATATCTCCTTTATATGCATACTTGCTAGGGATACATCTAAAACTTATGACCCCCTTTAATCCTATCATTATCGTGTTATAATTAACTCCCCCTTGGGATGTGTTGACAATCATAACACCCATCATCTCTACTCCATGTACATGTGTCTTTACTAGGGGCATCATCAATTTGTAGCTCATTACTTAGGTTGATCATCTTCTTCACCATCTATCTCACATCTATCATCCCATCCCCTCATCTATCCATTGTATCCTGCCCCTCGCTTCTTTTTTTGAGTGGCCATCCATCTCATTCTTCCTTGCATGTCCCCTCGAGGGGTCATTGTCATATCCACTAACATCATCTACTAACATTCATCCATGACATGATTTTTATTTAAAATACCATTACTCCCTTTACTTTGATCCACTCATAATGCCCTTCCAAATATGGGCAAAATGTATGCATCTAAATCCTCTCGCTTAATTCACTGTCACTAATAATCCTATTAGTTGACATTAATTCTGCTCATCTTATTTTATCCTACTAATTTATCCCCCTCCTACTCATTTATCTAATGTCCCCCATCAATATTCCTTTTCATCTACTAACCTTATCCATACCCATCAATCATTAATCCCTATTATCCCATCCTAATCCCACTTACCTCTATTATTTGGGAATTTTAAATTCCCATGACCCACCTACCCCCCTACTAGCCTACTCCCTAGGATCTCCTACACCCCTACATTCTCTAGAATCCCCTAAACACCTATCTAATCCATCCCTAATCATGTTTAACCCTCCCATAAGAGTTCTAGAGGTTTATATCGCTATAACCTTCTCTCCTCTATAATCCTCCAAGGAATTTTAAATTCCTTGGATAATTCCCATCCATTTATCTTCCTTAACCAAGTTTAAATGTCAATCCTTGATCTTTCCCTCCACAATCTATATAAGTAAGGCCACTCCTCCATTAAAGCCATCTTATGAATGCATAACCAATTCATGTCCAAATAACCATTGAATCATCCTTCACCCAACATCCATAATCATGCTATTATAACAATAAAAATCTAAGTCTACATGTAATCAATTATACATTTGAACATCCTAGAAGGAGGCTAGAAGAAACAAGGAATTTGGTAAGATTTATATAATTCTGATTTATTTCCATAATCCTTCCTAATAGGTAGTTTGATTATTTGGGTTTGGATTTACATAATTAAATCCCTATTGTGCTCAAAAATCATCTACACCCTATTATATTGGCATGTGTGTTATCATTGGTTTCTATTTATCCTTTTTTCTCATTTTAATATTTTGAAAATTTAAAATACCTAATAAGGAATCTCTTATCCCTTGTCTGATTGATGCATTCTTAGGCATTTCTTATAATTAAAATAAAGAATAGACAAATTACTAAGATTTTGTGGTAGATACTAATCATGAACATGGTTATGTATATAACGATGATGATTATTATTTTTTCCATGATGATAATGAATAATATTATGCAAGTGATGATCAAGTGTTAAGGAAATTAATTTAGATGCATGTTCTTCCCCTACTTCTTCCATTGGATCTATACCAAGTCAAGAGAAAGAAACTAAAATTATAATCCAAAAGAACCTCTTATTGGTGATCTACTCTTTGATAATACTCATAGGTTATCAAAAAAAATTGCCATGTCTCTTTTTTGCATTTCACAATATAAAGCAAATAAAAATAAAATTCCATTGCATGAGTAAAATGGCAATTATGCATCTGAAGACTTGCATTCTACTTATAGTAATGTTCCTTTTACATATGACAAATGATATGCCTATGTAGAACATATAAATGCATCTCCCATACATTCTTCTCTTAATAATGAGCATGTTGTTATTTCCAATGTTAATAATGAATCTAGTATCTCTTTCGAACCTAATGACACTTTAAACAAGGAAACAAATAACATTATTTATCCTTTTGATAAAAATATTAATGTTTCAATTTCCAATATAAATATAGAAGGTAAAGATTCAACTTCTATGCCATGTGGTGATGTTGTGGATAAAATAGAAAGTACAAACACATCTCTTATACCCTCTTCTAGCGAAAATGAAAGTATTGTTATTTCAAATGTTGATTCTTCAAGTGAAAAATATTATGATAATGATGAAGATTAGAATAATGATGATTATTATTTGTATAGTGAAGAAGAAAATGTGTCTACTACACCTAGTCTTATTTACCCTCTTCCCATGTGGATAATGATTTTGTGATGAATAACAAATCAAATGTTAGCTTGCTTAATGATTATATAATTGCATCCCATAATGATGTTGTTAGTTCTCTTTCGAAAGATAAAATAGATGACCATGTTGATTTTATTAATGAGACCAATATTATTATTTTTTCTATTTCCATAGAAGATAATATACCTTTGTAAACTAATGATATATTAAATATCAACAAATCTCCTAAACTTACCATGCATCAAGAAGAGTTTATTCGTAACCCTTCCCTCCTATTCAAAATAGTGTACCAATGGCCAACATTAATTATTAAACGAACCACCCAAAAATATTAACATGCCTTCATAAGAATTGGTCTCTTTAATGCATGGTATGGGTGTTTTACAACATAAAGCACATCAACTTTCATTAGAAAGTAAGGCCTACCATTCTTTGATCGATTTGAATGTTATCCATGGTAACCCTATATAATGTAATATATGCTACACATCATTACCACATGATTTCCTGATACCAAAATTTTCTAAGCTCAATGGAAATGGGGATCCTTATTTGCATCTAAAATCTTACAAAAAAACTATGAGTTATTGCAATGATAATTTGATATTATTACTGTTATTTCCAGATAGTTTAGAGGATGATGCACTAAATTGGTTTCATCATTCACTACGTAATGGGTCATCACATACATATTTTGATTTAGAATATGTCTTATTTACACATTATATCTAGAATAAGGGACCCAGAGTCACATCTGAGAGATTACCATCATTACATTAGGGTAAATTAGAGCGAGTTTGTGATTACATATTGTAGTTTAAAACATGTATGCAAAAAATAATCTATCAACCAATAGATTTGGAGACAAAATACATCTTTGGCAGAGGTCTTATTTTTTGTCTAAAGGAAAAATTATTGTATTAAACCTCTAAGTCATTTTAACATCTTCATTATGAGATAATTGCATTGGGAAAAAAATTGGGGCTCATACAACCAAATACAACAATGTGTTTTGATATCAAATTTTTTCCACCAAAGTCATCCAACCTTATTCAAGACCTTGATCCACCTTTTTCTTAAAAAAAGTTTCCACTATAACCCCAAGTGAAATTCTTACATAAAGGAAAAGAATTGGTTTACAAATCAACTTCTACAATTACTAAAGCACCTCATGGAACAAAGCAACCCATACAATTTGACTCGTTTATAGAAAGGTCTCATGAAATTCTCAGACATTATTGGATAAAAAGATAATTACTCTTCTTCCTAATAATTATCATCCATGACAATGATTGGACAAAATAAAAAATAGGCCTTATTGAAACTTTCATCGCATTAATGGTCATTGGGATAATGATTATAGTGCACTTCAAGGTAAGATTAAGCGGTATGTTGATAGAGGTATTATTACATTTACTAAGGGGATATCCATATCTCTTTATCATCATTCTACTAGATCACATTCTACCATGACCTAAGTATTCCATGACATTCATATTAAGGAACCAATGGTTACTTGTCATGTTGATAGATGACGCATCTAGATAACACCATCATGAGAGTCATTGTATCACTAATTCAGTGATAGTGGAAGCTAGTGCAAAAAACTAAGCCAAATTATAGAAACATGGTAATATAAGTAAAAAATAATCAATTGACAATGATAATGCAATAGCTAATAAAGCTTTATGCGATATATATTACATAGTTTCAAGGTTAGAATATAGTGATTCAGATATATCAGATACTCACTATAGTTCACAGTTCTTATTCCCTTCAAGTTAGTCAGATGGTCAAGCAAGGTATAGATAGTTACTACATTATGCTCAGATACACATCTATAATCATAACATTTTAACATGTGAAATTAAATTTAAAACCATACATCTTAAAGCATAAAATGATAAATACATCCAATTATAACAAGTTCAAATATACCAAATAATTGGCATCCATATATATATATATATATATATATATATAAACTCTTCATTGTATATTATGTTATTTGAGGACTTTATATATATATAGTTACTACATTATGCTTAGATACACATCTATAATTATAACATTTTAACATGTGAAATTAAATTTAAAACCATACATCTTAAAGTATAAAATGTTAAATACATCCAATTATAACAAGTTCAAATATACCAAATAATTGGCATCCATATATATATATATATATATATATATATATAAACTCTTGATTGTATATTATGTTATTTGAGGAATATATATATATATATATATATATATATATATATATATATATATATATATATATATATATATATATATATATATATATATATATATATATATATATATATATATATATGTATGTATGTATGTATGTATTTGAGGACTTTATATATATATAGTTACTACATTATGCTCAGATACACATCTATAATTATAACATTTTAACATGTGAAATTAAATTTAAAACCATACATCTTAAAATATAAAATGCTAAATACATCCAATTATAACAAGTTCAAATATACCAAATAATTGGCATCCATATATATATATATATATATATATATATATATATAAACTCTTGATTGTATATTATGTTATTTGACGACTTTATATATATATATATATATATATATATATAAAGTCCTCAAATAAAATAATATACAATCAAGAGTTTATACAATGCAATGAACAAACACATTACCCTATAATTGGAGTATGGTCCACAAGACCCTCCTTGTCTAGGACAACATCATCTATATTAACTATTAAGGGAGACCTAGAACTAAAAGCCTCATGATCACCTTATGTCCTAGACCACGATATCTCTCTCCTCTATTTATCCTCATGTACAACAAATTGTGCCTTGAGATTGGTATGATGTCTCTACAATCATATATACTCATCCAATAGTGTAGAATCTAGAGTGGCCAATGAGTTTAGTGGAGGCATATATAGTCTTACCACCTTAGCTCTTAGATAGTATAACTTTATCGTATCTTAAACATATGTAGAAGTGGTAATCATAGCTCAATCAAATATGGGCATGTGAACACTGAAACTGTTGTATCCCACTTAATAAGACCACCCTTTATGGCATTGTTAAGCACATGTTGTGTCAACTCTTGTAGTGTTGACTCAGTCATCATCACCTAGTAATATTCATCTCATGCATAGACACAAAATGAAAAAAAATTATCTATTATTTAGTAAATAATTCAAAATAAAAATCATTCAATAAAAAATTAATTCAAGCATTCTATGCCTCCAACATCCCTCACAGGATCAGAGTCTAACACATCATCAATAACTCTGAATCCACCTAGAAATAATTGGGCCCACCTATGTTGTATCCACCATGTGATATATGTGTCAATGCACCCCACATCATCTACATCTAGGATATTTATCACAAGATCCCTCTCATCTACATGAATAGGGGAAAGATCTATTACATATGGCCTACCACTGTCCCCCAGTCTCATTGGAGCCTTAACACTCTATGCCCATAACCATAAAGCTTGGGGAAAATCTTGTTTCACCCTAAACTATCATGTAACTATCTCATATTTAAAACACTAAATAATATTAGCCATCAATCATGGTACTAACAACTCATATAAATCTAGCATAGTTGTGCCCCATCTTCTAACCACCCAATAAACCCTCTATATGTTCTCCAAATAATAGAGTCAACATTCAACTCATCTAGTAATATTGTATAATGCATGGTGTTTCGATCTCGCACCTACCTTATACTGGCTCATCTCAATGCAAATACTTGAAGATGTGCCCAATCGGTACATAACATACCCATCAGTTGAGTAACCACTATATGCTTACAGGCCCAATAGTATAATAAAATGGTTGAGCCAATGCTACCATTAAACTCCTCTTGTGTAAATCTATAAAGATATCGATTTAAATTCATAAGCATGGTCCAACCCCAAGAATACATGATCTCATGATCCTTTATATCATGGATGATATTATTCGTCTTATATGAGATGGACACACTGCCATACTAAAGCATTATGAATGAAGTTAATAAAACAACAAGGAAATTTGACACATGCAGAACATCAGATAATATAATAAGAGATAGTACAACATTAAAATCATTATGCTCACATTGTCCATGAGGTCTACCTTTCAAATGTATATATGCAAGATCCTTGGGGCCTAGGCCCCTAACATCCTGCAATACAAATCTAGTGTCGATAACTAGCAATCTCAATATCCTCTAGACATCCTATAAAGTGATTGTCATCTCACTATAGGCAACTAGAATGTATAGGTATTTATCTCCCACCATTCAGCTAATGTGATCATCATATGGACATCATACAACATCCACTCTAACCAACCTACATAGTTAAGGAATGCCCTCTCAACAATGGATCTCTCCTCATCAAATAGGGGAAAGGCATGAATGGTCTCCATCATTTGACCCCGTTGAAACTATCTACAATGCATATCCTCTTGCATGCAATAAAGAACACGACTTAAAAAATTATAAAACTCCAAATACAAGTCCAAAAGTAATCAAATATAATATGCAACATTATATTATAGATTAGAAAAAAAGGATGTCATCGCTCCCTAAGGGACAACAATGTGGGACAAGACCATGATAAATTAGATAGGGTTGTGACATATCCAGATACAATTAGCAAGAAAAGGATGGGGCAATGACCAACTAAAAAAAAAATCACTTATAGTTACCCTAAAATTATTTTTTAAACATACATGAGTTTGGATTCGATATTCACCAATCCAACCTCCTAATTGGCTTCAATCAATGTCTCTACCTCCATGAACTAGCTGCGTGAAATCACTCTCTTTTAAGGCATTTTTGCAATTCAGAGTTCAAATTTTCCTATTTTCAATTTTCAAATAAGTTTTTTTTTTTCAAAATTATATATGTATTGCTAGATATACCATACTCTTAAAGTATGTTGTGTCCTTACCAAAATCAAGAAGTACCTCAAACAAAAATGTTAGTATCTTGCAAACCATAGCTCTATTTCCAAAATCATTTCTTTCACACAAAATATGGTCACAACACCTTTTGTTTTGCATAAGTTTCGATCTTCTACTAACCTTTTCATTACCTTGATAGCATATACTTCACTTTTACATATAAATTCCTCTATTGTTATAGGAACCCATATAAATATGAATCACCATTTAATCTATTACAAATGGTACAAGTTTATCACAAACATTATGTAATAACAAAATAAACTAATATCTATCACTACATTCATTATTACTTTTGGTTTGAGCTCCTTACCCAAGTTTCATCCTCTCACCAAAAGGGGGGCATACATATACACTATTTCTATAAAATTAGATACACATATGGAAATCGGCTTAGTATATATTCACTACACATCATATTTTGACTCATATCATACTTTAGACTATTCAATATTTCTTCACTTGTGGATCACAATGCTTTAGTATACAAATTTTTGCTCAATACATTACAGTTTTACATAAACTATACATAGTTTTTGACATAGTATGACATAGGTATTTGGTAGATTGACATAGTTACCCAAAAAAGCTCAGTTTATTTTATATTTAGATCATTTTTTTATGACTCAAACAAGTTCACTCCATTTAGACAACATCATAGGGTGTTATTATCCAAATAGAGCATTATTATCTAGATCCACACAAACAATGGTTTCAAGTTGTTACAGGTTGTCACAGTTTTATACAATATTTTCTTAGAGAGTCATAGAGATTTTACATAATTTTGACATATGGCATTAGAAATTGTATGTGTGCTCTATTTTTATGTATTTTGGGCCAGTTTTTACACAAGTTATGATAATGGAGGCATGTACACATTGCATGCTCACATAAAAACAACATTATTACTTAGAATACTCAAACTATATGACTCAATTTGCTCAATTATCAGATTGGGGGCATGTTGCATGGCACATGTTATCATTTCCCAAATTTTCACCAGATTATATAGAAGGAATGGTGAATCATGTCATTTTTTATGTTATTTTCACCAAGCTTGGTTTAAGATTATACTTACACCAGTTTTTACACCAAGTTTGCACCAAAATGAATCTTATAGCTATTTGTAACGATTGATTTAATTTTTTTGCACTAGTACCCAATAAATTGAGTTATGTGGGGTTGAATTTAAACACATTTTGACTTCTACGCACATCTATACCCAAAAAATATTGATGTCAAGCATAGCTTGTCTCCTCATACCAATGTTGTTTACTTAGATTCAACACATAGACTCCATATCATGAGTTCATCTTCACAGGTGTCACTCGAAGTCTTGTTCAATTCTCTAGCCAATAAGAGAACAAGATCATAGCCCATATTATTTATGCATGGGTTGATCACATCGAACCCATGGCACCTCCATTTTCAAGCAAACACATAATACACATGTAAGTATAAGTATGAATTTCTTCCTTTACCCTAGTACTTTCATTTTATTGCATTATTAGAATAAAACGAGGGGGAGGGGGGTAGGGGGAAAATGTTTACACCCAAAACTAGTCAAGAAAACACAAGTATTACGTCTTTTGTAACTTTTGTAATGTTGAATCAAGATCTATTGGCACATGTTATTATAGTCCTATGTCTTCTTCCATCACTCTTTCACACTAATTTCATTTTACTGAAATTTTAGTATTATATGTCATTCCTTTTGTGAGTCATAAGAATCCCTAATCCTTTTTCTCTTCTAATATATTGTTTCCTTGTTTCTGGATAGGAACACCCTATTTGGATTGTCCCACTCTATTAAGTTGTCCAAAAGGACCGGTCTTGTCCAGCGCATGTTTTAGGACTCTTTAGATGCACTTTTTTTGGGGTTTATTTTTATGATTATTTTACCCTTCTTTGAGTCAGTTGGCATGTCAATGGGTTTTTAGAATTCAAAATTGGGAGTCTTCTATTTAAAGGTTTCCCTAAGGCTTTTTACATCTGGCACTTATCAATTTAGCACTATCATTATAAATAAAAATATTAATATAGAAATCCCAACACATACATTTATTTAAAGTTTATACATCACATATAGATTACATGCTTGGACCAAGAAGAAGGCATAAGCAAAGAGAATTTAGATTCACACTACATATGATCTAGTCACACACACAAATTAGAGGGATAACTACATCGGCATGAGCTCCCTATTTTGGGGCTATGTAGGCAACACTCAATTCAATGGTGTTTTGAGCCTTGCTCAGATATTACCACTTCCCCAGTGTGTTGCAAACCCCCCCTCCCCCACAATTTACATTTGATCTCCCTTTCATTTTGTGTGCAACACTTCATCAAGGATTTGAAAAGAAAAAAGTGAAACATGGGCTGGAATAAGTGATCTCATATTTATGATAGGTTGAAGCATATATACATGTGAATTCACATAGAACACCAATTTACACTTTTGTTACAGGTGCAACCTGGACAACACTACTCCACAAGGACAACATAATAGTGTGATCCAATACTAATCTACATGTCTTATCCCAAGCAAACTTGACAATCACATAATCAAATCAAAAGGTGTTTTAGTCAAATTTAGATTTATGTATAGTCACACATAGCTCTATGATCCCAAAATATATTAGTTTCTCATTTTTATTTGTACTTTTTAGTAAAAAACCTAGTTGATCAGTGTCATTTATTTACAAATAAATTCATGCTTGAATTTTCATTTGATTATTCATTTACTTTAATCAAATTTTTGACATATTATATTAAAAATTTATTAATCCCAAATTCGATAAAACACTGGGTTTAGATTTGATTTCATCAAAAGTATTAGTTTGCAGAAAGACAATCATATTTGTAGTGACCAAATTATGAAAGATAGCTTCTAATGATTCCCCAAGAGGAGTATAGTGCCTTCTTTTGATCTCTTATTTGGGTTGGCCCCTAGGAATGGTAATGTTAGAAGTGCTTTAGATGACCTAAATATGTTTTGAATCCGTAACTTTATCACCAACAACATTTTTGTTTTGCTAAAGAACTTGGGTTTTTCACGATTGTGTGTGATTTTGATAGTCTTTGTGGAAAATTTTCACCAATCCTTCAGTGATAAGAGCTTTCTCAAGTTGAAATATTTTTGAATGATTTCATCAAAGGTAGTAGCACAATGAACTTGTAGATGAAAATCCATTTATTGGTTGAGGTTGGTGACAAAGATACTAACCAATTGTTTTTCTACTATGGACCAAGGGAACCTACTAGCTAAGTTTTTCCATCTTTGAAGGAATGAAGATAAGTTTTCTCCATTTCTTTCTTTGGTGTTATATAAATCCATTATTGCAGTTCATGTTCAACATTGTAAGATAAGTGTTTTACAATCTTCTAAATAGATCTATAAAGGTTGTGATCAATCCCTTAAAAATATTAAAAATCATTCCAAAGCCTGGTTGCCTAGATTCTAAGGGAATAATCTAATTAAATAGTTGTCACTATATGCAACCTCTTGGTGAGACATGAATATTTTTTTGAAATTTTCTCTTGGATCACCCTTCCCCTTATATTTTTAAAACTTGGGTGGTTCAAATTAAGGGGGAAATGGTATTCATAACATTTTTATGTGAAATGGATAGGGCACAACTTCTCAAATTTGTACTTTCTATTTTGATTATGGCTTCCTTCCTATAGTCCTTGGAGAACATCCTTCATAGCTTGCCATTATTTGGAAAATGTACCCTTGAGTGGTGATGATGGGGGTAGGATGAAGTTAGGTTTTGGAAACCTGGGGTGTGATTAGTATTAGATTATTGATTATGTTGTGAACATTTAGATATTGTAGGACTTATATGGGAGGCTAATTTTTCCAACTATTGATTTAACTCATAGAGTTGGTCAAACATAACTTGATTTTGGTATTGAAGGTCTCATTGTGATAGAATTAATTTCCCTTTGCGAAGGTTGGCATTTGGATTAGGGTTTTCATTAGTCTATTATAGATTTGCTTTGTTTTGGCCAGTGGGATTGCTAGATGTAGCATGTTCTTCGTTTGGAAGGGTTTAGTATTTCATGCTTATTATGTTACTCAAGTTTTCGAGGTTGTAATTTATTGGAAGCTTAGATTCTATTTATATGAGTTGCATGAGAATGCCATCTTTGTTTTCAAATAGGAATTGATCTACTTAAGCATGACCATGTTCTATTTTAAACAAATCAATCACGTCAGTATTGTACCCACTTTGGCTTTTAAGGCTATCATTATCATTATCAAAAGTTTGGTCTTGATTGAAAGGTCCATCAAAATGGAATGGATTCTAATTAAAGGGGTTTTCCATATTAGGGTCTTGGTGTCGCTTATTTTGATGCCTCATTTTTGATGGCATTGATTTTGTTTGGGTTTACTTTTAAACTGGTTTCACACAACAGGCAAAATGATAACACAGATACAATAACACCCTATGCTAGTCAAGTGGGAGTATAACCGAATAGTGGTTAACAAAGATACTTCAAGGGTAAGAGATAGTAATCTTAGGGAATGTTGTTTTCCTGGCACCAATATGGGCTAATGTCTAGATGGCTCTTTAGATAGGTTTTTATAGGCTCTCTAGTGGATTATTTGATATACATTTCAATACAATATGCCCATATTCGTGATACAAGAGTAATATCTAAGGCCTAGTTATTTATGGTCAAATCCACCTCACTTCACCTGATGGTAAATTAGGCTAAGCTAATGAAGATAAAAAATCCAAGGAATATTTACATTTCACTATAGCACAGACTTTAGCTATCACATGGCAATGAAATCTAAGTCACCAGACTCCTAAAAAAATA
The DNA here is from genome assembly GCA_037957365.1 of Torreya grandis. NCBI lineage: Eukaryota > Viridiplantae > Streptophyta > Pinopsida > Cupressales > Taxaceae > Torreya > Torreya grandis. The sequence goes on from JARHVA010008862.1 coordinate 240,734, forward strand.
AATAAAAGGTCTAAACCATTTTCTATTTCCAAGATTGCCTTACGATGCAAGGAAAGAGCATACGTAGATTAGGCTTAAGAAGATACAAGTGATTTAAAGCATTTATAATTTATAAGATCACCTTACGATGTAAGGAAAGAACATACATGAATTTAGGCCACACACACACAATCAAAACATAAATTAAAAAATTGGTTTTGTGAATTTTAATTTAATGCTTGTGTTAAATTTGTTTGATTTTAGGTCTTCTTTCAACATAGCTGCATAACACAAGTTAATAGTTTTGATGTCTAGGTCTTTGTTTAATGATGTTTCTTATATTTTAGAAAACTAAGAAAAAATATTTTAAAACAAAAATAAAAAATATTGATAATTAGAATAAAAACATTATTAATATATACAAAAAAGTCATTGAATATGACATAAATGTGAAAGATCATTACATAAATGTCAAAGATCACTATATAAACGTTAAAGATCAAAAATGCCAAAGATCTTTCTATAAACTCTAAAGATCAAAAACATGTAAGACAAGACATAAATGTTAATGAACATGACATAACACCATTGAATAGAACAAAAACACTAATGAACAATTAAAAAATGCCATTGCTTGATCGAAACCTATGCATAACACAAAAATGCTAAAACATGAGGTGAAAATGATGTTCTCGAGAGCAAGAATGCTAAAACACAAAACATAAATGACACTATTTATAAATTTGGAAATGAAGCTTTAAAATGGTAATTATGATCATAATTTTAAGCTAAGCAAACTTCAACCTAATTCAAAAATAGGTAGATACCTACTAGACAACAAAAATAGTCAGAAAATCACTTCAAAATAAGTGAAAAAGTGTAATAGACAAAGGGGAGTGGTCCCATTGGACATGCCATAAATGTATCACTAAAATATAGAGCTCTAAAAGAAACTAAGAACAATACTAAGCTCGTAATCTAAATCAAAACACAACCTCAGATTGAGCGAATAAAGGAGAAATAATGATACTTTCACTTACCAAATGAATTACTCCTTTTTTGAGTATATTTGATTATGCATCATGATGGATTATGGTTGCTCAAAGATTCATTTAAGATTTTAACATCATGTACATGTATTCGATTGTAGGATGACATATATTTATGCTTTGAATGCTTAATGATTCATGGGTCATTATTCTATAATGAAGGAATGAAGGATGGATTTATAGATATTTGGATGGGATGATGAATGGTTGAGATCACTTAATGAACTTAAAAAACTTTGAGTTTGGATGAGACTTGATCAATGAGATAACCGATTTAGTTTCCATTTGTTGACAAAGTTAACTGGTTTGTTTCCATTTTTTGAATGAGTTAACTGATTCGTTTCCATTTTTTGAAGGAGTTAATTGATTCGCTTCCATTAGATGAAAGAGTTAACTTATTGATTGAGATTGACTTAGATGAGTTTCCATTTTGATCAAGGAGTTGGTTGAGTGATGACATGAGGTGCAACATGGGTGAGGATAATTAATATTTTATTTATTATTTATTTAGTTAATTATGTGTATGAAATTAATTAACTAACTACTAATGCTTAATTAGCTAACTAAGCATGGGGTGTAATTAATGGGATTAAATGGGCACATGGTGTTATTAATTGGTTAACGAGGTAATTTTGGGGTTTTCTAATACTAGGGCAGATTAATTAAAAGAAATGATGGATTGGATAATCATGAACTGGTAACAAAATTAGGGTGTCTACAAGAGCAAAAGGACAAGCAAATTTTTGGTCAAAGCATTCCAGTATTGACTTAGATGCTTGATTAAAAAAAGTATGGGATACCGAGGGATAAGAAGATTTTTGTTACATTGTTGACTTCAAAAAAGACATTTGACAGGGTTCTTTGGAGTAAAATGAATGAACTGGGAGTTCCAGATGAGTATAGAGCGACAATATAGAGACCTTATGAGCAAGCTAGGACAAAAATTATAACAAGTGAATGAATGTTAGAATGTTTTAGAAGTAAAATTGGTGTCAAACAAGGTTGTCTTTTATTTCCCACTTTGTTTGGGCTATACAATGATAAGCTAAAGGAGTGGATGAATAAATTTGGTGGAGGGGGTTTTCACTTAACTAGCTATGTTGTTAAGTTACTTTTATATGTAAATGATCTTATTTTTAATGGCAAAAAAATGCATGGTTTGAGAGAACATGTGAGGGCTCTAGAGCTCTTTTACTCAGAGGTGAGAATTCAAGTGAATATTAACAAAACCAAAGTCATGATATTTTCACTATAGATAAAAAAGAAATAAATTGACTTCATTTTTGAAGGAAGTCCATTGGAAGTAGTGGACTAATACAAGTATCCCAGGTTTAAATTTCACAAGAAACTTAGTTGGGAGACCTGCAAGGCGAAAATGATACAAGTGGGGTGGTAGGCCTTATTCTCCCTGGAAAATAAGTGTAGGAATGGAAAATTATAGGATTGGAAAACCAAAAGAACCTTGTTCAACCTACTTGTCACACCAATAATCTTATACAGTTGTGAAATTTTGGACAACAACGTGTCTAACCTAAAACGGAGATACAAATATATAATCCAAAAACATTTAATCATAAGCAAACTCAAAGTCAAAGCATCGGTACCATATGAGATTATATTAGTAAAATAGGTGTTTTTATGTTGGAGGCATTGGTAATGACTCAGACATTACGTTAATCAAAATGACACAAAGTATGGAGACTCATTGGTGGCCCAGATTGGTAATAGAAGACAAGCTAAGTAGAAAGGAAAACATGTTGATGAAATAAAATAACAAGTGGATGATAAACAGGGCATCAACATGTAAAAATGTCCAAACACTAAAGAAACTAAAAAAGTATGTGAGAGATGTTATCATGGTTTTTGTTTATGTGAAAAATCAACTAAAATTTAATATTTTTTGACTATTTTTGGTTCGGGCTTAAAATTTTCAAATTTTAAAAAATTTAAAATTAATTAATTGATTGATTAATTTCAATGAATTAATTAATTGATTAATTTTAATGAATTGATTAATTTTAATAAATTAAATTAATTAAGACTCTGAATCACGAGCAAAATATTTTTTGAACTGTACAAATGTCCTTTCAAGCTTCCCCATATAAAAAGTCGTTGGCTTTCCCACAATGTGCAAGAGTTAATTAAATTTTTTCAAATATCTGCTTAAGTGTTTTTGGCTTTTTCCTAAGTTGTGTAAAAGTGCCTTGACACTTTTTCAAGTTGCATAATTTGTATTTTCGATTTTGCATGCAGTGCAATTACAAATTTAAAAAATAAAAAATCAATTGAAATAATTTTATTTGTTTTAATTTGCAATTTATTTTTTAATGTCTCGTTGTTGTGCAATTTCCTCGATTACTTCCGCAAATCGTGCAAATGAAATCTTTCACTGTCGTGCACGTTTCAATTGCGATTATTATTTATGTGAATCATGCAAATTAAAACTTCTTCCCTTCTAAAAGATTATGAAGCTATTACACACCATTCAAGCGTGTAAAAGCTTCAAATTATTTTGTTAACTTCCACTTAACACCATAACAAAATCATTCTCTGTGTTGCTTTCAAGCGGTGAAACATCATTGTAATTGATGAAAAACACAAAATAAAGTGAATTTAAAAGAAAAGCAGTTTTTTATTTTGATTTGGTTGCCCAAGCAAGAAGCCGTGCATCCAAAAAGGAAGAAGGAAAGTTTTCAAAATTATTTTCTTTCTTTTTTCTGCTCACCACAAGAGGTTGTATGACTATGCCACTCTAGAGAGAAGTTTGTAGATTAAAAGAAAGAGATTTGACAGATTTTATTTTGTTCTTGCCTGCCAAGGGAGGATTATACAAGTCAAATCAACCAAAGACAAATTTCACAACCAGATTTTAATTATTTTTGCCTACCAAAGAGGTCATACGACAACACCAAGGAAAAATGAAGGAAAAAATAATAATAAAAAAACATATTTTAATTATTTTCAGTTGTTGGAAGAGGTTGTATGCACTGTACAAATTTAGACAGAGGTCATATTTAAAAAAAAATGGTTTTGCTTGCCATCAAAGAAGTCATACGTCCATGTAGAGAGGAGTAGAGAGAATTGAAAAGTCAAAAAGCAGAATTTTTTGTTTTCTTTTCTTTTTTCAAGCCAAAAGGTTGTATGACCATATGACCTATGTGGGGTTGAAGGGTTTTAAAAATAAAAAATAAAAATCAGATTTGACTTCGAGACTAGTTATGATTAAATGTTTTTGGATTCTCTCCATCTATTTCCATTTTATATCGAACACATTACTGCCCCAAACTTCACATCTATATAGGACCACTGGTGTGACAAGTAGGCCGAATAAGGTTCTCTTAGTTTTCCAATCCCATAATTCCACATTTCTGCACCTATTTTACAATGAATATAAAGTCTTCAAAACTCCTTGTATTCTTTTTGACGTATAGGTCTCCCAACTAAGCTTGTTGTGGAAGTCAAGCCTAAGATATTTGTACTCTTACACTATTTCTAGTGGACTCCCTTCGAAAACAAATGCAGTTTGTTTACTTTTTCTCCATAGAGAAAATATCATGATTTTTGTTTTGCTATTGTTCACTTGCATTCCCATCTTTTGACAAAAGAGCTCTAAAGCCTTCAAATGTTCTCTCAAACTATGAGCTATTTTTTACAATTAGGATAAGCTCATCTGCATATAGAAGTAGCTTTATTATAACATAACTAGCTAGGTGGACACCCCTTCCACCAGCTTTGTCTACCCACTCTTCTAGTTTATCAATGTATGGTCCAAACAAGGTGGGAGAAAGAGGACACCCTTGTTTGACTCTAATGTCGCTTTCAAAGCATTGTGACATTCCTTCACTTGCCCATAAAGTCTATATACTAACACTCTATACTCATCTAGAACTCCAAGCTCCTCCATTCCGCTTCAAAGTTTACTTCTAGGGACAGTGTCAAATGCTTTTTTGAAGTCAACCAAACAACAAAAAGTTTCTTCTCCCTGAGTATCCCATACTTTTTCGATCAAGTGCCTAAGTGTGATGCAATGGTTGATAGTGGAATGTTTGGCCTGAATCCTGCTTGACCTTTTTCCCTTTTACCCTCTTTTTCTGTCCAACTGCTAATTCTACACTATATCATGCTACTAAATAGCTTTCTAAGGAGGGGATTGACCACGATAGTTTGGTAGTTGGAAGGGTTATTGATATCCCCACTTTTATAAAGAGGGATAGCAACACTAGTCATTCAATATGTCATAAAACTTTCTTGAATGATACCATTGAATATGCTTTTGATGTGTGGTGTGAGGGTTCTAAACCCCACTTTAGATATTCAACATGTATCCCATCTGTGTCTTGCACCTTACCGCTTGCTAGTTTCTTTATGCCTCGAGTGATATCTTTCATAGACAAAAGCTTAGTCGTTGTGTTGATTACAGGAGGATTATCTTTATTTTGAATTCTTTTATATAGTAGTTTTGCATGCTCTAACCATTACACATCTGTAATGCTATTCTCTGTTTGCTTCCTTTTCTACTGTAGTTCTCTCCAAAAGCCTTTGAGATTATGCTTTCCAAGATAACATTTTTTTCTCCTTGCATATATGTAGATTTCTTTTTGTAGACCATATAATTCTTTCACGTTCCTTTTTATTTTCTTTGGTCATTCCAAGTTGTCTCAAAGTTCTCTTTGCTGCCTTGCACTCTTCATCAAACCATGAGTTTGCCAGAAAACTACTTGCACTTCCACTCCAAGGTCTTCTTCTTTTGCATGTATTTAAAGCCTTTTTAATCAGAGAAATCAACATATTGTTTTTTGTTGGGTAACAAACCATAGATGAAGTATTATTCTTTGCTTCCTAAAAATGTTGTTGAAATTGTTGTTCGAGGGCTGCCTTGAATAGTTCTCCATTCTCCTAATTTACGAGGATTCTACCTTGTGAGGGTCTCTTCTTTTGTTCACGTTGGTCTTGTTTTATTTTTTGATGATTTGTGTGCATATTAAATTTTTCATATATTAGATTATGAACTGATTTCATCTTAACAGGGTAGTCCCCAACTTCAAGATTCATCAATCTCACGATAGAATTATGTGAGCAAATAACATATCTACCACACTTTACCCATTGTAAGTTTTACAAGGGATATTACCTAAATTCGACTATATTCTCATGTCATTACATATATCCATGTCATACGAACTACATAACCCCAGTGATTTTGTTTCATAATATATAACTCTACCATTTTTTGTCTTATGACCTTTTTTTTCAACTTCAATCTTCTTCTTCATCTAATCATAACAGAGAATTGCTTCCAATGCCCTCTTCATACATTCAAATCTCATATAATCTAAACTTCTCTTAAAAAGGTAAAAATGTTGAATGCTGCATAAAAATCTCCACAATGTAACTTCCTCTTCTTGTATGTTTTAGAACCTCTTGAGACAAGAAGCATACCATTTTGTCCGGGGTGCCCGTCAATAAAAGCATCTACCTATGTATATCTATATTCGAAACATATTCGGGGACACCAGGGGTTCATATACAAGGACCCTTCCCTTGCTTTTCCAGGACAAAAATACAAAAACCCCAGCGACGTGTCACCTCTTTGCATCTCAACGAACGCACACCGTATCCTGACGAAGCGAAGTCTCTTTTTACCAGGCGGGTCATTTTATAACCGACGCGTGACGCCATCCCGGCCTACTGAATTCTTTTTCCACTTCTTCTTCTGCACCTGCTTTAACTATAAAGGCTGCGTTAACGTTGATACTCTATTAAAATTACGTGTTCTTGGCTTTTGTTTAAAACCATCCGATTCGACGGAAAAAAAATAAAAGTAAAATAAAAAACTCTGCAAATGGAACGAACCAGAGATTTGTCGAACGATTTGCAGCGCACAGTGATTCTTTAACACTTATTTTATCTCTGATCATTTGTATTCATCATTCTTTTTTTGGACGTGTATTTGTTGCTCTGAAGCTTTTGAGGTTTTTAGGATGGCTGTAGAGCACAAATGCTGCGAGTCGATGTTCTGGATTTATATAGTGGTAATTATATTGCTGGTGCTTTTCGCGGGTATGATGTCCGGGCTGACGCTCGGCCTCATGTCGCTCAGTTTAGTGGATTTGGAAGTGCTTATGAAGTCCGGAAAGCCACAGGATCGCAAGCACGCAGGTACGGGTTTAAATACTGTGCATTTTCTTTATTTGATAGTAAGTAGGGTAAATTTAGTGGAACTTTACCTGAATTAGTGTTTGCGCAACTGAAATGTTTTAACCCGCTCCAAGGTTTACTAGATTCTAAGCGCAGTTGTTGAATTTCGGCTTAATGAGAAGTTGAAGAGGCATTGGCGACGAAATATTGTTTGCTATTCTGTTTTTTTGTGGAAATCAGGATACAAGTAATGGAACTTTAGCTGGACTACTGTTTAGGGAAGTGAAATTTTATGTCTGTTCTAAGCTTTGATAGATTCTAAGCTAATTTGTTGAAATTAGGCTAACTGAGCAGTTGCAGAGAAATGGACGGCAAATTATTGTTTTATTTTCTGTAGTTTGCGGTAATTAGGGCAAATTTCGTCTGGAAGTTTAGTTGGAGTAGTGAGTAGGTAAGTGCAAACTTTATTAGCTGTACTAAACTTTGGTAGGTTCTAAGAAAAGGTTTGAAAACCCGAGAAATTTAAGCTAAGTTGTCGAATTAAGGCTCATCGAGGAGTTGCCGAGGAATCAGCGGATAAATATTGTTTACTTTTCTCTCCTTTGCGGTAATTAGTGCCTATTTAGTCGGAACGTCTAATTGGATTATTGTTTAGGGAAGTTAATTTTAATACATGTACAAAGCTTTGTTAGATTCCAAGGACTGAAAATCCTAGAAATTTAAGCTAAGTTGTTGAAATTAGGCTTCATTTTTGTTTTAAAAAGTGAAATCTCTATAATTGAAGTAAGCTTTGTTAGATTCTGATAAAGGGGCTAAAAACCCTGAAATTTAAGTTAAGTTGTGGAATTTAGGCGTAATCAGAAGTTGCAGAGAAATTGGCATCAAAATATAGTTTTCTTGTATGTGTTTTGTGGTAGTTATGGAAAACTTAGTCAAACAGTAGCTGGATTAGTGTTTAGGGAAGTAAGATCTTAGTACGGGCAATTTTAGTCGGAACTTTAGCTGGAATTTAGGTTCAGTGAACAGTTGCAGAGGAATGGAGGCAAAGTATTGTTTATTTTTCTGTATTTTGCAGTAATTAGGACAATTTAGCCAGAACGCTAGCTGGTTTAGCATTTAGGGAAGTGAAGTCATGGTATGGTAGCACGCTTTGTGTGATTTCAATTAAAGGATTCAAAGGAGTATAAATTTTAGTGAGTTGTTGAATTTAGGCTTATTGAAAAGTTGCAGAGTGATAAGAGGCAAAATATGTTTGCTTATCTCTAGCTTGTAGTAATTAGGGCAAATTTAGTGGAAATGTAGGTGGACTAGTGTTAAGGGAAGGGAAATCTTAATATCTATACCAAGATCTGTTAGATTCTGTGTAAAGGACCAAAAGCCAGAGAAATTTAGGTTCATTAAGAGGCTGCAGAGGAGTCGGTTGCAAAATATTATTTGCTTTTCTATTTTTGCAGTAATTAGAGTAATTGTAGTCGGAAGTTTGCTCAAGTAGTGTTTAGATGAGTGAAATGTCTGTAAGGAAACATGTTTTTTCTGATTCGAAGAAAATAGTTGATAACCGAAGAAATTTTAGGTAAGCTGTGGATTTTAGGGTTAATGACAAGTAACACATGTATCTGTGGAGAAATATTGTTTGTTTTTTTCTATTTGCAGTGATTATTGAAAATGTAATGGAACTTTAGGTGGATTAGTTTTTTAGGGAAGCGAAATATTTATAGCTATTCTAAGCTTTGTTGGATTCTATGCAATGGACTGAAAACCAGAGAAATTTAAGCTAATTGAAAAATTGCGAATGCATTGGTTGCGAAATATTGTTTTCTTTTCTCTTTTGCAGTAATGAGGGCAAATTTTGTCAGAACTTAAGCTGAAGTAGGGTTTATGGGAGTGAAAGTTTGATAGCGGTGAAAACCAGAGAATCTTAAGCTGAGATTAGTTTTAGAGAACTTGCAAACGAATCAGCCGGAAGCTTTACCATGTGGATATAAAATATTGTATTTATTGACCTCTATTGTGCAGTAAGTAGCGTAAATTTGGAGGAATATTAGTTGCATTTATGTTTAAGGTGTTAACTCTACTTTGATCGTTCATCCAAAGTCAGACTAAGGGGTTTGTTGTCTTCTTCTGCCCAATCTTGCGCATCAAAGAAGATACAATAGAAAATGGAATACAAAACATTCATTTGAAGGAAGACTAAGAGGGGTTTGTTGTGTCTTCTGCCCAATCGTGCACATCAATTATACAATAGAAAATGGAATACAAAACATTCATATTCATTCCCATTATTGCTGCATTATGGAAACAAATACGAACTTGAAGATTAATGAATAGTTTTATAATCCCATAGAGGAGGCAGACCAAATCAGAACAACTATGGAAGATATTAGCGCAAAACATTGGATTTCCATTGATCTTTATAGTGCAATACACTCATTCTTCACAATCTCAGTCATTTTTGGATGTTGTGATTATAGGATTGCAAGGGAGGTTAGTTTCTCGTTAGTTAGTTAGTCTCTTGTTAGTATGAAAAACAACTAAAACAATCTTAGTCATTTTTGGATGTTGTGATCATAGGATTGCAAAGGAGGTTAGTTTCTCGTTAGTTAGTTTCTTGTTAGTATGAAAATCAACTAAAACGATATGAAACATAACATCCTAGGTGCATGTCCTTGGATTGAGCAAGGTCAATAAAGAGACAAACAAGCAAATAGGAAGACAAATCAAACCATTATACATTCCCTTTTGGATTTATCCCTCTTGCATGAATTCAAGTGTGAATTGGCTCGGATATACAACTTTAGGTCTTTGACAATGTCGCGAAGCTATTTCGAGGGCATCTCCCCTAACGCTATGCATGATTTGTTGAGTAATTGAAGAACTTGTTAAAGCTTTTCTTAGAGATTTGGCATCATAATTTTAGCACAAAAAGCTTTTTTTTTAAGGAGTGAGGCCTCAAGTTATAGATTTGTTTGACAAATGGGAGCCATTGATCCAAGATAAAGATCAATGGTCGAGGATGAATCCTCAAAGGGGAGGGAAACATTAAATGTTATGACATAGAGTGTGTAAGTGCTTGTAAGGAGCTCCATTCATGAGGTTTTGGAGTGCGTAAGAGGGTGTAAGAGACCTTACTTGCACATTTCCAACTTTGCATTAAACTTGCCTTGTGGAGGTCACCCTTGACTATTGGAAATGATTTTAAATTGCCAAGTGGGTGGAGTCATGTAGGAACTTAGGATTTAATTGATTTTTGGTAAATATGACATGTACATTCCATGTAATCCTCTTTTTTGAAGAAGTTTAATTAGTCTAATCAAGCAATTAGCTAATTAAATTGATTTTGTTCTTTTGTGGTCTCCTTTGCAAGGTTTGATTTACTTGATTTAATTTGCCTAGTGAGACATTTGCATGGAGAGGACTAATTTCGGGATGCTGATGATGGGTTAGACAATTTGATGTAGTGTATTGCCCCAATCAGGGATGCACCAATGTGTTGCAAAATGTGTACGTTAAATTGTGCAGATGATTTGGAACATTTTAATGACTTCTGACTTGATTTGTGTGTTATTGCAAGAAATCATTTTGATTTGCAATTTCGACATAGAAGGTGATGAAAATGGAGCGTCTACATTTTGCCCCTATTTGAAAGGGTGTTGTGAGACATAGTTGAAGTAATGGCTTTTCAAAGAACGAAAGAGTTGTTAAAATGATTTGATAATGATTGAAGAATAATGTGTTCACGTTTTGTTGATTCTTGTTCAATTTGTTGAAAAAATGAGTGCACAAAGATGCCTCAAATGATGTTTAGGATGCCTTGGATGCCCTCTCGAGAGGACATGTGGGGATGACGGATAGGAATGGACTCTCAAAAAAGGAAGGAAGAAGCTAGAATATGATGAAATTAATCTGTGGATAAAATTACCTTGCTCGAGCTAGTCCTTGCATGCTTTGATTTGCTCTTAACAGGGCAAATAAATTGATTGATTGATTGGCAAGCATAGATCAAGGATTTAACTGATAACATGGATTAATAATGAGATGATGAACTTGATGGATGACAAAAAGTGATCAAACTAACGCAACCGTATGTGCTAATGTTATAACAACTTTTCAAAGAATGAAGAAGTCGCAAAAAATCCAAGCACACAAAGATGCCCAAAGTGATAAAATGAGGAAGATTGGAAGGAGAAAACAATGATTGAAGAATGATGTGATTAGATTTGGAGAGAATTGGATAAATAGGGGATGGACGTGGAAAGAAGAGCAAAAATGGCAGCCAAGATGATCTTAGAAGCTATGTTCTCCCAAGAAGGGAGAAAGAATGATGAGAAATGATGAAGAGGGATTAAAATTTGATGTGATGTAATCTAAAATGAGATGAGATGACTTTGCAATGGGATAAACTACCACTGGAGTGCGACATTATATATAAGCTGCAAGCATTTGATTTTTGATATATCACATGACAATATGCACCATGATATAAAACATCATGATGACTTGGCCACAATGTGCATAAAGATTGATCCCCGATCCAATAGACAAATAACAATGCACCATGATATGGCAAAATTAGGATGGCATTTCCTGGAGCATGTTGATGGATGGACTCAAGTACAAGCACAAGGAATCACCATGATATGGAAAGACCATGATGACTCTATTGATGCATATGGACTGAGTCAAGGCACAACAAGAAAAACAAACAAACAAGCAAGCAAACAAGTCACACATACATACATTTGAAAGCAACAAACAAACAATAGTTAGTCGTTGTGGGCATGTAGTTATAAGGTGTTAGTCTTGTGGTTTGTCCCTAAGTTTAGGAGATGTCATACAGATAATGTGACAAACTTTGACCAAGGGGGAATGGAAGGAGGAAGTGGCCAAGCCGACTCTAGATGCCCCATGTAACTGGACACTGCCTACATAGTCCATCCTAGACTTTAGGCCAAATATAGTTCTCCTAGAACGGAAAAGAAGAAAAGTGATGACAATAATTAGGATGAAACTGACGGAGAAGAAATAAAGAATTGACTCGCAAAACGGCGAGAGCATAGTAGAATTGATAAGAAACGAGAATGGTGATAATAAGGACGATGAGGAATAAAAGATTAGTGTTCACATGTTTAATGCTTATATATTCATGTGTACTACTCACGTCCATAGTGTGCACAATATGCACATCGTGAAAGCTCTAAATGTTCACAATGAGATGATGAAAAGAAGAATGCTAGAATAAGGGGGGCCAAGATGATCTCAACAACTAAGCTTTGCCTACATAGTCCGTAATGGACCTCAAACCACTATAATTCTCCCAAAAATTGGGAGTGCAATGGAGAAATGACGATGTTGAATAGAATGATCATGATTGAATGAAAGATACTCGCCCAAAACATAGGCAAACACCTAGGGGAATGGGATGATCAAATTGATTGAATTTAATGGAGAAGTCATGCTTGGAGAAGGTGTTCACACCTGTGAGATGTTCGAATGCAAAGGGGGTTTATCCACGTCATACTCAAATAGTGCCACCTAGAACAAAGCCAAGAGGGAAATCCATTGGCAAACAAGATGACAAACTGTACAAAGATTTTGTGGCTTTATATTTCTTTTTGGGGTTTTATGAATGTTTTGATTTTTTTTTTTAATTTTTAAAAACTTTTCAATGTTTTTTGGAATTTTGAAATTTTTGATGTTTTTGGGAATTTTGGAATAAGATATATACAGTAGTATTCTACAAGTAGAATGTACAGGGGAATATAAACAAATGTACAAGGAACCATCTAACAAAGGAAAAACCACCTTGGGTAAGGGTTCAACAACAAATCGGGATATGAAGGGATGACTAGTTAACAAGAAATAGGGATGGGAAGGGACTGTCGTTTAACAACAAATCGTGATGCAAGGGAAGTGATGCGAAATGGGGAAAAGGACTGGCAAGAGCTAAAATAAGTTGTTTCAAGAATTCTCAAATAGGAAAATCATGTCGAAGTACTCTAATTTGCTGCTTGCAAAGATGTGCTGACGATGACCAAATCTGAACTGCTAGCTAAAATGCTCATTGAAGCCACTTGTCATCCCTGCAGGTCGTAATCAAGATTAGGATGGTAATAGGACGCGGGACAAGGACAAGGATAAGGATTGACTCGATAATGGAAAATGGAATGAAGGGGAATGGAAAAGGACGTGGAAGGAGTGCCCCCAAGCAAGGACGCTTAGACAATGTATAAACAAATCAAGCATAAAAGTGCTTGAGATGCATAATGTTCATGGGCTCATCTAGCTCTTGGCCATTTGTTGTAGCCAACCTGTATGCTCTAGAACCATAGTTTGTGGTGATAATGAATGAACCCAACCAATTAGGCTCAAACTTGCCTTTTTTTTCGCGGTCTGCGTTGGTGTTTTTTGGATTCTCTTTTAGCACAAGATCACTAGCTTCAAAATCTTTTGGAATGATGCGTTTGTTATAAATGCGGTGCAGCAGATTCTAATATGCCTTGAGATGGTTTAATGAGGCTAATCGTTTCTTGTCTAAGAGTTCTAGCTCTTGTAGTTGGGCTACTCAGTATTCCTCATCATCAATGATGCCTTGCAATGAAATGTACAGGGAGGATCACTCAATCTCAATTGGAAGAATAGCTTTAGAGCCAAAAACTAGGGAATAGGGTGTTGCACTTGTAGGTGTGCGGATATTGGTAGAGTAAGCCCACAAGTTAGGGATTAATTGCAAATGCCAATCGCGGCAAGCATCATTGACAATCTTCTTAAGAATTCTGACAACAGATGCCTCAACTTGGCCGTTACCTTGAGGGTAATAGGGAGTTGACCATCTTTGTTTGATATGAAATTGTGCACAAAGGGATTTTACCTCCTTGTTCTTGAATGACTTGTCATTGTCGGATATGATGATAGAAGGAATGCCATCATGGCAAATGAGGTGATTTAGAATGAATTTGGATATTTGTTTATCAGTTACGTAAGAGGGATTGCCTCAACCCACTTGGTAAAATATTCGGTGGCAGTTAGGATATGCTTATGGCCATTTGAGGTTGTGGGGTTTATCTTTCCTATGAGATCAAGCCCCCCTGTAGAGAACGACCAAGGACATGTGATAGGATGAAGCACTCGTGAAAGAGCATGAATTAAATCACTGTACTTTTGACAAGCAAGACACTTCTTGACATATGACACACATTTGATTCCATTGTGGGCCAATAGTATCATGTTCAAATGAGTTTCTTGGCAAGGACCATTCCACTAGTATGGGCCCCACAAATCCTTTCGTGCATGTCTTGAATCGCTAATTCGGATTCATCTGAATTTAAACAACGGAGTGTCCCATCATAGCCTCTACGATAAAGTGTACCGTTGAGTAAAGTGTAACAGGATGCATTATGAATGAAGGATTTTTGTTGATTGTGTGGGATAAGTCAATGGGAAGAAGGTGGTCTTGGAGGTAGGTGTATACATCTTGGTACTAAGGGAATCAGGATCAGCAATATCAAATACCATCTTTGAATCTAGACAATTTAAGGTGGTATAAGAAGATTTTTGATGAGGTTCTATCAATGACCCAATAGTGGCCATTGCGTTTGCTAATATGTTGTTGGCTCTTGGTATTTGCTCAAAGTGGATGCATTCAAATTTCTATTTGAGATTGTCAACCATGCGTTTGTAAGGCATGAGCTTTTCGTCCTTTGTTTGATACTGATTTGTACCTTGATTGATAATAGATTGAGAATCTCCATAGGCAATCAACTGTTGAATGTTCCATTGCACTATGAGGCAAAGCCTTGCAATGAGTACCTCATATTCTGCATTATTATTGATGCATGGAAAACCAATTTGAAATGCCTTGGAGATGAGATCCCCCTATGGCATAATGAATAGAATATCTGCTTTGAACTACGGTATGTGAAGGAAATGTCAAAATATAACTTCCATTGATGTGATTCATCCAGATTAAATATAGACTTGTCGGGGAAATGGATGTTCAAAGGATGTGTGTCTGACAAAGGTGCCTCAACAAGTTGGTCCGCAAGTACTTTCCCTTTGATGGGTTTCTGATTAGTATATTTGATGTCAAATTCACTTAAGAGCATAATCCACTTGGCCATACGACTTGTCAATGCTGCTTTGGAGAGAAGATATTTGAGTGGATCCACTTTTGCAATTATGATGGTCTTGTTATTCAACATGTAATGACACAACTGCTGGGATGCGAAGACCAATGGTAAACATGCTTTCTCAATGGGTGTATTATGTTCATAAGTGACCAATGCCCTGCTTAGATAATACGCTGCACATTCTTTTCCTTGGTCCTCATGTTGGGCCAAAAGTGCCCCCAGGGCATGTTCAGTCGTTGATATGTAAAGCAATAGTGGCTTTTGTAACGTCAACATTGGTGGGTTTGCCAAATATGTTTTCAAATGCTCAAATGCTTCTTGACAGTCGATGTTCCATTGAAAGGTGGTGCCCTTCTTCAACATGCGAGTAAAAAGGTGACATCAGTCAGCAAGCTGCAAATGGATTGGATTTTGCCTTTCAAGTTGCGCAACTCTTTCAAATTGGATGGGGGAGGCATTTTCGTGACGGCCTTAACTTTCGAAGGATTGAATTCAATACCTCTACGGGAAACAATGAAGCCTAACAGTTTGCCTGAAGTGACTCCAAATACATATCTCTTTGAATTAAGGTGCACCTTATATTCACGAAGTTGCTGAAAGATTCTCCGTAGAACTTTTGGATGTCCTACACGTGTTCTTGATTTGCCTAGAATATCGTCAACATAATCCTCAACAATATCGTGCATCATGTCATGAAAGATGACAATCATTGCACGCTAATATGTAGCACTGACATTTTTCAAGTCGAATGACATAACTTGATAACAAAATATTCCCCAAGGAGTGGTGAACACTATTTTATGTTGATCTTTTGGTGCTATTTTAATCTAATAATACCTTGGAAAACCATCCATGAGGGATAGCATTTCATAACTTGCTGTTGAGTCCACAACCATATCAATGTTAGGTAATGGGAAATCATCTTTGGGACATGCCTTGTTGATGTCTGAAATCTGTGCATAGGTCAATACCGACAGACTTCTTACTGACTGGGATGATACTAGAGATCCATTTAGAATAATCAATCGGTCCAATAAATCCTGTTGCTAATAATTTCTCTAGTTCCTTCTTGACTAAGATGGCAATGCGTGGATGCATTTTTTGCAACTTTTGTTTAATAGGCTTGGCATCTGGGTGCACAACAAGATGGTGTACGACCAAAGACGGATTTAGCCCAGACACATCGACATAAGACCATGCAAATATGTTAATGAATTTCGTAAGAACAACGATGAGAAATTCACGTTCCTCTGTAATGAGGGACGCAACCAAGCTTGACAATTTTAGGATCATTTGCAGTACCAATGTTGACTTCGGTGGTGTCTTCCACACACAATGTGGAGCCATCCTCTAATATAGTTGGTACCGATGGGAATTGATCTTCTCTGTCTGATTGTGGGACATCAGGGTCACCCATATAAGAAGAATCAGAATCATCCATGGAAGGTAATGGTCCTTTAACAAATGCTTGAGGAAAATCTTGAACCAACCGTTCAAATGTCCTTTGTTCCTCTAGAGTCAACTTGTGGAGCTTTGTGCTTCCTATGGAGGAGAGCGAACTTCCTCGTCCTTCGGCGCCTGAAATAGGTTTTCACCAAGGGACTCGTCTTTATCTTTCCTTTTACCCTGGTCCAAAAGTGACTCAGAGAGGTTTTCACTAGTGGACCTCAATGTTTGATTTTCTTTTTGATTTTGTTGACAAAGGAAGTTCACCTACTCTCTAAAGTAGATAGCTAGGTCCAATGTAAATTCAAACCCTTGCTTGTAGTCTCCAATTGGCAGAGCATCCCTAAGGCCCATGAATTCTGAAATTGCTTCTTCATTATGAAAGTCATCCAATTGTATAACATGATTTTGCTGGTCCCAATCAATTAATTCAGGATAATGGAGGGTAAGAGGGAAATTGGATGTAGATGTGATGGTAAGGATGACATTGTTATCAAAGAGGTTTGTGTCGGCTAGCTCATCGTAGATATTATAGTAGGATTCCGCATCGCTTCCGGGATCATCTTCGTTAGATACTAAAGTTGTGTCACTCTCGAGATCTGAGGGGTCACCCCCAGGCAGTCTGTACCCAGTGCCTCGATTACCTTTATGTTTAGTTGTAGAGACAGGCTCAAGAATACCTTGTTGCTTTGCTCGCAAGCCCTTTCCTTTGTAGTCTTGATGTGCCATGATTCTGTTGGGGATGAGATATTTAGCGCTATGATAGCAAGAGGTTAAATCATCCTTATATAAGCATGAATCCCTAGAACTGTTGAGTTGTTCTTGATTTGACGAACCATTTTTAACAAAAATAGGAGGTCCCTTTGGACAAGAATAAGTCTTTTTGCACCATTCCATCTTGGGCTTGCCATGAGATTTGGGAGACTTGGGCAATTTGGCAATATGGAAGACGTCTTTGATGCTATACGTGCCATGACCCTTATCTTCAATTGTGAAATGAGAAGAAATCTAAAGAGGTGGAGCACTAGAAGTGGATGCAAGGTTACTTGGGTCAATATAATTGGACTTGGGAGATTCAAGCGCTACATTCTTGTCCTTTTTGGGTGCATGCTCGGTGCTAGGACAATAGTTGTACTGATCATATTTGGCTTCTAAATGTTTACAATATTGATATGGCTGCAAATCGTCGGGAATAGTAACCTCCATTCTAGAATGGGGGATTTTTAGAGATTGATGTAATGTAGAAGGGATTATGCATACTTCATGGATCCAAGGGCGCCGAAGAAGCAAATTGTACGACAATTATATCAATGGCGTGGAAAAGGGTATCATGGGTAATAGGTCCAATAAGGATAGACAAATAGATGGTACCTTGCGATTCCCTTTCTGCGTTGTCGTACACCTTGATAGTGATGGTGTCTAGATGTAGATTAGCTAAAGTGTACCCCAAATGTTTAACCAATTTCAATGAGGCAATGTTTAAACCCAGACCATTGTCTATGAGAACCCGCTTGATCTTGTGACGGGAAATGAATACGTTGATATAAAGGGGGTTTTTATGCAATGGACCAAGGGATGACATGTCACTTTGGTCAAATATGAGCTATTAATGTGGGGATAAATGCCCCACAAGTGCTTGGATTTAGGTAGGCACAATTGTCATTTGGAACCTTGGATTGTTGCAGAAACTCATAGTATTTCTTTGTGAACTTTGGATGTACACAAAAGATCTAAAATAGAAATTTGTGCCGGTGTCTTGTTTAATTGTTTCACAATCAGATTATACTCCTCCTTAGTAGAAGAAGACGGTTTGGACTTTGAAGGCAGAGTGCTTTGGACTAGATTATTGTTTGGAGGTGGTGAAAGACCTTGGACTGTAACCCTTGTTGTTGAGTTGCAATAGCGCAATTTCAAGTCGGAAGAGGATTACTTGACTTAGGAGCTGTAGGACTTGGAATGGTAGCTTGTGGACACCGAGTTGAAACAATGCAATTTCGAGGCGGAAGAGGGTCACTAGGATATGAAGGGGGAGGTCTTAGAATGGAGGGAGAGACACGCTGAGTAGTGTTGGATGATGGATAGGAATTGATCTTAATAGTGGCCACATAATTGCTAGTAATACGACCCACAACATTATTATACTCGTATGAGACATTATGGTAGCCAATCTATTTGGTTTGGGAATCCTGATCTTGATTACGCTTATTCTGATTTGGATTTTGGCCCTGATTCTGATTTTGAATTCAAAGGACGGTTATTCAAATTCTGATTGTTTGGTTGTCATTGACCCTTGGAATTGTGTTTTAGAGGTGGGTCTTTGTATATACCCATGTTTTGATTGGAAGTGGAAGCAACATTGTCTAATTCAATTTCGCCGTGCTTAAACAAGTTTTGGATGAAGTGTCTAAGTTGCAAGCCCCTGTAAGTTGCATGGCCTTTTACACGATAGTAATCACAATATTCATTGTCCTTATACCATGTGGGCTTTGGTTGGCCTTCTTCAAAAGGCTTGGTCTTTGGCCAAATGACCATGTTTGTTGCAACTAATTTTTGGAATACCATCTCAATGGGCTCACCAAGGTCAGAGAAAAATATTCTTTGATACTGATTCCTTTGCGGAGGTGGTCTTTGCAATGTAATGGATTGAGTAGGTGAAGTATTTTGGACAGGTGATGCTTGCACTATTTGCACATGTCTAGATTCAGTTACTCCATTGGGTACAACATTCTTGTTTCCATTGAATACCTTTGGCTTCTCAAATGTGTTTGCCTGTGCTTGCATTGGGGCTTGAGCTTGTGTTTGACTGTGAGAATAAATTTTAACCAAGCCCTTGTCTATAAGAGCTTTTTCAAATTGCACCCACTTATCTATAATTTATTCAAATGTGTTGGCACAATGAAGTCTCAGATTATGAGCTACCTACACATTAAGGTTGGAAGTGAAGATATTTTCAAATTGCTTGTCTCGAAGGTTGTGTGGAAACCGGCTGGCTAAACTTCTCCATCCTTGTAAGTAGGTAGAAAAACTTTCCCCACCTCGTTGTTTAGCATTGCAGAAGTCAATCATGGTCAACTTGTGCTCTATGTTATATGAAAAGTGTTTAACAAATTTCTTAGATAGGTCATTAAAAGTGCTGATGGATCCCTTTGGTAAATGAAGAAACCATTCTAAGGCTTGTCCACCCAAGCTGCATCGAAACAAGCAAAACAGATAAATGTTGCTATAGGCTACCTCTTGACACGCAACAAAGAATTCTTTCAAGTGCTCTCTAGGATCAGTCTTTCCCTTGTATTTGTTGAATTTGGGTGCCTCAAATTGAAACGATGAAAGGTACTTAAAGGAAACTCATATCAAATGGATAAAGACATGTCTTGTCAAACTTGTACTTTTTGCTCTGATTACTTGCTTGGTGTTCTAAAACCTCTTTTATCTCTTGAAATTCTTGGAGAGGGGGAGCGTTTTAGGATGGAGGCGCATTTTGTTGAGTATTTAGGGGTGGATTAACCTGGTTTGGATAAATAGGTGGATTTGGATTGAAATATTTCGGAATGGGTACCCTTTGTGCCGAGCTATTAGGGTTGTTCACCCTACTACTAGGATTGTACTACTGATAGGGCATTTGTAGCTAACCTGTATTTGGAATTGGATTAGAAATGCATTGCTGATTTGGGGGATTCTGTTGTGGGTAAGGAGGAACTTGCTACTAATAGATAGGGACTTGTCGTGAATAGAAAGGTACTTGCTGTTGAAGGGGGGACTTGCTGCTGATTGGTAAGAATTAGTTGCTGACTGGAAGGGATGGGTTGTGGATTAATAGGCACTTGTTGCTATAAGTTGAAAGGGACTTGTTGGGAACTGGTCACAACTTGCTGTGGTGGAGTACTTGCAACTTGCTGTTGCAGATTAGTCGCAGTTTGCTGTTGTGGATTGGTAGAGATTTGTTGGGAATTTGTCACAACCTGCTGTGGTCAATTGCTTGCAACTTGCTGTTGTGGGTTATTTACGACTTGTTGCAGATTGGTTCCAATTTGTTGTTGATTGGAGGGGATGTGTTTGGAAGGGACTTGTTTGAATTGGAAGGGACTTGTTGGGAACTGGAAGGGACTTGTTGAGGATTGGAAGTGACAAATTGCGGATTGAAAGGGACAGATTGCAGATTAATAGGGACTTGTTGGGAACTGGAAGGGGATTTTTGGGGATTGGAAGGAACTTGATGTGGATTAGGGAATACTTGTTGTAATGGATCCACTGGAGGTGTTTGTTCAAGATTGGTTAATGGATTTGCACTCAATGGAGGATTGGCTAATAGATCTTCTTGTTGTTCAAGTGGTGGATTTGGATCCATAGGTGGGGGATTATTAAATGAAGTAGCAATTAGAGAGGTAGCTAAAGAAGCTAAAAGTTGACTTGTCTGCTGTAATTGGGCAATAACGACTTGGCTATGTTGGGAGGGATCTACAAGTTGCCCTTTTCCTTTGTTAGATGATTCCTGGTTTTGACTGGAGCTTTGTACCAAGGCTTTTTCCTAAGTAGAAGTTGACTTTGGGGGTGTTTCCTCTATTCGAACATAGCTACATACTTCTTTTGTTTTGAGTGGCACATCCTCATTCATGTTGATGTACCTCATGCTCTGGGTTTTCAGTATTTCAAAAATATCCAAGTGGATCATAATACCATTCGTCATCGAAAGCAAGGTTGTATGAAGCCCCACTTCTTGTGTACCTAGGCATGTTTGATTTGATAATCTTCGTTTTAAATCAAGATAGGATATTCAAAATTCAAATTGATCTGATTGAAATACGTGTGAAGTCTTTACGTATCAATTCAAAGTTGATCTTTGGTGTGATATTGAATGCCTTTTGGTCAAAGTGGAACGTTTGGTTTAAATTTGTCAATGTAGATGTCAAAGTGGAATGTTGCTCAATTCAAGTTTTTCAAGGTTATGGTTCAATGTTTGAATGTCAAGCATTCCTTGCAAAGAGAAGTGTATCCCCTAAGCAAATTTGATCTTAAGACCTTGAGAACATTTGAATTTGACATGATTTTTTATCTTGGTTCAAAGTTTGACTTTCAAAGTTGATTTGATTAGAAAGTTGACTTTAATTGACTTCTGAACTTCAGAAAGCTTGGTCTTGAAATGTTTGACTTAAATTGAATTGTCTCGAAGGTTGACTTGACTTTGAAAGTATTTGACTTTGACTTTAGAATATTTGTCTTTTTTTGAAAATGTTCGACTTTGACTTGTTTGGCTCTAGAAGAGTTGACTTTGTTTGACTTTGGAAGAGTTGACTTTATTTGACTTAGAATGTTTGACTTTGGAAGAGTTGTTTTTTGTTTGACTTGGAATGTTTGACTTTGGAAGAGTTGACTTAATTTTAAAATTTTTGACTGATTTGGAATGTTTGACTGATTTGGATTTGAATTAAAATTGAATTTGGTTCAAAACGAACTTGATTTGGATTTGTTTTCAAATAAACAACATAACGGTACAATACAAATAGGGTGTCGTTTCAATCGGACAACATGATGCTAGGATGGGATAAAATGATTGGGAAAATCAGGCAGAGTAACGCCTTATTGCACGAATGTGTAATGGGATGTGACATAGTTTGATTTGTTTGATGTGTAAGGTATAACACGCAAAACGAGTATATGACAACAATGACACGCATACATGACAAGCCTTATATTAGTGGTAAAACGGGTGTGCAATGGGACTGTAGCCCACATATCTACCTCACATGAAGCGGAAACAAGGTAATCTCTTAACCCTCACATCAAGCAATATGTCTTGGGATCTTTGGGGATGTTGGTTTCCATTGCACTACATGTCGCTTGAGGTTGAAAGGTCTTAATCTAAATCTTAAAAAGGCTTTCTAGATGGTCTTGGATATACCTTGTTGTACGTGGGGCTCAAAATTCCTCGAAGAAAAACAAAGAACTGTAATATCCCCAACCAGGAGGTATTGTACCAAACTTGCAAATTTCTTGATTTTTAACTTGTAGGCATTTTGTCAAATAGTTTGTATGCAATCAATTATTGAAGATTTCAACTTGTAATCATTAGAAGAAATATAAATGCCCACAGCTCAAATCCCACACGCACTAACATGCACTACCATGCACTACAATATTCTTCCAAATCATACACATGTACAAACATGCGTTACAATATTACTACAAATCCCACACGTGCATCAACATGCACATACATGCATTCGATATTAACTTAAAAATTATTATTCTTTGAACAACGGAGTATGACTGATTTGTACAGCAGAAATAACAATCTTATTTTCTATTTAAAACAACAATTAGTACCTCGGAGGTAGCAGTGCCCAACAATAAATGGAGATTAAACCCCCACAATTTTGTTTGGAAACCCCACGCTGCCTTCACATTTAAATTTCAGCCACCAGGAAGAGGCATCAACCCCCAAAGGCCCTAAATGGGTTTCAATCCTGGCGCCACCTATCAGAAAACCAAACGCTGCCAAACGATCCCTCCAATCTGCACGGCCAGCGCAAAATAAACCTCCAGAATGCAGGAAAATAGTCTTCAACACCTGTAAATGCATCTACCAGGGATTGAGGATAAATCCTCTCACCAAAATAGCCCTTCCATCTAGGGTCCAAAGTCTCATTTGCACCGAAACCAGGGATCTCAAGGGATTTTACTCCTGAGCAAAGTGGATGACCACGTAGGCTCTCCAAAACTCCAAAGAAAATAACCATGAACATAATAATGATTTTATTCCTCATATTCTCCTTTTATAACTCCTCCAAACCCTAAAAACTTTCACCTTTTTTAACGCCCCCTTAAAAAAAAAATAATTAATAACGCCCATAGGGGGGAAATGACATTTTTCCTAGTCATAAGTTATGACTTAAAGCACCTCAACGTGAAAATATAACATAAAGTGCATTAATGGCATCCTCAACGTAAAAATATAAAGTTAAATGCACATAAGGGTCCAAATATTCCCTTTATTCCTCCCACGCCCCAATTCCCAAGGGAATAAATAAGGAAAAACAGTGGAGTAGGTCAACTAGGTCTCTAAAAATTTGGAAAGGGACATTACAATAACAAACAATTCACAGGAGGGTCTAGCCCCTTCGCGACCACTTCAGCCGTGAGATCTCAATGAAGTGCTATTGAAAATTTGAACTTCGAGGGTGATGTCTGATAGCTTACTGTCAGGGATAAACCCCTTGCTTTCACGAAACCCTTTATGGGAAATTTCTCTATGCTTTTACAACAACTCCCCTCAAGCTATATACCCCGTTAGAGTACAGGGTTGGTACGTACGCTGGGGGATGAAATCCTAGTTGCTGCGCCCCAAGGACTCGCAGATGGTGATGAAATCCACCTCACACAGTGAAAAGAAAAAAGGAAGTTTCACTATTTCTTATTCTCAAGGTTCCACAAATGGGCATGAGAAGAGCATACTCTACTTTTGCTTCGGGAAAAAACAATGGTAACCTATGTGCTTTTGGTCACCTAGGGTCCCTCAAGTGGGCAAGGGGAGAGGATACGCACGATAAGCCAAACACAAACACATAACAAATAACACAAACACTCAAAATAGACGAAAACACAAGTATTTTAAAAAGCCAAATGTAAATATTAATTCGTTAAGCACGAAAGTAAAATGTGTTTATTTTGTAAAATAATCACGTCTTTGACTAGAATAACCTGTAGAAAAACAAGTTAATTGTTTGAATGTGGTCTTTGACAAGAGAATGTTGAAATGTTGATGTTTAAGCTTTCTGGCACAAAGTCGCATATCCACAATCATAAATTTGAGCCTTGTAGCCGCGAGTTTGTAAACCTGCACATAGAAACACAAAAAGCACAAAATTGTGAAAGTTATATCAAAGCCGTGTTTCTTGGAGCAAAGTTGTGAATCTACAGTCTCGACTTTGGAAACCTGCACTTATTAAATAGACAAAAGATACAAAATCGCATAAATTTGAGAAATGAAGTTGCGGATCCATAGTTGTGCTTTGCAAAACTACACAAAGGAAACAGACAGAAGGTTTGAAATCGCAGAAGTTTAAACAAAGTCGTGTTTCTCGAAGCGAAGTCGTGACTTTGCAAACCTACACATATTAAACAAACAGAAGATACAAAATCGCGTAAATTTAAACAAAGTTGCATTTCTCTTGAATGAAGTCAGGGATCTACAATCGCGACTTTGCAAAGTTGCACAGAGGAAACAAACAAAAGGTTTGAAATCACAAAAGTTTGAAACTAAGCCGCGGATTGAAAATTGAATTCACAAATCGTAAAACGTGATATTGCATAGAAGAGTCAAAAGGTCAAGCAGCTAGGAGATGACTTGCGGTTAAGTCTAGTGGCCTAGCACAATGTCGCAACTGTCAGGAGGGAACCTGTGTTTCTAGAAAGCAAAGTTGCGGTTACACGGAGCAAACTCGTGTTGAATCTGGACATGGATTTTGACCGGTTTTGAGACCAAATTTGATGGATTTTGGCTTGAAACAACTCATAATTGTTGGCCAAGAAGGCTTAGATGACTTCAAATGATGATTTATGGGTTGAGGGGTCTGCCCTGGTGTGCCATATGTGATCATATGATTGCAAAGGAGGTTAGTTTCTCATTAGTATGAAAATCAACTAAAACAATATGAAACATAACATCCTGGGCGCATGTCCTCGGATTGGGCAAGGTCAAGAAAAAGACAAACAAGCAGATAGGAAGACAAATCAAACCATTATACCGTCCATTTTGGATTTCTCCCTCTTTTCAGAATTCAAGTGTGGATTGTCCCGGATTAGAGCTTGAGGTCTTTGGCAATGTTGTGAAGTTATTTTGACGGCATCTCCCCTTTTACTATGCAAGATTTGTTGAGCAATTGAAGAACTTGGTGAATCTTTTCATAGAGATTTGGCAGCATAAGTTTAGCACAAAAAGCTTTTTTGAAGGAGAGTGAGGCCTCATCAATTTATAGATTTGTCTAACAAATGTGAGCCGTTGATCCAAGATGAATACCAATGGTTGAGGATGAATTCTCAAAGGAGAGACAAGCATTAAATGTTATGACATGGAGTGTGTAAGTGCTTGTAAGGAGCTCCATTCATGAGGTTTGGAGTTTGTAAGAGGGTGTAAGAGACCTTGCTTGCACATTTCCAACTTTGCATTAAACTTTTTTGTGGAGGTCGCCTTTGACTTTCGGAAAATGATTTTAAATTGCCAAATGGGTGGAGTGATGTAGGAAAATGGAATTAAATTGATTTTTGGTAAATATGACGTGCATTCCATGCAATCTTCTTTTTTAGAAGTTTAATTAGTCTGAGCAAGCAATTAGCTAATTAAGTTGATTTTGTCTTTTTGTGGTCTCATTTGCAAGGTTTGATTTACTTGATTTAATCTGCCTAGTGAGACATTTGCATGGATGGGATCAATTTCAGGTTGCTGATGACGGATTAGATGTTTTGATGCAATGTATTGCTCCAATCAGGGATGCACCAATGTGTTGTAGAATGTGCACGTTAAGTTGTGCAGACGATTTGGAATATTTTAATGATTTTTGACTTGATTTGTGCATTATTGCAAGAAATCGTTCTGATTTGCAATTTTGACACGGAAGGCGATGAAAATGGAATGTCTATAGATGTATTTATAACTTTCTCTCTTCCTAAGCTGGCTGTAACTTCCTACAACTACCTATTACAACAAATTCCAAATCTTGTATTGATCATCTGAGTTAACTACTTACATACATATATGTGTGTTTGTGAACCTTTACAAAACATAATACTTTTGTCTTTTATGTTATATTCAAAACATGTATCGTGCACTTGTTCCGTGCAGCTTATAACCCGTAACATAGGAAAGTGAATTCTTGATAGCTATACCGTGCTTTTTTAGATTCTAAGAAAAATATTGCAAAGTCGAGAAATTTAAACTAAGTTGTTGAATTTAGGCTTTTGGGAACTTGCAGAGGAAAGTGGCCAAATATTGTTTGCTTTTCTGTATTTTGTGGTAATTAGGGCAAATTTAGTGGAACTTTAGATGATATAGTTGTCTGGAGAGTACCAAATAAATTTAATATAAGCTGAACAATCTATTTCTGAGAACCTGCAGCAGAATATGCTGGAAGATTTACCATTTTGATTTAGAATATTATATTTCTTGCCATCTTTTTATGTTATTTAGGGCAAATTTTGATGGAGCTTTAGCTTGAGTAGTGCTTAGGGAAGTGAATTATTTGTAGCCATACTAAAGTTTTGTTAGATTTTATGGAAAGGACTTAAAACTGGAGAAATTTAAGATGAGTTATTGAATTTGGGCTTAATCAGAATTGCAGAGGAATCAGTAAATATATTTTTAATGGTGGAAATTGGATAAATTTAAGCTAAGTTGTTCAATTTAGTCTTGAAGATCGTGCAGTGGAATTGACCAAAAGCTTTACCATATGGATTGGAATATTGTACTTTTTCCCTGTATTTTTTTAGTAATTAGGGAAAATTTTGATGGCACTTCAGATCGACCAGTGTTTTAAGGAAGTGAAATCTTATTAGGCGTACTAAGATTTGTTAGATTCTAAGAAAAGAACTGAAAACCGGAGAAATTTAAGATTTATTGTTGTATTTCCTTCTTTCTTTTCCCAGACTTGCTTGCTTTTTATATCTTCTCATGGACTTCTCGACTTCACCAAGGGGAGACCCATGTGTCTCCGTCTGAAAACTGCAGGCCATGATGATTCATAATCTGGATTAGGCCTCGTACCTTTGCCAAGTGTTTCCTAGGAATATTCCGCATCAAGAAAAAGTTCTATAGAATGCTGAGCCATATAGGGCCTTTTATACCTCAAGGAGAGAACTGTGCATTCTCCTTGACAACAACTCTCCCCAATTATACACCTTCCCCCAACTGATACTTGCCATCTGGTCGTTCATCCAAATAGGTATGACAAATCCCAGTGGCTCCCACTAGTGGACATTTGATAAGATTCATGATACACTTCCATTCTACAGTGACCATAAATTCTTTTTTAATGCCCCTATTACATTTTGCTCGATTGCTTGCCAACAGGTCAGGAGTAAGATCACACCTGCAAAATTGTTGTAGGGCATGGTACTTCTATGCCTGAGTAAGTTGCTGCTTTCTCATGGATTTTATTATAGGCAGCCCATGAGAGGGCACACCTGAACTTTCTTTTGAAATCCTCAAGGCCTGTTTGTGATCATTACCTTATCCATATACAGGATGAAGAATTGGCAAGTGTCTCTGTTGTAGCTAGACACCATACAAACCATATAGACTTCATAGTTTCATATATAAAAATAGGGCATCTGCAATATTTTATCCACCTTGGCATACGTCAATGCTGCCTTAAGGTCATGGTCATCTGTTTTACTCAACCACCAAGTCTTTGACTCCGTAGTGGGAAAACTCTCCCACGTAAGCATAGTTACCAGATTCGGCCGCATCTGGCCGAAATCCGGAACGTTCGGCATTTTTTGCGGGCTTCCGGATTAATAAATTCGGTTCGCGAGGGAGAAACAATGGAAGTCAACAAAAAAATTTAGAAAATGTAAATCTAGTCTGAACCCAATAGTATGTAAATAAAATAAACATTGAAGTACAAGTTTACATTTATAATGGACATCTAGTTTCTTATACTTTAAGTATAAGTTTACATTTATAAGAAACTAGATGTCCATTATAAATGTAAACTTATACTTAAAGTATAAGAAACTAGATGTCCATTATAAATGTAAACTTATACTTTAAGTTATATTTTATTTATATACTTTCAGGGTGTTTGAGAGGGGTTTCGGACCGCTAGGAGCTATAATGCAAATTCTAGGTTTTGGAGGATCCTATCATATTTCAGAGTTAGTCAGATTCCAGGGTTTCAGGGTTTCAAACTTAGCCATATTTCAGGGTTTCAAGATTTCAAGGAGACATCATAGGAGGTATGAAGGCTGCATGAAGGGATGTATGCGTGATAGAATAGTATGAGAAGGGTTTCAGGGTTTCAAACTTAGCCATATTTCAGTGTTTCAAACTTAGCCATATTTCAGGGAGACATCATAGGAGGTATGAAGGCTGCATGAAGGGGATGTATGCGTGATAGAATAGTATGAGAATATCTCTTGCAAAGTGCCACAAGCCGATCCCACCCCATTCCTAGTGCACCCCTTAAGGCATGCACTCTGTGAGATTCAAGTTTGAACTATGGACATTTTACTATCTTTTAATGTAATTCAAGTTTGAAACTTATGCATTTCTCAATTTTGCAACTGTTAAATTAATATTCAATGTTTCATTCCTTACTAGATTAAAATATTTTACACACACACACACACACACACACACACACACACACACACACACATATATTTATATATATATATATATATATATATTTTAGTTTTTTCCAAACCGGATTTTTCCGAACCTTTTCAAGAATTCCGCATTTCCACATTTTTTGGCCTCCCGAACGCATCCGGATTTCCGAACCTGGTAACTATGCACGTAAGGTTTCAGGTGTAGATTGAACCTTCTCCGCTCTTCGCCCATCTTTTCTTTAATTTTTTCTATTCACTCTTGCAAGTTTGGTTAGGACTTGGAAAGTAGGTCATACTACACTAGAACCTGCCACAACTCGAGGTCGGGGCACACATGGGTGGCCTGGGTTTGATCCCCGATGATGCCAGAAATGGTATATCAATAAAGAACACAACAATATTTACATAGAGAATATACCAAATATTGCACACAAAAAATTGAGATAACTGCAGCTTTATTGACATGTGGTAGTGTTCATCAATTGGCTATGGTATATGGAGAACTTGGCAACAATAGAGCTCCTTGCTTGACCATCATACTACATAAAGGTTAGTTGAACTAGGGACGTGTCGGCTAGACCAAAAACCGTCCAGGTACCAACTAACTAACCAAATATAATCAAGCATACACCAAGTGTTGACACGTGTGATACACAAAATCACTTTCGATTTTATCTTCATCACACAACTGATTACAAAATACTTTCTATAATATGCAACTTGTCAAGCACTTGATTATGCCACTATAAAGACGTTAAACTTGTGAGGTGCTCGCTTTCATTCATAGTTTACCATGTTTATGTTGGCAATTTGAGTCATTGATGTCTGTAATATTGTCATTGATGTCAAAGGATGAGTTGAACAGACTTGTGGAGTAAATCGGGTTTGTGAAGAGCTTCTACTTATAAAATAAGTAAAGCAGTCTTGAGAATCCAAATGGGTCTTCTTGTGCAAATCGGGATTCCAGAACAACTTTACTTCTCTCAACTTTATAAGTTCAGTTGTCTAGAGAACCCGAATGGGTCTAGCAGTGTTAATTGGGTTTATGCAATGACTTTACTTGTCTCATTTTTATAAGTCAAGTTGTCTCAAGAACCCAAAAGGGTCTAGAAGAGTTGATCGGGGTTTTGAAAGCACTTTACTTCTTTAATGTTTATAAGATAAGCAATGTGGAAAACCCGAATGGGTCAAGGAAGAGGTAATCAAGATTTCGGAGTGGCTTTGCTTCTCTCATGTTTATGAGATAAGCAATGTGAAAAACCCGAATGGGTCTAGGTGAGTTGATTGGAGTTTTGCAACAACTTTACATAGTTCATTCTAATAAGTTAAGCAAAGTTGAAAACCCGAATGGGTCTGGAAGAGTTGATTAGGTTTCTAAGATGACTTGACTCCTTCCAAGTCTATAAGTCATGCTGAATAAAGACCCTGAAATGGTCTTGAAGAATTCTTTCGAAAAAAATTGGCAAAGACAATTTTTTCAAAAATATTGGCAAGGACAAATCTTTTGGACAAATAGCCCGCGGAAATTGTTCCGAAGGGCATGTAGACGCCTGCAAGAAAGCCGAAGGGTAGTGGACCGTTTCAAAAAGCCGAAGGGATCTTTTCAAGAAGTCCAAAGGGTATGTGGACCCTTTCAGAAAAGTCGAATGATAGTTTGCAAAAAGCCGAAGAGTATGTGGACCCTTTCAGAAAAGCCGAAGGGCACTTCTCAAGAAGTCTGAAAGGCAAGTGGACTGTTCAAGAAAGATGAAGGGCACTTCTCAAGAAGTCCGAAGGGCAAGTAGACCGTTCAGAAAAGCCAAAGGGTAGTCCGCAAAAAGTCCGAAGGGTAAGTGGACCGTTTCAAAAAGTCCGAAGGGTATGAGGACCATTCAAGGCTTCCGAAGGGATTGTTACAAAAAGGTTGAAGGGTATGTGGACCTTTATAGAAAAGCCGAAGGGTACATTTGCAAAGCCCCGAAAGGTATGTATCCTAAACAAAAGTGCCGAAAGGGGACTCGGACAAAAAGTCTGCAGAAATTGTCCCGAAGGGGACCGGGACAAAAAATTTGTGGAAATTGTCCCAAAGGGGACATGTTAAAGTTCGAACAAGTTTGAAGAGATCAATGAAGGGGAAGCATCTCAAAGACGTCGAAAGAAGTGAGATGAAGTCAACATGTCGAAGGTTAATGATCTAGTCAACAAAAAGAGCAAGCATCTTTGATGATCCAACGACACACGCAACTCTGGACTAAGAAGATCCAATGGAGCGAGTTGATCCAAAGCCTTAAAAGTGCTCGAAGGTTAATGCACAGTGGCGAAGTTAAAGACCGAGCAAGTCAGGTAAGATCTATCGGAGCGAAAGCTCTCATGAATGCCGTGATAAGCGAGATATAGTCAAATCTGTTGAAGATTAACGTTTGACTAAAGTTATGGATCGAGCATATTCAAATAAATCGAAAAGAGCGAAAGCGAACCAATCATATAGAAAATATCGAGATGTGGGAAAGAGCTCAATGGTTAATGAAAGAGAGATCGACGATTCTGTTTTAAAATGGAAATATTTGATGGTTCAAGACAGACAGTGATTGGCACCAAAGACAAGATGAATAATCTTAGATTAAAGACATGACCAGACAGAGGGTGAACTCGAGTCTACACAGAGCTCAAGATCAATCCTCGATTGAAGAAGCGGCGCAATTATGACCAGAATCCAGCAGTTGCCAAAAATAGAAAAGAGACATGACCATTGCAATGTGATGCATGAACCGAGACACAAGAAAGAGCATAAGTCAAAATCGCTTTTAATGAGAACCGGTTAATTGCAACTGAAGTGTGAATGCAATTGGAGATAAAAAACCCTAAGCTTCATTGTCTATACATATACGACATATTGAACATTGTAATGTGCTTTTTAGTTGCTGCTGCTGCTGCCATTGCAATTCTGAGAGTGAGTCAAACGCTGTTAATTAGAGACATGCAGATGGTGTAAAACGTTGTCAATTAGAGACATATGCAGACAGAGGAAAAAAGGGGAATGAACCGTGTTTGAACAAAACATATCTAAACATACACAGATAAAGAAAATGGGTTGCCGTTGTTGTTGAAACTAAAAAGTGCCATTAGAGAAAATTCGAAGGGTGTCAACTCAGGATGTCAGCTGGACACAGAGTGAGGCAGAGAGGAAGAAAGAGCACACAAAGAATGTGTAGAGAGAAAGAAAAAGCACTAGACTTGTAATAAAGAAACTGAACTGGATTCATTTGTGAATCTATCTTGTATGCTGGAGTTGTAGCTCCATAGTTCTGATTGGTTGGTGCCATCAGACAAACTGAGTTGGTGCTTAGTTAGGGGATTGGAGTCTCCTTAGGGTTGGTGCCCTTAAATCTTGTAACCAATAAGGTTAAATTGAGTTAGTGCTCAGTTAGGGGATTGGTGTCTCCTAAGGATTGGTGTCCTTGAATGTAACCAGTGTGGTTTTGCCAGTGAGGTGATTTAACTGTGAGGCTGGATTAGAACAGTAGATTCTAACAACTATTTTCATTGTGGTTTTTTTCTTTGGGTTTTCCATGTATAAATCTGGTGTACTGTGTTTTTGTGTGTGTGTGCTCTCTACATTTGTACTTTGATATGCATATGTTTTGTATCTTTATTAAAAATTTAAAGAACTAGTTTTTAGCTGATCTACTGATTCACCCCCCCTTCTCATTAGATAGTTGTATTCAACAGTTTAGCCGAACTAGGGCAATGTTTGGTTCGAGCTAAACTTTTTGGTTCCATTGAGTCTACCGAACCGAACATGTCTGGGTTGGTCTGGATGCTTTGATGTTTTATTTGTTAACCTACAAAATATTATAAAATATAGAAGAATTTTTTTTACAGCCCTAGAACATGGTGGATGAATTTCTTGCTGTAGACTTATTGTGATACATTTTTTCTTCTCGCATGTATAAACTTACAAAACAGTAACAAGACAAACAAAAACAAATAATGCATAATTTGAAAATAGATCTAAAATCAGTGGAAACCCCCTACACAAGGGGTGAAGCCTTATGGGCTTTTACTCCTCAAATGAAACTAACTCTGCACTAAAACTATGATGCCTCCACCTCCATGGCAAGCTTTAGCTTGAGGGTTCATGGAGACTTTCTTGAAGTTTGAGGGAGGAGGGACAAGGCATGAACAAGCCTTTCCCCTCTCTCACTCTTCTTTTTTCCAACCTTGTTCATGTTGCAAATGAGCCTTCAAAGCTTAGGTTGACCTTTGTGAAGTATCCTTCTGCGATAGGGGAACTTTTAGGGTTTGCTCAATCCAATGGTTGTGATAGAACCTAATATAAGGGTGGAGATTGCTTGCTCCACTTTTGGAGGGAAAAGTACTTTTAACTAAATTACTCTTTAAGGTGTTTTTAAGTTGACTTAAACTTAATATATTAAGTTGTGCACCTTATGTTTTCATGTTGAATTACTTTTCAAAATGGGGTGTAACTTAAGTGACTTCCTTGGTGTAACTTAAGTGACTCCCTTGGTGTAACTTTATGACTTAAAACATCTTTGTATGTTGGTTGAGCC
This sequence comes from Torreya grandis, assembly GCA_037957365.1. Classification (NCBI taxonomy): domain Eukaryota; kingdom Viridiplantae; phylum Streptophyta; class Pinopsida; order Cupressales; family Taxaceae; genus Torreya; species Torreya grandis. Next base: position 274,343 of record JARHVA010008862.1, read on the forward strand.
AAGTTCATTTTTTTCTAAAAAAATTGAAATTAGAACCTAAATATTGCATGTATGATATATTTATTTATAATAAATTTGAACTTTATATATTTTTTTAATATTTATTTATTTTAAGTATATTTTATTTTTTTCAAATATGCATATATTATTTTTAAAAATTTTCTGAACTGAACAGAACTTTTCTCAAAAATCCGAACTTCCAAACTTTTTAATCCTTTTGAATGAATGGAACTTCTTGAACATGGTAACTATGCTTTCATTTGACTTTGTGGCTTTGCTGAGGTTAAGTATTTCTGTGAAACATATCATTCCAAGGAACTGAACTAGTGCCATGTTCGTTGTAAATGTAAACTCACAACAAAACTAAAACAGCCAGCTATGTGATATTATCTTTTGCCCTTTGAGTCAATAGAGCTGAAACTTTGGGTGTTTGTTTTGGAGCAAAACTTTGGATTGGTTTTGGAAATTGGGACTAATATAGCATTTGTCAATCTTCTATTTGTGGAGTAGTTTTTGTAAATCTTTTGGCTAGACTTTGTGAGATTTGGCCGTCTTTTTTGTTTGTAGAGTCCCTCATATCAGTGTTCACTGTTTATGTGCACAGATCAAATTCATCATTTTAAATAAAAAATTACTTTATTTCCCTGAAACTGAGGAAATATGTGATTTGGTTTTATACAAAACATGTTCGGAATCATGTTTGTTGGCCTGTGTTAAAGCCTAAACGGGTTATAAAATGTGCCCGTTTTAATCTAATTGGGTACGGGTTACCAAACACCTACTAGAGGATCGGTAGTATGTACAAACTTGGAAAGAAAGTTCTAATTGTAAAAGAAAGAAAATAAATGAATTAAAATCAATCTTGAAACAAAGCTTTTATTCTGGAGACACAAAATCTAATGCTTAACAATTCGATACAAATATGACAAGGTCTAGATTTGCAATGAAACAATATAGATAAAAAGAGTGATTAATTTATTTCAATTCTCTGAGTACAATTCATATAGAGAAATAAACCAAATAGCCAAGATAATGAAGTCCAAGTTTTATTTAAGACAAATAACATAGATTCAGACATGGAAAACAAACCCAAGCATAGATTCAAAAATCACAAGAAACCACCAATAAATCGCGAGTTGACCTTAAACGATTAATATTATGATAATCAGCGATATTTCTGAGTAATAACAACAACTACTTGGCAAAAATCATGACTTTATTGCCGTGACTCACCCAAGCAGAGGATGAAAGCACATAATGAAAAAAAATGTTTTTATGCTTATTTCTGCATTTTTTACCTGCGTATTTCCTTACGATTCACGAATATAGTGCGCAGTTAATGGAGCTGGGGTTTTCTGGCGATTTTTAAATCTGTGATCAGATTCTCATAGTGATTGACATTGGTACATACTGCTACATTCAGTGGAGCCTAGGGTTTTCATCGTTTAAGGCTGCCTCAAGGAATACATACTGATACAGTGATTAACAAGGCCCAAGGGTATACAATAGTGAGTATACACAGTCACACAGCCTACAGTTACCTACCGCTTTTTTAATACATACTCCGTTTTCAAGTCTCAAGAAAAACACAGTCACAGCCTACAGCGACACATACTTATACTAGGCGCTAGAGATGAAATGTAATTTGTATATTCGATATTTCATGACTCTATGAGCATTGTAATTTGTACTTTGTACTCTATTTAGGTTGAAAACTAATAGAAAATATACTCATGCATTCTCTACATACATTTCTCATGTCATTTAACAATGTTTTACATTTTATTTAAGAATTTATATATTTTTTAAGTAGCAATAAAGTTTCCAAGCAATACCAAGTAATTGCCAAGAAATTCCCGAGTCCCGAGTACAAGTCAATGTTGGCATGTTATTGTCATTGATGTCAAGGTGTATCTAGTGAAGGTGCATGGTGAGTGGTCATTGAGATATGTGCATGATATGACAAGGTGAGATTGTTGAGCATTGTCTTTTTTGTTGGTTGATGTCAAAGTTGATATCAAGGTTCAGGTCAGCATGAAGTTGTCAGTGTTGTCATTGAAGGTTTTTGTGAAGGTATAATGAGAAGTAGTTCTGCAAGAGTGTTGTTCAGATCAAGGTCTGTTGGCAGCGTGTTGATGTGACAAGGGGCATTGATGGAGTGTTGTCATTAAAAGATGTTGTCATGAAAGATAATTTGAAGGCAATTAATGCTTTATGGTTGCATAAAGGTGCAGGTCTTTAAGGTCAAGTACTTAAGTAGCCTAAGCCTACTCATGGCATGAAGAGACATTGTAAGAAGGTATGAGCATGTTGGCTTGGCGAGATGAGTGCACACAGGCATGGGTGGTTGTATAAGGTTGTTTGAGCATGTATGTGAGGCATTGAAGCACTCATGAGAGTCTCAGGGTGAGCCTATAGGGGTAGGACCTTCAGATAAAGCCTGCACCTAGACCACTCCTAGATCCTGCTTGGCCTAATGAGGTATCATGATTTGTTGTCAAGGCATGTGAAGGATGTATGGCAGTGTTTAAGCATGAGGGAGGTTGCTTGAGTATGTGAGTGAGGTGGAGAGTGCATGGAAAGAGGCATGAAGGTCAGTTTTAAGGTCTAATGTGGTTTGCAGGTCAAGGTCTAGAGAGCAAAGAGAGTGTGGCCTAATGAGGGGTCATGATTAGATTTCAAGGTGTTTGAGCTCATGTAAGCATTGTTAGAGGTGAGCTATGTTGTTTCAAGTTTGCTCATGCAGTTTGAGGTCATAGTGTGAAGGAAAAGACATGAAAAACTGTTTGGAGGTCTCTCGAGTGCTCAGAATGAAGGGTTCTCAACCTGAGAAGGATTTTTTTGTGCTCATTAGCTCATCAAACCTTTGCATGGGAACCTAAGCAGTTCATGGTAGATGGGAAGGGTCCTAGCTCAAAAGTCTAGGCATTAGTTTTTAGATTGAGGGGCTATGCTTTATGAATGATCGTTAAGAATGGAGACAGGTTTAAACCCTCTTAGAACCCTAATAAGGACCCGATATTGAAGATGTTGATCTAAAGTGCCCAGAATGGATTGGTATGCCTAGGTAAGTGTTTGGAGCTTGTAGTGGATTCTCCCAGGTACCTCCAGGTGGTATTGGTTAGAGAGAGGAGAGAAAATATGACGATACAAGGTTGTTTTTGAAGAAGTTGCTATAGCTATAAAAAATTGTACTGGACAAAGTTTGCAAATGATTGGATGGAGAAGGTAGAGACTTATATTTGATGTCCATGGTGGTTTTTGGATTGGTTCTAGTCCTTAAGTGTCTCATTTTGGTGATCCAAGTAGGCCAGTCGCTAAGAGGCCTAATAGAGCAAATTGTGCAAAACCCAGGCAGTAATGAGAAGTTGGTTCTAAGTGTGTTTTCAGGGTAGATTGATGGATTCAAGTGCATGGAGTTGTTGTTCATGACTTATAAGTCATGTCCATGTCTTGGAGAAGTTTGAAAGATAGTGTAAGTGGTGAAAATGTTGAAGCCAAAATGGCTTGTCTGGCTCAGTGAGGTCAACAAATTGGTTTGTAGCTGCCACTAGACCATATGATGTTTATATTTGAAGATGGTCCGGAGATGTCAGAGGATCATGTTCATGCATTGGAAGTCTTTGAAAGTCCCTATACAGGTGTTAGAAGGTCGATGTTTCATGATTGCATTTTTGACAGTCTTGGCAGTTCTGAGTTAGCAAGTTGCAATGATGAAAAGTTGGATTTGAGTGTAATTTCATAAAAGAGTGATGCAATGTAGTGCATGGTGTTTGTAACTTGAAAGTCCTATTCATGTTTTAGAAAAGCTTGGAAGTCAGTGTAAGAGGTTGAAAAGTTGAAGCCAAAATGGTTTGTCTGGTTCAAGCAAGACTATGTGAGATAAGGTCAGGAGATTGGTCTACAAGACCAATGTTTGATATTAAAGCTTATGGTTTTTATGATTGAGGTTGTTCTGAAGATGTTATAGAAGCTTTTGAATGTATTAAGAATCATTGAAAGTGTCCTTTCAGGGGTTGGATGTCAAGTAGTTTCATGACTGGTTTTTGACAATTCTGTGTGAGCATACGGAAGAGATGAGTTTAAGCCGTTTTGCCCCAAGTTGAAGTGTCTAATGCATATGGTGATATTGTTGAGGTCATGTAGGTTCTGTATAAGTGATTTATTGTCATGGTTGTGTGGCTAAATAATGTGTTATATTCAGTTGTTCAAGACTGAGTTTTCTGTGTGTTCAAAAGCCTAATGTGAACAATGCTAATGGAGTGTTTCAAGTGGTGGTTGGACCTAAAAGGTGTCATGGTGTTCGAAGGATGTTGGCTAAGGCCTATTTGATTGTTATATGATATGTTCCTGTTATGTGTGGAGTTTGAAAGTTTTCCAAGGAAAACAAAGTGTAACATGTCCCAAAGTAGGCCTAATGGAATTAGGTCTCCATGAGACCTAAAGAAGGATTTGGTCTATTCGAGTTATGACCGACCTAATGTAATGATTGATTCTTACTTGTAACGTGTCCTAAGGCCTGTTGTGTGGCCAATCTAAGTGGGCAAGTGTGTGTGGCCGACCAAGAGATGTATGAGCAAGAGACTTGTATAAGAACAAGGCTTTTTAGGCCTAATTGAACGTTAAAGGATTGTATTGAGAAGCAAATGAGAGAAGATCCTTGAGTGGAAGGTCGTCTTATAGATCATCAAAAGAGAGTAGAGGGACCGTCATGAATATCGAACCGGAGGTTTGAGTATGAAGATCAAGGTCATATGACCTAATCAGTCTTGAAGAGACCTAGTTGAGCGAAGAGGCCTAGAAGACAGTTTGAGAGGGATAAGAGTGTGAAGAGCTGAAGAGGTGGTCATCATCTGTTGGTTGAACAACATAGTGTTTTGAAGGTGATCAAAGCAATCAGGGGGCTGAGTTGGTGCCGAGTCATTTAGGGGGTTGGTGCCTCCTTGCAAGTGGGTGCTTGCTAAAGCCTAGTCGAGTGGGTGCTTGGCTAGTTGGGGTTGGTGCTTCACTAAATTTGGTGACTGTAGTCCATTTGTAGAGATTAGTGGGTTTTCTTCCCGTTGAGGGTTTTCCACATATGTGATGTTTTCTTGTGTTTCATGCTTATGTTGATAGTTGCTTATGCTTGCTAGATTTATATGTTTGTTTGAATGGTTCATGATTGCTTAAGTGTAATTGATGAGAAAGGTTTTGAAGATTGATTCACCCTCTCCCCTTAGTCATTATGCTTCAAACAGTCAAAATTTTGGGCTGCCTAGTAATTGCTAAGTATAAGTTTTTAAACTATGAACCCAAGAACTCAACAATGATTAATTAGAGTGATTAAGCATAGCGGTGGCACCCCAAGCTTACCTTTCTTATAGTGAATGGATTTCTTTCAATCCAGTTTATTACATTGAATGTGTTTGTGGAGAAACAAGTAGATCCTTCTTACAATGGTTTAAGGAGCATGTTTCAAATATCAATTATAACTGCATAAAAATTCTGCCTTAGCCGAACATGCGCAAGCAACATCTCATGACATTTGTATCGACAGGGACAAATTCTGGTAAAAGAACATTTCTTAATAATCTTAATAGAGATTAAAAAATACCCAAATAATCTTAATAGAGATGAAGGATTGGAGCTAAGTGATTTGTGGAATTCTATTTTTTCCTTAAATCTGACAAATAATTGTAATTATTTTTAGTTTTCAGTTTGGTATCTTCACATATTAACAATGAATAATATTCTTTTGGATTCATAATTAATTAATGTCATATTGTCAATTATTTAATGTTGGCAATTAAACATTACTGTAGTGCGACTCCTATCTCTTATTATTTCTATATTGGGTTTATCTTTAGGAGGAGCCCTAGTGTGCAGTCTAATCATACCACCATGAAGGGTGGTCCCAAATGTCGATTTTCTAAATTTGCTTGCCATTTTCCGAAACTTTTTGTTTATAACTATGAAATAGCTTAAACTCAAATCAAAATTAAAACATATATATGACACAATGATTTCATTACCAATATCATGCAAAGATGGCTCCCTTGTATTAGAATGTGAAAAATATCACAGTGTTTTCTTTACACTATTCTAACAAGGTCTGTATATCCTTCCAATGCACAAGGTTATCTATTTATGGCACCTACGCTAGAGCTTATATGGAATGCAAAATGAAAGAGTAGAACAAGGATTGTGCATTCTTGTGGGGCGGGATCACTAGTTGCACATTCTTGCACCACCAGCCTTGCAGCCAATCTGATCTATAATCCTTTGCTTACACTTGGGAGGGTTTTAATGGCATGACCTGTGAAATAATATTCCCTATACTACCGATGCCTAGTGACTTTGTTGTTGAATATTGTCATTCATTGTCCTCCTCTTCCAAGGGATGATTTAAACGTACATGTTGCTCAACTTGTTTGATTTCTTCCTCATTTTAGCTGCAAGTACTACCTTTCACAGCTAGATGGAGTACATATAGGGAAAAAAATGATAGATTTCCACCTAATCTGAGTCTTATCCAAATGGAAACAAGCCTTATCCGAAATGTCGCACGTGGATTTCTTCTAGAAAGTTGCAATATGATCTTTGTAAGTTCATCGCATTCTGCCTCTGAATGAACTGGTGCATACAATCCAATTGGAAAGTACGCCCCAGCCATTGATTTAAGGACGATCAAGAAGCATTAGTCTGAAATGAAGATAAAATATCATATACATACAAGAAATCTCAGAGTATACTTGAGTGATATATAAATTGATCAACAAGCATTAACTCAAATGAAGATCAAATATCATATACATATGAGTGATATTTGAAATGATTAATTCTTCACGGGGCTCGAGGCTTAAGATTTTGAACACCAACTAACAACCTATATCATAGATACCCAAATTATTAGGATATAAAATAAAACATAGAGTGCCCCAAGTTTGAAGTGGAGACCAAACCAAGATCATCACAAGCATCACGATCTCGCTATCTCTAATAGAGCGTTTCGAGGGAAACCAAAGCTTCACACAAGAAAAACCATCCAAGTGAAGATAAAGTGAGAAAGTGATACTTATCACAATCTCGTTCCCTTTGAGACTTAGAAGAAAAGCTGCTTGGAGAGAAGAAACCCTAGGACAATCGGGGGATCAAGCAAGAGGCACTTGTCACAATCTTGTTCACTCTATGCAAGCACATAGAAAGGATTGGGGCACCAACTTGAGGACATATTGAGTGAAAAGAAAGTGAGGGAATGCCATGTGGTAGTTTATTGCTTACCCTAAGATTAGAAGAGCATGGTGCACCCAAAGGCTTAAAGCCAAAATAAAAGATTTTCCAAGAGAGAACAAATCGAGATGCAGGCAAGTGTCCCCAACTCGTTCTATCTAAGCACTTATAGGAAATAGAAACAATATAAAGGCACCAAGCATCAGAGCTGAGGGTGTAGAATGATTAATGTCCACTGAGATACTAGACTTATCAATACTAGCATACATAAAATGTTAATTGCAAAACATACCATGTCAGAGTAGAGTATCCAAACATAAAAAAATTTGTATTCATGAAAGATAAGTTTCGACACAATGCATACAATATAGGGTTTATAGGGAGGACCTAATACCAACACCCCTACCTTGACCTACAATATGCTCTCTAAAAGACAAGACCCAACAATTTTTGGTTAACCCAACCATCACCCCTGACATAACTAAGGGTCTTGCTATATCATTAATTAAATGTTGAAAAAAGACTAACAAAACAATGTTAGCTATGACAAGACATGTTTTCATATTTGATGTCTACATTATCCCCACCTTGAAACAAGTTTGAGTCTCGTTTGACACAAGTCATATGCAACATGACAAAAATGAGAATGTAGAGGGAAGATAGAAGACATTCCTACGTGGTTGCTGTTGATGTTGAAATTTTGCAACTTTTTTGGAGGCAAGAAAAGCACGTTTCACCTAACTAACACGATTCTCCATCACTTTTTTTTTCTTGTAAAATCAAAGTGGGGGTTTGGGGGTGGCTGCTTCCAATGGGGTCAAGGGGCAACACCTCTCGTGGGTTTTGGAGATTATGCCTAGGGCGTGCTTCCTATTGTGATATAGGGCGGGGTCAAGGGGAAAATGCCCCCGAAGCCAAGCATAATTTGAGCCTTCTGTAACCTTCAAAAGTCGTGACGACAACCAAATTTATTTGAAAAAGCGTTGCTTTTGAAAGCACCTAAAAATGCTATAGATGTGCAATGCGCTGTAATGACGCATAGATAGATGACTTGTTTGGCAACTGTGGGGATCGAGTTGGGTAGCACAAAAGGGTCGATTATCGAGTGGTCAAATGTTGCTGCTGCCCCAAACAGTTCTAGCATTTCCCTTTGGTCGCATGGTTAATGAAGGTGAGGTGGGCACACGATGATATTGTTGACAATATGTCATATGACAATAGGTAGGTCAGTAGATCGTAAGACCAATGAGAATATGATAGGTTTTACAGACACTGAGGGTACAATAGGTCAATAGATGTTGAGGGTGCAATAAGGCGTACAATTGGGCATTAGGTAGAGGGTTGTATAACTGGCATTAGAGAGATGGCCATCAGACAAATAGTTGTATTACTGTGCTTTAGAGAGATGGGTGTTAGGTAAGAATTGGTTGTCACGTTAAACATGGGTGTTAGGTTGATTAAGCAGGGGATTAGGTAAAAAAAGCAACACGTGTGATGCTAATCGTATGGATTGGGTGTTTGGTAGAACAAGGCCATCAAGCATGCTGTCAGATGTTGGCTGTACGGATTAGGTGTCAAACAAGTTGCCGTTAGGAAGAGCATTGAGTAGATGGTCACCAAGTAGATTGCCGCTAGGGTGGGCATCAACTAGATGGCTGTTAGGTTGTCGGTGGTCATTAGGAAGCTTGTTGTCCAAATTGTCGATCTATTGGCCATCAAATTGGCTGTCAAGTTGCTGGGTGTTAGACAAAAGCTATTTTAGGCCGTTAGGTAGATATTCGTACGGTTCTGTGTCAAAAGATGGGTGTACGATAGATGGGCATCAGGTGGTTGTGGGAGTTGAACATAGTATAAGGCGTGTCGCTATGTTACTAGAGGGGAGCATATGGTGGCCATACAACTATATGGGTTTTGTATTCACTTGTTTGTATGATGAGTGTTGATTGTATGGTGCCATCTTGTGTTGCTTTTGTTTTTTTTTAAATAGACTCAATTTGACTGTATGTTTTGACCCTAACTTTTCCTTTTATCAAAATTTCATTGCTATACTCTATGTTCAGGGCCATTGAGGTTAGTGCTTTGAACATTAGGTTGGCTACTTGTTTCATTTGGTGAGTTAACTTATCATCAGGGTTTGCACCCTTGATGTTAATGGGTCAACCTATTCAAGAAGCTCTTGAAACCAACCAAGAACAAGAAGAAAAATTCACTACGGACTTAGAATGCCTGCGAGACCTTCGCGTACATGAACACATCAAGGAAAACATTGAAAGAACCCAAGTGCCCACAGATTCCATCTAGGGCAAATTGGCGGTAATAGAAGTAGAGCGACCCATTGACCACCTGCCCATATTGCTTGCCAAACAATACATTATATTGCAAAACTTCATGCCAAACATGGCCGAGAGGATCGAAGACAACAAATCCTACAAAGGTACACATAATCAAAAAGTTGGGAAGAGGAAGCGAGATTGAAGGACTGTCATTGATGCCATTAAACCATAATAAAGGTGGACAAAGAAGACAACGTGGCAGGGCAAAAGAAATCAAAATAAGGAGGTCAACTAGACTCTTGGAACAAAAAAGAACGGAGGTCACAAGCAACAACCACTTCAAAAAACCAAGAGCGGAAAACCAATAGTTGAAGTCGAGGTCGAAGCCCAAGACCAAGCTAAAGCGTATGCCAAAGTAAGAGAAGGTTCAATTGGTGTCGAAACAAGTAATTGAACATCCTACACCACTCTTACTGATACAGTGGGAGGAGATTTCTAGGCATCTACCGCTCCTGATATGGTTAGGAAGTTCCACAAGAGTAACAACATATTCCAACGAGGAGGATCTGACTCAACCCCTTCCTTTTGAAGTAAGTTTTCTTTCGGATAGAGAGATTGAGGATGAGTTTTTTATAGGGGAAGAATGCGCTTCTTATAAAACAAACTTCCACAAGGTTGAAGAACCGTTGATGGAAGATTGTCGATAAAATATTCAATACCAAAAACATTAGGGCGGCTGGATCAGTTTGAACGACAAGGGGGCAAGAGCACATAAAGGAAAGGAAACTTGAGGGTGCGCAAGACAAAAGATGGATAATTGCTGAAGGACGGGTTGAGTACAAAGACATGCCCGAAAGAGTAGAGGAATGTCCGACAAAGGCCATTCTAAGGAGGAAGATCATATTCAAAAGGCCACCACAGAAGATCCCAATACCCATGAGAATGGGAACTTCGAACCTATCACCAAAGAAGCAAATGCTACCAAAATTCATTGGAGACGGATCTGAAGATCTGTTATGACACTATAGAACATGCATCACTATCTAGATTGCCAATGGGTAGACAGAAAATCAGATTTGGTAAGATGCTTCCAACCACCCTTCAGGGAATGGCTATTGACTAGTACACAGATGCAACAAGCACGAACAAAGCAACATGGGCAACACCCAGGGAAGCTTTTAAAAAAAAATTCAAACTCCTGAGGGATGATAATGAGATTGTCAAAAATATTTACAACACTTGGCAATGTAAGCACGAGATGGTAGAAGACTCAAAGAGTTGCTTGGAAAACTTGAGAAGGAACCCAATGATGGGTTGAGAAAGACATGGTTTATCGAAGGGTTGGTTCCTTCACTAAGGAAAAAAATTAAGGTAGACATGCATTTGTCCCTATGAGGATGTCTATAACTGAGCAACTGACATTAGAAGTGGGAATAAAACATCATCCTCGCATGCAAGAAGACAGAGTGAAGATGAGGAATCCAATTCTAGTGAAAACGAAATAGGGTTCGTACAAGCTCTTTGGAATGACATGCTTTGAATGATGAGAGAATTGAAAAAAGAAACTAAGGAAGAAGGGAGGGACCTTTGGTGCATCGACTGTGAAACAAAAGGACACACCAAAGCCAACTGTCCTAGTGGACTATCTTGTGAAATCTATCAAGTCAAAGGTCATGATATAAAAAGTTGCACATACAATTAAAAAAAAAGAGGTGCGCAAGGCCTTACCCAGGGAGAACCATTTACATGCACCTACCACCCCAACAATGTTCCAATGCATTGTAGGAGCATCCCCTGGTGAATATCCTAGTGGATTTAGAAACCAACAAAACAATAAAAGACACTAGAAGAATATGGTGGGAGGTGATAGCTGCATCCAGTTCGATGAGCAAGGTCGATCGATGGTTTAGAGTTGAAAGTGCAACCAGTTGGGCTATTTCGCAAGAGACTGTGCCATGGTGAATATCCTAGCGGATATAGAAACCAACAAAACAATAAAAGAAACTAGAAGAATATGGTGGGAGGTGGTGGCTGCATCCAATTCAATGAACAAGGTCGATTGATGGTTTAGAGTTGAAAGTGCAACCAATTGGGCTATTTCGCAAGAGACTGCACCACCAATCAAATCAACATAGGACTCTTATGTAGATGGTGTGGACCTGGAGATCATAAGGATGCTAATTGCCCAAAGCAAGCAAACATCAACATGATCCTCGTAACAAATGAAGAGGTGATGACAATCGTTAAGGGCCAAGCAAACAAAATAAATTACCTTAACTGATGTACAAAAAAAGAACGAATGACTGAGGCAAGCGCTGAGGTTGAACTAGGAAATGGAGGAACAAAGACATCCTTATGAATGTACAAGTACATTGATCAGTCGGCTTGAGTCTGACAAAGAAATTGCAAGGCAAGTCCTATAGACCAGTATACCCATCAAAGTAGTTGATCTACTGCAGAGCATTCCAAAACTCACGAATGTTATAACCACGGCTATAGAAGACATTGCTTACAACACGAAGTGGGTGACACCTTGAGTCAGAAGGAAGAACATTGAAAAAGAGGACGAATGATGAGAAGCAAAGACATCCCATTGTCAAACTCCTTAGTCAAAATCTCATGGTAATGGATTCGATGCTCCTAACAATGAACTTTGCCCAATGACCAATAGTCGTCCACATGGAGAATTTAGGCTTGAACCCGACTAATACTATTATCGATGGCGGTTCTGGTGTGAAGGTGCTTCTAATAGAAACTTGGAAGAGCCTTAGAGAGCCCACTATTTGGCGGACAACTTTCCAATTGGTAGGAGCTGATCAAAATGGAATATGGGTGTTGGGAGTGATGGCTCGAAAGGTAGTTATTGGTACCCAACCCTTCATACCAAACTTTGTAGTCATCCCTTTTAATAAAAAATCCTATGATTCATTATTGGGCCGAGGCTGGTTAATAGCAGCCAATGCATATCAAAATTGAAAAAGTAGCCTCTATCGAGAACAGAGGCCAAAGGTACATCATTGATCTAAAGAGCCAGACAGTCAGTGAGGAGGTAGCCTCATCAAATGACTCATTAATTTCGATATGGTAAATATTGAATAACACTCGTGACAAATGATCTAAGGCACGATGGAACCAAATGAAGAGGGGTTATTAGAGTTACACTCATGTTTTGAGGATGAGCAAACTCCCTCAACAGTCTTCCATGGAGGACTACGAAGTGTTTCAACTATGTTACAACTTCTTTGAGATCATGGAGATAGAAGAATGTGAGGGTTTTGAAGGGAATGGGTACAAGATGATAAACACTCCTAAACGATGGTGGAATGTGTCGAGAAGAAACTAAAGACTGTAGTTTCTAATCAAGCAGAACCATCATCGTCCTACACCGAATACTGAGTAGGTGATGCAAAGATAGATGAAAATCCTGCTCACCATTTTGGAGGTGTAGAAGACATGAAATACAAAGAATTGACTGCAATCAAGGTAAACCTTAGATTTGATAACGAACCCTTAATGATCATAATGGGTGATGTCTTGGACTGTAATATCCCCTTTAGGGCTTATTATGCAAATCTGAAAATCAACCACAAACCCTAACACCAACAACATAAATTTATGATTCTTTTATATCAAACCTTGACGAAAGATTCAGAATTCTTTAAATATGAAACTAAGGCACAAATTGCAATATTTTACCATTAAATAATTGCCAAAATTTTGAGAATAATTACAGCCCACAAAACCTCTTCAAATTTGATTTTTGCATTCACATATAGGTCTGAAAATTCACAAATAAATACCAACTTATTGTTTGATGACAAAAAATATCAAAATATCAATAATTTGTCCCAATATCATGCATATTTCCCTCCCAAAGTGGGTCGCCACCCTTGGAAAATCCTCCAAATGGTTCGCTGACTTCAAAAAGCCCTTCAAAGTGATTCACCACCCTCTAAGAGGGTCTCCAACAGCCACACTTCAGTCTTAGAACCCAGTCAACTATTGCGCTCCACAAGATGATGCCCTAGGAATCCCAAACTGATCAATTCTGCCCATTGCAACCTCTGAAATGAAGCTGCCCAAATGAGGTTAAGGGTTTTTGTCTTTATTTTCAGGCTTCTACTGAAGGTTTTCATTTTCAAAGGAGATAAGCCTAGCGTTCTGTGCTCAAACTCAAAATTCAATTCCAAAAACATAACATGACTCTTCAAAATGAACTTGCTTCCCCTTTTTATATCCTTTCCCTCCAATATACTTTCTAAATTAAGAACCGACTTATATCAAAATAGAGGAGTCCCCTTCTTTATTACAAATCAAAATAGAAATGAGTTGTCGACATATTCACTTTTGGCAACTAAAGCATATTATTAATTTTATTTAAAAATATTTTTTAGCTAATAATAATATTATTTTATTTTTAGAAAAGGGGACATTATAGTCCGTCCTTCCCAAATTTGCTTGCCCTCAAGCAAATGCAAGTCCATTTTCTATTATTTCTGAAATACTTGGATTCCACTTCAATTTTGGGAACTTGCAACCCCAAACACTTGCTTCATGAACATAGCCTTCAACTTCAATGGGTCCCATATTGTTACTGTGGGTTGAAAACAAACTCAGCTGCCCCCACTCCTGCTTGTCACATGTCATGAACCCCCACTCCTGCTTGTCACATGTCGTGAACATTGTACCTTCTTTGGACATATGCAAACTATGCACTCTTTGACTCACAAGAGTCTCTTTATCAACACTTATATGGGCTGTTCCTAAACTTGCACATAGAACAAACATGTCAATGAAATCAAGCTCTCCACACCACTCCAACTGCTTCACCATGCCTCATAGGCATGTTGTTCAACTCTCCTCCCATGCTTGCATCTTCTTCATAGTTTCCATTTGTGTGGACTTCCAAAGGTCCATTCTTGTTGTCCCAAACATGGCTGTAGTTGTACCGTTTCATTTTCTCGTTCATAATCAACATTGTGGTGGCTGGAAACTCTTTCATAACAGCTGTAAATAATCCCTCATTGATGGTAGGTGGAACATCCTTCCACCTTGGGACTGAAAATACTCTTGTGACTGTCATAAAAATTGTTAAGGGACTAGTTTTGTTGCACAAATCAGCAAAAAGAATAGAACAACCGCTGTCATATTTTAATTTCTTCACAAAATTTAGAAATGACAGTGATATAGGGGTTGGAATCAACCATATAGTGACTGAAAATGCCTTCTTGTATCTCCAAAGGTCACTCGGATCCCAAACTTTCCTGTACAAACAATTTGAAACTTGTATGAAAGGACCTATGTGCCCTTTGCCAGTCAAAGTGTTCATCACTCTATCATCATTTTCATTATGCTCCATGATAACAATAAATATGAAATGGCCCAGTATGAAACAACACACCTGAAATATGACTTTTCTTTTCATACTTTGGGATGGAATCCAATTGTTTACTTCTTTTTTCAGATTTAGAAGTAGGAGCTTTTGAGGGACTTACTTTGGCACAACCATCCTTGTGTTTATGAAGAACCATACATGTTTCTATTGAAAGTTCTCAATTTTCCACTTGCATGGTGGATTTCTTTATGGGCTGCTCACTAACTTCTTTCATATTTGAATTCTCGTGCTCCTTGATTTCCTCCTTGGAATTCTCATGAGGGTTTGACTTTTCATCATTTTCCTTCAAAGTTACTTGCAACTCAGATTTTTTTTCTCTCTTCTTACAATTTGGAAATTCTTTTCCTCGTCCTTTCTCAAGACATGCTGAAGATCTCTTTGATTGTACCTTGGTTTATGACCAACTTTAGAACCATACTTGCCTTTCTTCAATGCCATGAAATTTGCAAGTCTCATTTTTTCTCTGATTGCCGGTGGAAAAGTCATATATTTCTCATAATTTGTAACCAGATCATTTTGTATAGAAGGTTGCTCCTCCCTTTTTGGAATGACTTCCTCCCTATGAAGGAATTTGTGTTGATTAGGCCTTTGTGTAGATCCAACTGTCACCCTAGGTGGAGGGGGATGCTGCGTTCACCATTGTGTGGCTTGAGTCCATTCATATTCTTCATGTTTTGGATGAATTCAACCATCGTTTCCATCGACTGCTTTTGATTTTGGATGAATTTTTCAAAACTAACCCTATCTTGGTCATCCATGTTACTCTACCTTGGTTGTTCCAAGTTTGCCTTTCGTAGTACCTCACTTCCCCGTCACTGTTTGGCATGAAGCCAACTCAAACCCCCACAACTAGCCAAGAATTTGGCTCTGATATCATTGTAATATACCTTTTAGGGCATGTTATGCAAATCTGGGAATCAACCACAAATCCTAACACCAACAATAGAAATTTATGATTCTTTTACATCAAAGTTTCAAACCCTAACCAAAAAAATTCAGAATTCTAGAAATATGAAACTAGGGCACAAATTGCAATATTTTACCATTAAATAATTGCCACAAATTCTAGAATAATTACAGCGCACAAAACCTCTTGAAATCTATTTTTTGCCTGCACATATAGGTCTAAAAATTCACAAATACATACCAGCATATTGTTTGATCACAAAAAAATATCAAAATATTAATAATTTGTCCTAATAACATGTAGATTTTCCTCCCAAGGTGGGTCGCCACCCTTGGAAAGGCCTCCAAATGGTTTGCTGACTTCATACAACCCTTCAAAGTGATTCGCCAACCTCCAAGAGGGTCTCCAACAGCCACGCTTCACTCTTAGAACCTGGTCAACTGTTGCGATCCATAAGATGATGCCTTAGGAATCTCAAATTGATCAATTCTGTCCGTTGCAACCTTTGAAATAAAGCTGCCCAAATGAAGTTGAGGGTTTCCGTCCTTAACTTCAAGTTTCCAGTGAAGGTTTTTGTCTTCAAAGGAGATAAGCCAAGAGTTTCATACTCAAACTCAAAATTCAATTAAAAAAACATAACATGACCCTTCAAAATAAACCTCCTTCCCCTTATTATATCCTTTCCCTCCAATATACTTTCTAAATCAAGGATAGACTTGTATCAAATTATAGGAGTCCCTTTCTTTATTACAAATCAAAATATAAAGGAGTTGCTGTAAGAAACCCTTGTCAATCTGTCCCTTAATTTTCAGTTTTGATGGTTTGGCATTTTGTCAAACACTTGGCATGCAATGTGATTGAGTTCTGATTTTTGGGTGTTTAGGTGTTTTTTTTGCTTGTTTTTGATTGATTTTCAATACCAAAACATTTGCCAATAAATGGAAATGATAACCAACAGATTTGCATAAACAAATATTAAGCATTCAACCTCAAATTTGATTTTATTATCACTATAACAGGTTTGAATACAACAGATATCAAGTATGATACAATTTGGATCAGACTGATTACATCATATAACAGCAGATACAAGATGAAAAGATTTGAATGCTAAACTGATTACAACATACCCATGAGTTAGCTCTTCAACAATGTGACTTCTATGATCAATGAATGAAGGCTGAAGTGATTTGTAATGACTGAACATGAAGCTTCAGACTGCTGTAACTGATCTTGTAACTGTTGTAGCTGTCCCAAAGTCTGATTAGCATTCAAACATGCCCAAAAACTCTCAATAATGGCAGTGATTAGGCTTGTGATGAAACGCCTAGGGTTTGAGGTCTTCCACAAATAAATTTATGATCCTTTCCTCTTCCAAATTAAAACCCTAATGTCTGCAATTAAATTGCTGATGTATGGCAACACTGATTTACAATTTATAACCCACAATTTCTCTTCCAAGAGCTGCAATTTCACCTATCAAAGGCCACGATTTTCTCCTTAATGTTGGCCAATTGGAATGAAGCTCCAAATCATAAAATATGTCTCTCCAAGTGTGGCAATTTCCTCCTAAAGCCACAACTAGGGTTTGAGGATGAATTTATGACTTTATAACTCACCAACCCTTCCATGAATTTCATAGAAATTCCTACCACAACGGCTACAATAACCTGCAATCAAAATTATATACCGTTTTGGTCTAATTGCTCCTTTCCAATATGATATTTGATGGCAATTTTTTCAAATTGAAAAATTACACCTTGTTAAATATTGTAAAGGCTTAACTACTTATTAGTTAAAGCCTAACTAATAACATCTGTAACCTCCTTGTAACCAGTTTTGGATTGCATAAATAAGATCTTGTACTGATCACAAAACATCAAGTGCTTTCAATAATCTCTTCTCATTTGCGAACAGTGGTATCAAAACCACCACTCGAGGAAGCCAGAAAGGTTGGGGTGATTCGTTCGAGGAAACCCTGGTATTAGGGTACGGACGGGAGAAGGAAGAGAAGATAGAAGAGATTTGTAGAGGTCGTGGAAACTGAATCAAGTTTTGCAAAATCATGAAGGGTTTTCATGTAGAATCGCGAGTTACAGGCAGTCACGTTTTGAGCAGTCCATAGAAATCAAAGGAAGATCAAAGTTCGTGGAACGTGAACGTCGTCGAGGAACATTGTCGAAGGTTTGCAGTTTTGTAAAGACTCGTGGCAAGAAGCAAATAAAATGACAGTCGAGAGAAGTATCAAAGTCGAGGGCATCGCTAAAAGACACAGTTTTGTTCGAGTTTCACGCCGGAGGAAACATGACAAATTCCAGATATTGAGGGCATGATTCAACACATGCGAAAGGGTTTACGACACGCAGTAGAAGACTCATTGAAAGTTCATAGTCGTTGATCAAGGGTTTTCTACATTTCACATGTTGCAGGAGTTCACAGTTGAGAGAACAAAATACACAGTTGACGAAGGGAGAAACAAACCGTGGAAGCAAACCAATGAAATTTAGTGGACACATAGTTTGCACGATAATAAACGTGATGAGGGCACGCAGGTTTTTTCGTGGGTCGTGAAAGCCCCACACACAATAGCGTTGAAATGAAGGGTTCATGGAAAGTGCAGTTGCGTCAAGAGAAGTGCTCACGAAGAGGGCACAACGTGATCACGAAGGGCAAGGTAGGGACGTGAAGGGCACAAAAACCAACAAGGATGGGGATGGGCACAATCCAAAAATTTCTCGTGAGTTTTTTATAATTTTTTCGTTTTTTTTAATAATTTTTTTTTTGAATAGTTGAAAGTGGAATTGAACGAAAATCAGTCAAAAAAAAAGTTCAATTTGTGCCAAAATTTAAATAGTTCAATTTTTACCGAAATCTTTTTATTGGTTCAAAATCATTTTTCGGAGTGAAAAATGAAAAATATCCAAAACCTCGTCCTTCTGGAGGTCCAAAAATTGACCGGGCAAAATTATAACGTGTGGAGTCAAAATTTTAACGATTGCGAAATATCGCAATTGTGACAATTATTCTTGGCACTGAGGCAAGCCCTGTTATGGATTTTGCGGATTATGACAAGCGTCATAAAGAGGCCTTGATGTTGCTAAAGCTATCCATGTTAGATGATATGATTCTTGAGGTCCGGAATGCCACTATAGCAAGTGTGTTATGGACCAGTTTGCAGAACAAGTATCAGACTTCAGAGAAAAGTTGGGTGTTGTACCTGAAAAATGTTATTCTATGTCAAGATAAATGAGGGTGATTCTCTGTCAGATCAACTACTTAGGATGAATGATCTTTGAGACTAGCTTTCAGCGCTTAACAAGAAGGTTGATGATGACGCCATGATGGCATTGGTTCTGAACAACTTGCCACCATTTTACGAATATTTTATTTGATGGTGGAAACCTAGAGACTGACATTTGATCAGGTGAGTTCCTATTTGCTACAGAAGGAACGAAGACAAACACAAGCAGAGGAGTCCAGTGTTGAGTGCACTTGCTGCTCAGGCGAAGGGGAAAGGGAAGTGGAAACGTATTTCTATGGATCCATCTTCGAAGTATAAGGGAACATGTTTTTACTATCATAAGGTTGGGCATATGAAAAAGGATTGCCGAAAGCGACAGTTTGAAATTTCCCAACAAACCAATCAAGCAACAAATGTGATAATTGAAGGGGAATTTGAAGAAGAGTATGTCCTTGTGGCATCATACTCACACTCACATACCAGTCGCTGGTTCATTGATTCCGGCACATCTAGGTACTTTACATGTCGTAAAGATTGGTATGTCAAAATTATTGCTGTTGGACTAATTGCTAGCGTCCCCCTCAGGGATTTGTGACATGGACTAACAACTTCCCGTAGGTACTTATCTGGTGTTTGTATCGGGCGTTAACAGGGCAATCTTTTGGGGCAACGGCAAGCATTCCTTTCTAACAATTGGTATCAGAGCTGTGGTCACGGGTTCGAATCCCCTCGGGTAACGCTGAGGGGGAAGATTGTTGGACTAATCGCCAGCATTCCCCTCAAGGATTTGTGACATGGACTAACAGTGTCCTGTAGGTACTTATCTGGTGTTTGTATCGGACGTTAACAGGTCGATTTTTTGGTGCAACGGCAAGCTTTCCTTTCTAACAATTGCAAGTACAAACCATTTTGATTCAGTTTTTTTCGCTGATGGCATGCCATATGCAATAGAGGGGATATGAGATGTTTGTATAAAATTGAATAATGCAAAAACAATCATAGTCAGTAATGTTTTGTATGTTCCTAGCCTAAGTAAGAATTTCCTGTCTATTATTCAATTAACGGAAAATCTCAGTATTGCTGTAAACTTCTCTGGAAAACAATGTGGTATCTGATATAAGATAGGATAAGGTAATTCCCCGGGGTATTGGGCAAGGTAGTCTGTATAGACTCGTTGACTCTGCCACAATCAATGTAGATGCACGAGTGGAGGATGAATCCACCATACAAGATGTGAAGAAGGATAGGCTTGTTGACCCTGACCCAGCCAACTTACATGCATTAGTGGTGGAGGGAATATCCACTATACAGGATGCGCATGAGGATGCAATTCCTCAATCTTAGTAAGATGCACTAGTAATTGTGCAGGAAGATGAAATACCTTGGTCAAATTCACTGGCTCAGAGAACTAGGAATAAGGTTGTTTGTTCAGTAGAGCATGGTCATTTTGCTCTAGATTCTAACCTTGGTATGGACTTGAACGGCTAGTTCTACACTCCATTGGATACACATGGATGGATACGTTTTGTACTTTGCACAAGTACATGGCTTATCTTGTTGCGAAAGGCTTTTCCCAACAGGGGGGAATTGATGAGGATGCACATACTGCGAAGATGGTCACAAATCAGTGGCCTCTCTCCGGATGTTTGGATGAGGTCTATATGGTGCAGCCTAATGGTTTTTGGGTTCCCCATAGTGATCATTTGTTTTATAGGATGATTGAGTCCTTGTATAGACTTCGGTAGGCTTCACAAGCTTGGGATGTTTTATTTGATCAGCATTTCCAAGGTTCTGGATTTAGACTTTTGGAGATTGGGCTGAAATCATCAGCCATCAATGATTCATTACCGGTCAATGAATCACTCATCAGAGACATGGACAACTTGCTACATCTTATGTCCACATGGTCGGATCTTCGTTTTGCTGTTGGCTATCATGTTCGATTGTCTACACCGAAATTCCCAGATTGGACAACAGCAAAATGTCAGAGGACTGCGGATTTCATGTTGATATCTCTTGATCAGTTTGTATATGTAATGATTAAACTATTTGGTCCTATTTTGTTTGTAAAATTTCAAGACAAACTTGGTGTTGTTTCCAGTTTAGTTATTAAGAGGGGGTGTTAAATATTGTAAAGGCTTAACTACTTATTAGTTAAAGCCTAACTAATAACTTTTGTAACCTCCTTGTAAGCAATTTTGGATTGCATAAATAAGATCTTGCACTGATCACAAAACATCAAGTGCATCAAGTGCTTTCAATCATCTTTTCTCATTTGCTAACACACCCTAGCAGCTCCAAATCTGTATAATGATGCCTTTGTGCTCCAAAATGATGCCAAAAATAATGCAATGAAGTCCAATTAGAGCTCCATCATGAACTCTTCACACAGTGAGCTAGGTTTTCGTCCAACTCACTGGATTCCCAAGGGTTTTTGTCCTTGGAATAAAGCTGGGACTCTGTTAAAGCGAAAGAGAAACTCTCCGACTATCAAATGACAATAACATAAGATGATAAAAAATGATTCCCAAATGCCTTATTTATAATCTTCAACTTGGGCGCTCAAATACAATATGATTTATTTTATTTTTAAGTCCACCTCCAACATTTATTTTATTTTTCCTTCTACAAACTTGGGCATGCACCTTTGGCTAAAATATAATATTTTAATAAATAAAATATTACATTAATTGTCATTTGTTTTATTTCCCATTTTTCTCTTATTTTTCCTTTTTTTCCACTCTTCAAGTGGTTCGCTCCTACCCTTAGCAAATTATTTAATATTTTTGACTTATCCAAAAATATCCAAAGTCATATTCCACTTTCGTTTTGCCAAGGAAAAATAGTTACATATATAATTTAATTATCCAAGGTATTCCCTTGCCTCTTCGACTTAGCCTATGGGAGCGATTAGGCTAGCTGACATATGATAGGTGATCATGCCGGAAATGGGGACATTACAGTTGCCGACATATTTGCTTTTGGCAACTAAGGCATATTATTACTTTTATTTAAAGTATTTAAAAATACTTTTTGTTTTAATAATAATATTATTTTATTTTATAAAAGGGGACATTACATGGACACTGTGTTGAAGGTTGCCGCATTCTGGATCTTCATAGATTACAAGGATGTGTTTGTTTGGACCTACAAAAATTTGAAGGAATTGCCACTAGAAAGGTGTGTACTTAGAATCCCTTTGGTGTTAGGAGCTTAGCTAGTATGGAGAAGAGCTTATAGAATGAATCACAATTATGCTGCCAAAAGCCACAAAGAGATTGAGAAGATGTTAGGACCAAGAATAATCTTCAGAGTATAGACAAGTGAATGGGTGTCCCTAATAATAACTAGTCTAATGAAGTCAAAACAGATAAGGATATGTGTCAACTTTAGAAGTTTAAATGTGGTTACTAGCAAATACCTATTCCCAATCCCATTTACAGACTATATTGGATGCAATAGCCAACCATGAGATTTACTCCATGGATGGATTCTTGGGTTACAATCAGATCAACATTATGGATGATGTAAAATTGAAGACCACCTTTATAGTGGAAGATGGAGTCTATGCATATAACCGAATGCCATTCGGACTTTGCAATGCTCTAGTCAATTTCCAACGGATCATCCTATACATTTTCAACAAGATGGCCACAAGTTCAAAGCCTTTCTTGATGACTAGTCAATCTACAACAGTCAAGAATCTCACCTATGAGTCTTGACATAATGCATGAAACGATGCAGATTAGCAAAGTTGGTTATGAATCCAAAGAAGGCCCAGTTCATGGTTCCATAAGGCAAGCTTCTTGGACACATTGTGCAAAATGGGACTGAAGACTGATCCAGAGAAAATCAAGGTAATGGTGTTAATGAAGGCACCCAAGGACCTCATTGGGGTAAAATGGGACGGCGGATATTATTGATGTTTCATTTTTTTTTTCAAGTCTCACCCTCTAGACATTCTCATAAGCTATTCATATGGTGAAACGAACAGGGGCACACATTTAAAGAATTGAAGGTTCGATTGATAAGTTCTATACTTGTATACCTAGATTGTGAGGAGTTTCATGTCCGTGTAGACGCTTAGAATCATGCTATTGGGGCGACATTAGCACAAGTAGGAACACAAAGGTTAGATCACCCGATGTTCTTTCCAAGCAAACTTTTGTTGTGGGTTGAGAGGAACTACAACATCGCAAAGCATTAAGCTTTAGGTATGGTGTATGTAGTACAAAATTTTCATTATTACTTATTGACAATCCTTGTTACTTTTTATGTGGACCATCAAGCACTATTGTACTTGGTCAAAAAACCGATCGTTGAAGGCAATATAAGCAGTTGAATGATGTTATAGGAGTTCTCATTCAAGATTGTTGTGAGGCTAGGGAAAAGCCATGTGATTATCGACAAATTCTCTCGGATAAAATCGGGATAATTGGCCGAGGGTGTCAATGAAGACTTCCCACATGCTCATCTATTCCAATTTGCAATTGTACGAGCATGGTATGAGAATATTGGGGACTTTTTAGCTTTGGCATCCTTTCCAATGGATATGCTATCTGGGAAGAGAAGGAAACTGGCATTGAAGGCTTGAATGTTCCAACTAATAAATGGTTTGTTATATAAGATGGGTCCAAACCACATTTTATGTTGGTGTGTACTAAAAGAGGAAATCAAAGATGCACTCGCATAAGCTCATGAAGGACCAGCTAGAGGCCACATGGAACCAATGCTGCTGCAAGGAAAGTACTATTGGCAAGACTTTGGTAGCCAACATTGCACCATGATGCAAAGGAATGGGTGATGGAATGTCATGCTTGCCAATGCATTGGGAAGCCATTAAATAGACTTTATGCCTCTCTGGGCATCACAACCCCAAGAAAGTTTTGAAAGTCAGGGTCTAGATTTCATTGGGCTCTTGAAAACAAGTAAAATTGACCGTTGCAAATACATTGTGGTGGCCACATAATACTTAACTAAGTGGGTAGAAGCAAGGGCATTCCCTAACAACAATGCTCTGAGCACAAGAAAGTTGATTTATGAACAAATAGTTACTAGATTTGGGGTACCAACTCAAATCATCAATGACTTAGGAGGTCACTTCGCCAACCATGTGATCCGATTGATGACTTTGGAGTTTCGCATTTTCATTCCTTGTCAAGCCCATACTACCTATGTGCAAATGGCCAAGCATAAGTGACAAACAAAGTATTAATATCTCTCATTCAAAAGTCGTGCGGTATAGAAGGAAGTGATTAGGAGGAACACCTACATGCGACACTATGGGCCTATCGAACAACATATAAAGACACTACCAACCTTACACTCTTACAATTGATGTATGGTCAAGAGGCAGCCGTCCCTATGGAAAATCTAGTACCAAGTTTATAAATGGTTGTGCAAAATCGCTTGAGGGACAATGAGAGCTTCAGAGAATGACGTCATCAATTAAATAAACTGGATGAATGTTGAGTACTGGCACAATGGGCAACATAAGAGGAGGAAATACTGGCATGACAAACATCTTCAATGAATGAATTTTAAAGTGGGAACTCTCATGTTAAGATATAACCTAAGGCACAAAATTAAGACGATTAAGTTTAAAGTATTATGGTTGGGACCATTTAAAATATTAGAAATTTTGGAGAATGGAGCAATCAGATTGGAATGTTTAAATGGGAAGATGGTTAAAGACACAGTCAGTGGCTCTAAACTAAAACTTTTTCGAGCAAGTACCGAAAGTACCAACATGATAGACATGAGCAGCAAGTTTAAAAAACTATTAAGGAAAGGGATCCACATACAAGGATTGACTGAGTACTTAATTATGAATCACATGAACAAACAACAAAAGTATCGAAATTAAAAGATGAAGTTAAAAGAACCATATGACCCAATAAAGGGACATTGCATTTTGTTCAACCTCCCCTAATTTGCTAGTCTATTAACCTCCATCCATCTACCTCTAGTGGACACTATATCCCGAACGACCTCCCCTCACCCTTCTACCATACGATCTATCCCTACTCCATGTCGTACGACCTATTCCCTACCTGTTCCCCCCATTCTATCTCAGGGTTCGAGCCAAACAATCCTTGTTCGAATCGCATGCCTCATACAAGCTTGTTTTATTTGACCTCTACTTGCGCCATACGACCTTGTTCCATTCGACCTACTTGCACCGTATGACCTTTTGACCTCTACTGCTGAAAATTGCCCACCACAATGATCATACAAGATGTCTGAGGCTAGTTCGCAGCCATATGACTCAATTGATTGCTGTACAACTTGCATGAAGATTTTCAACTACTATACTAGCTATAGATCGATCACCGTTTTTGTTTCCAAAATCATTGGCTTGTTCCAACTAAACTACCTGTGTATGCTTCATTGCAGATTTTATTCGTTTGAAGCAGAAAAAAAACTCGAAGGGAAATAATAATTCTAGTTGCAGACAACAGAGAATTCACATTGGAAGATTTTTGCTTTTAATTGCCAAAAGAACAAGGGAGTTTGTCAAACATGAATTCATCCCCAAGTTCAATACACAAATCGTAGGCAGGATTTCGTGAAAGAAGTAAAATTCAAGGGCCTTAGCTAAGCTCCAGCTGAAACTGAATGGCAGGGTTTAGCCTTGGTCGATAGGATTGAATTAAATTCAGCAAGTATGCTAGATAGAGATACAAACCCCCCTCTTCTTCCAAGCACCACACAAACCATTGTCAGGGAGAAAAATGCCTTGGAAGCTGTGTTTCCAAAGTTTGTCACTGTTTGGGAAGGCTGGACAATTCCCAATCAAAACCCTACAAAGACAACTCCAAAGAAGGTGCAAACTTCCTTAACAGGTGGTAGTTTGAAACAAGGTACAACAATGGGCAATAAGAATAAAAAAGGGGGTGATTCAGGGTAGAAAAATAAAACCAAGGCTTAACCCACCCCTGAAACTCTCACTTGGGAGAGCTGCCAACTATAGACTCACATACATGGTGGGAAAGTAAACTAGACACACATGAGCTCAAGATAGCCTTGTGCAGAGCACGCTGGACAATATCCTGCCTGCTTCCATGCTGGAGACTTTGAGTCTTTCTTGGTTCGCATGGTGTCCAACTACAATAGGGACATTCGGTTTTCCATCACATCTTATGTGACCTAAGGATGGTTGGAGTGTAACACTCTTGAGATGTCTTAATAGTGGCTTCCTAATGTCTCAAATTTCAATAGTGGCTTCCTACTACGCCTTCACTCATTGCTGCTCGTCTCGTCCATTTGTGCTAGAGTCATTGCACACTATCGAACGTAATTTTTTGTACCAGTAGTTGATGCTTTAGTTGACTATGCGTGAGCAACGTCGACATGAGGGTGAAGAACAAAGTTGCTCTAGAAAATGCAGACTTGAGGAGTCAAATGGAGGAACATGCCCCATTTCAAGAACAACTCAGCTAGTAGACCCAACCCATGCATACTTAGAAGGTTGTTGCATATGAGGAGCTGACATAGGTGTATGCTTGAGTGGCAAAACTTGAGTTGGTGCACAATGCTAGTGAGTAGTTGAAGGGCAAGTTGCAGGAGGTTGTGTGTATGGTTGCGTTCACAAGAGTATGAAACTGTGGTAGAACATCATTTGAAAGTTTGAAACCATGCATGGAGGAGGTCTATGCACTTTGAGCAGAGTTGAAGCAATTGAAGTTAATGAGAGCAGCTTCTTCTGGATCATGCTCCATTGGTGTAATGTCCCCAACTTGGGACAACTATGGAAATAAGGGTTTGCCAACAAAACCCTATCAAATCCGAAACCCCTTCTTATGAAGAATCTAAAAATACAAATTCAGCTAACAACACAATTCTGAAAATGAAAGCAGTATTCAGAAATTCCTCTACCAAACCCTAGGCGACTAGGGCAAAAATTAGATTTGATACAATCTAACCCTCTAAAAATGATGAAATGAGTTTTATATTGCAGCCACTAATTTTATAAGTCAAAATAGTCACTAAAAATGCCGAAACTCGGAATTCTGGAATTTATTAATGCAAAATACCGCTGAAACTTCATAAATTCATATCTCCCAAAATACTGGGAGTTTCAATGCCCATGATAGCTCAAAATGACCATAAAAATGGCAGCTATCAAACAAAACAAGAAACAAAATTTTCTCACCACGGGAAGTCCACCAAAAGATGTTTCAAAGTTCTTAAAACCCTAGTTCACTACAATTTCTCCTTAAAAACCCTTCCAAGCCATGTCGTCAAAGTGCAAAAATATTATAATAAAATCAGAATATTATTTAGGGCACAAAATCACTCCAAAACATATGCAAATCATCCACCAACCAAATCGCCAACTTGGAATAAAATAACAATAAATCCACAAACCCTAGGAGAGGGTTATTTCTTTGTAGTGCAACCCTTAATGAGGTTTTCAACACAAGTGACCAAGTCACCACCCTTTAGATCTCCCAAATAACCTGAAAATGGCTTCCAATAGCAAGCCACACAACTCTAACACACAACCACACTTGCCAAAGCAAGTCACCACCCTAGGAGAGGGTGAAAATTTGCAATCCACAAATCTGAAGCACAAATACAACACTTGAATAGAGCTGCCCTATGTGGAAGAATAGAGGTTTTCATCTCCAAACTCCTTTGTGCACTTGAAGGGTTTTATCCTCAAGTCACAAATTCAAGCTTGACATACTTGAGCATAAATTTCAATATCAAAATTAGCATATCTCCAAATGAAACCTTCATTTGCTTTTATACAACTCCCCTCAAGGGGCACGCCCAAAAGGGATGGAAACATATATTCAAATCATAAGGAAGTTTGCTTTTAAAACTCTTACTCTAGTCAAGTGATGCCCATGACCCAAACTTAAGTGGCTCTTATGACATAAAGTACCTTTTAAAGTACCGTTTACATGTATTCATTCAAAATTACTTATTTCCCTTTCTTTTTCTCTTTTTCCTTAGCCCTTGAGAAACAAGTGAGGCTAAGGGTCTTCAATCATTTCATGTCCAAAAGGGGGACATGGCAATCCTCCCCACCCAAAATTGCTTGTTGTCAAGCAATTGCAAGATCCAAGGAGGTGTCCCAACACTCCTTATAACACAATGTCCACTTCTAATTGTTTCCAAGGAAAACCATCACTAAACTCTCCTTGCTGCTGTGCTTGTTGTTGTTCGGCATGGACCAATTGTAGTCATCTTCAAAATCAGTCACCAACCTTATTCTTCTTTCACACCAATGGCTGCCCCAGCTGTAGTTTTCCATGTGGAACCAATGACAGCTGTTAACCTTCTCCAAACCATCTTCCAAGCTAGCCATTTCAAGCTCCATAAGGGCTGTCATCCAATCCTTGGCCCCCAAACTCAATTGACCCTCCATCAAGAAGAGGATCATCCCAACAACCACCCTGTACTTGATGATATGTGATCTACAGCCATGCAATTACCCCAAAATTCAACCAATCACTAATAAGTTGACCTCCCATGTGCTCTCCACATCCACATACTTCGAGGATGCCAATATGAACACAAATATCATACAAAAAGAGCTAGAGCTGCTAAAAGAAAAATATTTGGAAAGTGATACCTTGCTGCCCTAAATGTAAAAATCCTTTGATCTTCATTCATTGTGTGCATACGAATGTGGCCACCTTTCAACAAACCTTTGGTAGCTCCTACAAGCCATGGTAGACTCATCCAAGCTTGTAACAAGAGAACAACAAAAAATTTCTTGGAGGACATACCTTGGAAACCACTTTCCACATGTTGCCAACCCTCTTGAATGATTATCTTCATGTGTGCTACACGTTCATTGGCTGCCCCTCTTCAACACTCTCATGCATATGTGGAACCAAATGTGAATCCACAAAGAATTTATTATGATAAACAAAAGAGTGTTGTATCATACCTTCATCTTTCACCCACCCTTCATGCAAGTGGTGCCCTTGAACATAAATATTTTCAGAATTTGATAGCGGCTGTAAATGGACAAAAAAATTCAGTCTTTTCACAAAGGTGAAGTGGCTGGAATTGCATCCAAAACTC
Source organism: Torreya grandis (assembly GCA_037957365.1). Classification (NCBI taxonomy): domain Eukaryota; kingdom Viridiplantae; phylum Streptophyta; class Pinopsida; order Cupressales; family Taxaceae; genus Torreya; species Torreya grandis. Next base: position 303,412 of record JARHVA010008862.1, read on the forward strand.
AGATTTTTCCGAGTTACGAAAATCAGACTTGGTTGGTACCCTTCTCCCTCCCACTACGGGCTGTACTTTGCTCAAATATTCAATTTTTTTGGCCTTACTAGATGGCTGGAATCTGCTTACCAACTCGAAAATTTCTGAGTGAGAAAAATCAGTCCTTATACATGTATTTTTAGACTTGACTGTGAGCTGGTACATGCATGAAAAATCAGTCCTCATAGAGACATTTTCAATACTTACTGTGAGATATAAGGATTCAAGAAAATCAGCTTTTAGGCCCCTATCATAGTGCTGTCCTCGCCCCATCCAATCTGAATTTTTTGAGTGATAAAACTCAGATTCGTTATGTGCCTTTTTGCAAGTGGTTGCTTGATGGAATGCTCTCAAAGATTTAGGATGTGTACCTGTGAATGATGGCGGTTTCAGCCACTTAAACTCAGAATTTTGTGAGTGTACCTTAGGCTGATTATTCAAATAAAACTTCCATCTACCCTTCCCCTCCAATGCACAACAAAATTCAGATTTAGTCATATTTATTGATTTAGTAGAGGGCCGAATTTCCTTTGAAGTCATTGGCTGCCCATGATCAAAATTTGTAGTCTCTTGCCATGGCCTAAAAATCACACTTGCATCCCACAACAATTCGGAACCTTGATCTACTTCCTTATCCATTTCAAACAATGGATTGTCCATACAATTCTCAATTTCTATCTTTGTAAGTTTTGGTCTTTCCGGAAAGCACCCAAATTCAAAGACTTCTTGGAGCCTAAGGAGCTCATCAATCACTTGTTCAATTTCCTTAGCCCTTGCCTCATCTTCTTGCTCCTTCAACTGCTTTACAACTTCAATCGGCTGCCCTTTTTTGGAAATCACCACATTCCTTGCATTGTTCTTGGCTATTGCAATTGATCTCTCTAATGCTCCTACACATGGAACAAACAAATTAGTAAAAACCATGGTGTCTAACAACACTCTTTTGATTCCCTTATCAAGCTCCAAGATCATGAAGTGCATCCTTTCTTGATGCCTTGATTCTTCCTTGCATCTCCCTCATATTCTGAATTCAAAAGATAGGTTCATGTTGCTCTTGACAAGGCTGTAGCATCTTCTTTTCCCCTCCATTCTTTCCCTTATTTCCTTTATAGTGGTTGGAAATCTACTCATACATGTGTGAACCACTCGGATGGTGTTAAGGTGTAAGAAGCACACCTTCTGAGGGCCAATACTCACCATGACAACAAGAAACTTGATGGAAAACAAATTGAAAATAGGGAAAACAACAGTTAATGTGCTACTGACAAGTCTTCCTTTGATCCTTGGATCATGATACTTCTCACTTATACCTCTTTCCATGATGGTCCAAGCTTTATCCTTTGTTTCACAACATAACACGTTGATAAAAGTATGCTTGTAAGGCTCACCCGGATCCCACATCCATGTTGGAGGCTTGTCATGCTTATCCTTAGGATTAACTTGGAAGAATTTCTTCCCCATTGAGTGCCCTTCAACTCCACCTTATTGTTAGTACAAGTTTTACAATCAAAACATTGAAAGACCCAAGCATGGGGAGAAAACAATGAGCACTCATCAAGAACATAATCCAATTGTTTACCTATACAAAAATCTGATTTTTCTTCCCCAATATGAAAAATGGATTCTTCTTCCATACCTTTCTCTTTCTTTTGTTCTTTTGATTGTTCATGAAGTGACAATTGATTCTTGCTTCACCTTGGGAAGTTTGGATTTTTCTGTTACTCCCCCTTAGCGTCTACCCTTTGCAACCCCATTGGTTGCTTCATAGCTTGTTGAAAACCTTCACTAGGCTGCCCTTTACTTAGCTGAAACAACTTTTCTTGCTGTTCATGAAGTTGTTGGACAACTTCTTTTTGCTGCCCCACTATTTCTGAATTGTGCAACTCAGAAATTTCAGTACTTGGTTGCCCCAATTTTTTTGATTTATGCATTTCAAAAGATTCAACACTTGGCTGCCCCAAGGTGTTTGATTTTTCTTCAAAGTAGGGTTTTGGACCAACCCCATCAAACTTTCCAATGAGCCTTTTGCTGAATTCCTCATAGTTGTCTATGTGGTGATGCCCTTGGGTTATCAACCCTTGGTGCCATCAATCATGGGCAACCCCTTCTAAATGTGTTGTGATGAATCTTAGGGCCCCCTCTACCTCCATGGGATGAAGTGCAAATTATGTACCTAATTTATCAATCCATACCCTAGCTGAAATGTTTGTAGAACCATCACATGTGGGACTCCCGTTTAACTCGAGTACTGCCCTTACCTCTTTTCTATGATACAAAATCCTTCAGGGACATCTCCTTCCTGAAAGGGGGTGGGTATGTCATATACTCCTCATAAATTTCCATCAAATCTGTTCCAATGGAAGGCTGCTCCTTCCTTTCATGAGCTTGAGAGGATTTCTTAAACCTTGTACTATCCATATTTCCCATGTCACTGTTTGACATGAAACTCTCAAACCTCACAATTATCCAAGAAATTGTCTTTGATACCACTGTAATGTCCCCAACTGGGACAAATCTAGAAATAAGGTTTTGCCAACAAAACCCTATCAAATCCGAAACCCCTTCTTATGAAGAATTTGAAAATACAAATTTAGTTAACAACACAATTCTGAAAATGAAAACAGTATCCAGAAATCCTTTTACCAAACCTTAGGTGACTAGGACAAAAAATAGATTTGATACTTTTAACACTCCAAAAATTATGAAATGAGTTTTATATTATAGCCACTAATTTTAGAAGTCAAAATAGTCACTCAAAAGGTCGAAACTCAGAATTCTGGAATTTATTAATGCAAAATACAGTTAAAACTTTATAAATTCATATCCCCTGAAATATTGGGAGTTACAATGCCCATTATAGCTCAAAATGACCATAAAAATGACAGCTATCAAACAAAACAAGAAACAAAATTTTCTCACCATGGGAAATCCATCAAAATATGTCCCAAAATTCTCAAAACCCTAGTTCACTGCAATTTCTCCTAAAAAATCCTTCCAAGCCATGCCACTAAAGTACATAAATATTATAATAAAATAAGAATATTATTTAGGTCACACAATCACCCCAAAACATATGCAAATCATCCACCAACCAAATTGCCAACCTGGAATAAAATAACAATAAATCCACAAACCTTAGGAGGGTTATTTCCTTGTAGCACAGCCCTTAATGGGGTCTTCAACACAAGTGGCCAAGTCGCCACCCTCTAGAGCTCCCCAAAAACTTGAAAATGGCTTCCAACAGCAAGCCACACAATCCCAACACACAACACACTTCCCAAAACAAGTCACCACCCTAGGAGAGGGTGCAAATCTTTAATCCACAAATATGAAGCACAAATACAACCCTTGAATAGAGCCGTCTTATGTGAAAGAATGGAGGTTTTCCTCCCCAAATTCCTTTGTGCATTGGAAGGGTTTCGTCCTCAAGTCACAAATTCAAGCTTGACATACTTGAGCATAAATTTCAATATCAAAATTAACATACCTCCAAATGAAACCTTCCTTTGCTTTTATACAACTACCTCCAAGAGGTACCCTCAAAAGGGAGGGAAACATATATTCAAATCATAAGGAAGATTGCTTTTAAAACTCTTACTTTAGTCAAGTGATGCCCATGAACCTTAAAGAGCCGCAACTTAAGTGGCTCTTATAACATAAAGTACCTTTTACATGTATTCATTCAAAATCACTTATTTCTCTTTCTTTTTCTCTTTTTCTTTAGCCCTTGAGAAACAAGTGAGGCTAAGGGTCTTCAATCGTTTCATGTCCAAAAGGAGACATGACAGTTGGAACCATGGTACCTCCACAGATGTCTTCCTCTTCACCCAACCTCATTCTTCTTGATTTTGTATGAGTGTCGTCAGAATGCAATCTAACTTAATATAAAAGGGGGATAAATTTAGACTGTTGAATTTAATAAAAGCATTGTTTTGGTGCCTGATTTTATTATGCTGTTATTATTCTCTTGTCAGTTTTAGGTAGTGTCTTAATGACTCTTTAGTTATGTTTGGTTGTGGTTTAACAGACAACTGTTTGGTATTTTTTCTTATAAATTAAAAGATGAATGTCGGAGGAGGTACACTGATGTGACAGGTCCTTTCTGTAAGGAGCAATTGTAATGAACACTACTTATGCAATTTAATTATCATTCTTATGTTCTGCTGTGCTATGTTCTGGTATGTGCTTATAATTTTGCAATGGTATTCTCTTGGTAGTGTTAAAGCTGTGTTTTTTAAATTATTGTAGGATAACTGGCAATATTGTTGCTTGTTTCAAAATTCTAAATAGGCTGCCAATTCTAGTTATTGAAGTATGACACTGTGTCTTAGATGGCATTATACTGTGGATGTAGTGGCGAAATAAACCTTTATCAATGCTATTCTAATGAATTCTAATAGTATTGATACAATTGTGACAGCTAAAATTATGCCTGTGGTGAAAAAACAACATTTGTTGTTGTGTACGCTTCTGATATGCAATGCTCTTGCCATGGAGGTATGTTGGATTTTTGCAGAATATTCTATATTTCAATTGTTTTTGTATAACCCCTTAGATACATGCTTAATGACAAGCTGACAGGCTCAGTTAAAGAAGTATTTAATGCTCATTATAGTGATGTTGGGCAGACACTTCCTATTTTCTTGGACGGCCTACTCTCAGCATGGGGTGCTATTTTAATATCTGTGACTCTGGTACTCTTATTTGGAGAGGTAAGGGGATTTTACTGCCTTTTTTTCCCCATAAAACCACTGTATTTTTTAATTATTTCTACCTTTATCATCTTTCACAGGCTGTTTGCCACTGTACTCGCATTCCAATATCATATATGCATGCATGTGAAACTAACATCTAGTAGGTAATCTGTCAATAAACAACTAAGATTGCCTTTTATTGAACAGATTATACCTCAATCCATCTGTTCTCGATATGGTTTAGCAATTGGGGCTACAATGGCACCTGTGGTGCGTGTGCTTGTTTGGATCTGCTTTCCAGTTGCATGGCCAATAAGTAAGGTATTGTGTTAATCTTTTGCTTTGTATCAGCAAAACACTCTATTTGATCTTATTTTAACTTTTAACTGAACCAGAAATATCAACATCCAGGAAATTTGTTGTGCATTAAATGAAACATATTTGTTCTTCATCAGCTAAAATTTTATTTTAAGTTCACAGTTTTTCCACCTTTTAATATCTCATTTAACAATAATCATGTAGCTCTTGGATTTCTTGTTGGGCAAAGGACATGTTGCTCTTTTTCACAGAGCCGAGTTGAAAACACTCGTGGATTTGCATGGAAATGAGGTATGATTCATTAACCATATAACCCACTCATTGGAATAATGTTCTATGGCATAATATTCTTAACACAAGTGTAATTCCATGGCGAACTTGCCTATAAATCTGTATATATAATTTCAAGATGAACTGGAGACTATTTCAAGAGTAGGAATTATAGTTTCTTTTTTTTAATACGAGTCACATGCTTTACAGAAAGTTCAATGTAGTTATGTTATCATGCCTCTAATTGTCTTATTTATGATTAAGACTTGAGTCAAAAATTAGGTAGTGTCTCATGTTTTTCTGTTTCAGGAAACTGCATCTACTGTCAGATGAGGCCCACTTGTCGGCAAGGTCATTGACATGTTTGTTTTAATTTTTGTTAAATGGTGGAATTACATTGTTACAATAGCCAGTTACAAAATCTTCAATAGTGTTTACAATCTGGAATCTCAAAATTGCTGTTGTAATGGAGCTATAGACTGTTGCATGCACCCGTAAGCCTGAACCTTAGAACCCAACTAAGAAAAAGGTTTCACAGTATAATACAAAAAGACTCCTTATAAGTTTATAACCTGAGACAATCATAAAGTATCAGAGCTTTTCAATATTGGTATCTGAACTGGGTAATTTAGCGTCATAGTCTTATCTTGCACTACTCGCTCTTTTTCACTTCCCAACCTTCCCAATCTTTGTTGAAATCTATTGTAGCGTGTAGGAATATCAGTCTAAATTTACTGATTCAACCTTTCCTAGAAACTTGGCCATGTTAACTTTGTTCTTGGCCAAGTTATCTAATTCTGTTTCCTCTTAGGTTTTTTTCTTTCTTGACAAATAAAATAAAATGTATTCATATCAATGGCAAATGCCACGGTAGACTTACATCCTGACGTTTCATCATAATGGACCACCACTTGGCCTTATGATTACTTTTACCATAGGCTAACTGGTAGCTGATTATTCAAAATGCTACAGCAGCCATTATTATGATGAAATATGTCATTTGTAATCCATTTAGTATTTATACATATTTTCCCCCTACAGATCGAATCTATAAACATACAAAGTATATTTCATGCTATAGAATATAAAATGCAAGTTTTCAGATTATTATAGCTTTGTATAAAGACTATATGGTAAAGTCATTATCTAGAAACATTGTCATGGGTATGCCTATCCAATTTTTTTTGAGGTTGACAGAGAACTCATCAATCTCCAGAGCCCCAAGATTAGGCAAAAGTTCTGTTGAAGCCGAGGGTGTAGGCATAGCAAGAGAGCAAGCAAATACTTTGGGTTCAGGTTTGTTACCTCACTATGGCAAGTGTTGACCTGCTTTATGTTCTGAGACATTTTACTGACACCTTGCATAGATGTTCTATTATCCATTCCAGCTGGCAGCAGAATCCTTTCACTCGAACATTTTCTTCTACTTCCACACCTTCAGGGGTTACAATGTTCATGTTCCACTTCCAATGAGTTCAAAGGCTAGTCATCTTAGAGCGTATCCTTTTCAGCTAGGGGTAAGGAAGGTTTATTTGTGACATCTTCAGAACCATTTATTGGTGTATTAGGTTTTTGTGGCTTAGAGATTTTTGAAATCTGTTTATTTTGAGGGTGGCAACCTAAATATGGTGTCCTCTTTGTTTAGATAGTTACCGAAGAAATGACCATACTCTTGGCATGCCAGATATTTGAAAGGAAGAGTTCCATACACAATGGATTGTTCTTGAACATGGTCTGGGAGCTTCAGATACATTCTATATGGTAAGGGCCGATAGAAGTATAACATAGTGATTGGATTTTTTCCTAAAAAATGTTGCCAATGCCCAGAATTCCAAAGGAAGGCCAATAAGGTGGATTCAAATTGATATTTTGGAAAGAGGTTACATGGTAGGATGAAACAATGTTTTCATGGTCACATAAATATCCCCCATCTCCTTTGCTCCCTACCTCCCTCCCTTTCTTTCTCACTCTCCCTCCCTGTCTGTCTCTCTCTGAACTGAACTGAAAAATTAATGTCCGTGTATGAAGCACGGTGATAAGGCCTGCTTATTTTCTAAGGTTAGCCCATAAGTGGGAATACGTTTGCATTTTGTCAGGCGTCAACTGGAAGAAAAGAATATTGATTACAGTGATACTGACCCAAAGACGTCTTTAGAAGGTTGCTGCTATTTCCACCACCATACCAGAATCACTAATCTAAATGTGGAATCAATCATCAATAAGGGCCCAACGGCTGTTGCTTATTGTTATTTATATTCCATCGGCTCATTGAGATTTTCTATTAGCTGATGAATCTCTTGATTCATCTTTGCTGTAAGATTAAAATGTTTGATGTCTGTGTTTCCAGAGATCAGCATCAACAGCTGTCCTCTACATGTCACTTTTTTATGGCTTTAACAGTTGAATTTCTCATATTTAAGGCTGGTCCATCTCTGATTTTCAACATTCCCGACATTTGAAAGAGAGATAGAGCCCCCAAAAGACTGCAGATGGCCATCATAATCTTAACAACCCTGTGCATTATATGTATCTTTTTCCTTCAATCAGAGCTTCTCTGAAAGGTTTCGTGATGGACTTTATTTTTACTTATTTATCATCATTTCCTGTTTTCTTTTCTTCCATTTGTTTACTGTACTTCAGTCCATGAAAGCTATAGGGTCCGCTGACTTGTTAAACTTAATTAATCTGAATTTTGTCAAATATTCAAACTAACCAATGGTATTCCTCCACAAGATCTTTGAGATTCCATTGCTGTCTACTAACACCTTTGGTCAATTAATTAACGAGTGTCAAGTTCCCTTCCATAGAAGCCTAGAAAGATTCTGTTTGTAATGTCCCCTTTAGGGCAGAATTAGAGCCAAAGGGGTTTGCCAACAAACCGTAACAATATATGCAAATTTATGAATTTCTTTTCAAACCCTAAGCACATGAAAATTGCAGAATTCTGAAAGTGCCAATTTAAGGCATGGAAACAATATATAATTCCTCAAATAATTACCAAAATTAGGAAATATCACAGCCAATCATTATTCATTCAAATCTGATTTTAGCCTGCACAAATAGGTCTAAAAATTCACAAATAAATACCAGCTATTTGTTTGATGAACAAAATATCAAAATATCAGAAATCTGTCCCAAAAACATGTAGTTTAGTTTCCTAAAGTGGGTCGACACCCTTGGAAAAACCTTCCAAGTGGGTTGCTGACCTACAAAGGGCCTTTAACATGATTTGCCACCCTCCAAAATGGTCTTCAACAACTACGTTTCATCCACATAACCCTGTAAATTGCTGTGCTCCACAAATGATGTCCTAGAAATCTATCAACTACTCAAATTTGTCCTTTGCAACCTCTGAAATGAAGTTGTCCAAATGAGGTTAAGGGTTTTCGTCCTTAACTTCGGGTTTCCAATGAAGGTTGTTGTCTTCAATGGAGATAAGCCAAACATTTCGTGCTCAGATTCAAAATTCAATTCATTAAACATCACATGCTCTTCAAAATGAATCTCCTTCCTCTTTTTATATCCTTTCCCTCCAATATACTTTTTAAATTAAAGGTCAACTTATATCAAATTAGAGGAGTCCCCTTCTTTATTACAAATCAAAATAGAAAGGACTTGTCCACATATTCACTTTTGACAACCAAGGTATATTATTATTTTTATTTAAAGTATTTAAAAACACTTTTTATTTTAATAATAATATTATTTTATTGTTAGAAAAACGGACATTATAGTCTGCCCTTCTCAAATTTGTTTGTTCTCAAGCAAATGCAAGCCCATTTTCTATTATCTCTGAAATACTTGGATCCCACTTCAATCTTGGGAACTGTTGACATTTTTGCCCCCACAGGGCAAAATTGTCACCTCTACACTTTGGAACTTTGCTATGGTGCCAAGTTTGTCTTGTGAATCAGTTTTGGGGTCCTTAAATGAGCATTTACAGCCACCCAAGTGGCCATCTACAGCCAAGTGAAGTTTAGTCGTGCAGAGGTTTCCAAGGAGCTTGCTTGATTACAGCCAAACGTGCAAATACAGCCAAGATATTCAAGCTGTAAGTTTATTTGTTTTGTCTTCCCAAGGAATTTTTCGGGTATAAGAGGTAGACTATTTCTTTGGACATTTTGTCCGAGAGAAAGAGCTCTCAAAGGATTGACAAAAAGTCCGAAAAAATGACCAAGTGGCAGTCGTTCAAGGCTTTTTTCTTCGGGTTTTTGTTCGAAAGAAAAGAGGAAGAGCACAGTTGAGAAGACAAGACAAAAGTCCGAAGGAACAAGGACGGTTACAAAAAGCCCGGGTGCCCTACAAAAAGCCTGGGCCCCCTTCAATTCTTCCGAAAAGCCACTTCTGAAGGGCACCTGCCCTTGCGGAGGGCACTTGGTCGGTGAAGTGGACCTTTGCAATTTTCTCGAAGGGCACTCCTGGAAGACAGAAGCCCTTGCAGAGGACATCTGGACGTCGTGTAGGGACATTTACAATTTCCCTGAAGGGTATGTGCCCTTGCGAGGGACACTTCAAGCACGAAGAATACCTTGGCAAAATTTCAAAGGACCCTTTCACAAGTTCCGATGGACGCCTGCTCTTGCGGAGGGCACTTGGTCGGTGGTAGGACCCTTTCAAAAGTTTCGAAGGGCACTATTGGAAGACAGAAACCCTTGCGGAGGGCAGAGACAAACAAAGGACAAAAACAAAGTTAGCCAAAGAGACGAATTCCTTCGGACAAAAAGTCCGAAGAAATTCGGGATGTTAAGAAATCTGCGTGAATTTGAGGTCAGCAAAAGTCCGAAGAAAATCAAAGGCAAGATATAAGGAGCCTAAAGGAATAAATTCGGGGAAATTGGCAAGGAAACGAATTCCTTTGGACAAAAAGTCCTTAGGAATAAGGACAGTCTCAAAAGCCCAATAGAAAGACAAGGGTGTAAGCAAAGAGACAGAGAAAGAGAAAAGACAGAGAGTCCTTCAGACATTTTGTCTAAAGGACGAAAACCAAAATAAAACCCGAATCCCGAATTAAAGCAGAACATGGAAAAAGCCGGAGAAAACATGAAGTGAACTGAGCATGATAAATAGCATGAACAGAGACGTAAGCACAAACAGGACTAAGTCAGAACTGAACAAAAAGAAAGACAAACACAAAAATAGATGCATGAGCAAAGATTAAAGCAGAACTGAACATGGACATAAGCATGAACAACTAATAAAACAAACGCAAAACAAAAACAAAGGTAGGGTAAACAAAGATCATGCACAGACTAATGTGAAGTGACTCCAATGAAGTAAACACGTTTAAAAAAGCAAGCACGCTTCAATTCTGAAAATATAGTCGTCTTGCATGATGAACAGGGAATGCGTTGAACGTTTCAAACAGCAAGAGATTGCATGCACGCACTCTTGTTTGTCTCGAAAGCTCGAAACATTCTGATGGTTCAAACGTAATTCTTAATTTGGCATTTGCGTTGATTTCATGCAAAGGAAAGCTTTTAAACATTTCAGCAGCTCAAGAGGAGTTCTATAGTTGGAGATTGGCGTAGCATCATGCAGCTTGGGTCCACCGTCCATTTTCAATGCCAAGGAGCTTTCATGCAAGGCATAAGACAAAAATAGATTTTATTTGAACGCTGAAATAACACAAGTTGGACTGAGTTGACCTTGTCTTTTATTTTCAACGTCAATCTCTTGGCTATTGCATACTTTTTTATATAAGTTGGCTTTTCAGCTTTGAATTGTATCCCTCTCTTGTTAAGACCAGACTCTATCATTGGTGAGTTGTGTAATCTCTTCAATCAATAGAAGAATTGTACTTTCAGATTTCAAGTGCTAGCATAGTGTACATTCATTCAACAATTTGCATACATAGTAGATTTCTTTCCCTTCCCAAATTTTGATTCGTACCTAGTTGCTAGCTCATTATATTATGCACGTCATGTTCAGTGTTCTATATGTCTTTTGTTGAAGCTGTAAGTGGATGTTAGGTGGCTGCGAAGTGTCTTGTATCAGACCTCTCTCCATTATTTTCCCTCATGTTTTGGTCATTGGATTGAACCTTCTCATGAAATATTTATGCATAGTGATCAATTGAAATCAAATGTCTTTTTTTTCCCTTGTTTGATTCAGTGTTCAAGGTTCCAACTAGAGTGGATCAACATTTTGGTGTTTCACCGTCATTAGGGAGGATTTCCCTTTCAAATTTATTTCTCTCTTTTCCATGGTAGATTCGCAACACAGAGTAGAGATCCATTGATACATCTTATAGGAACCAGCCTTCGTTGGACGTTCTTCTCACCATTGAGGCACCCACCCTCGTGAGAAGATCCCATTGTTTCAATCGGAGAGAGGATTGGCCATTTCAGCATGTCTTCGATTCAGGGTGCAGGATCCAGGTTGACAACATGAACTTGCAACCCCAAACACTTGCTTCATGAACATAGCTTTGAGCTTCAACTGGTTCCATATTGTCACTGTGGATTGAAAACAAACTTAGTTGCCCCCCTCTTGCTTGTCACATGTCATGAACATTGTACTTTCCTTGGACATATGCAAACTATGCACTCTTTGATTCATAAGAGTCTCTTTATCAACACTCATATGGGCTGTTCCTAAACCTGCACATAGAATAGATATGTCAATGAAATCAAGAACTTTCCACACCACTCCTTCAACCGTTTCACCATGCCTTGTAGGCATGCTGTTCAACTCTCCTCCCATGTTTGCATCTCCTTCATAGTTTCCATTCATGTGATGGACTTCCAAAGGTCCATTCTTGCTGTCCCAAACATGGTTGTAGCTGTGCCAATGCATTTTTTCACTCATAATCAGTGTTGTGGTGGATGGAAGCTTTTCCATAATAGCTGTAAACAATCCCTCATTGATAGTAGACAGTACATCCTTCCACCTTGTGACTGAAAATACTCTTGTGACTATCATAAAAACTGTTAAGGGGCTGGTTTTGTTGCACATAACATCAAAACGAATATGACATTAGCTGTCATATTTGAAGTTCTTCACAAAATTCAAAAATGGTAGTGATATAGGGGCTAGAACCAACCATATAGTGACTGAAAATGGCTTTTTGTATCTCCAAAAGTCATCCAGATCCCAAACTTTCCTGTACAAGCAATTTGGAACTTGTATGAAAGGACCTATGTGCCCTTTGACACTCAAAAGTGTTCATCACTCTATCATCATTTTCACTATGTTGTCCATGATAACAATAAATCTAAAATGGCCCAGTATGAAACAACAAACTTGAAATATGACTTTTCTTTTCATACCTTGGGCTGGAATCCAATTGTTTACTTTTTTTTCAGATTTAGAAGTAGGAGTTTTTGAAGGACTTACCTTGTCACAACCATCCTTGTGTTTATCAAGAACCATGCATGTTTCTATTGAAGGTTCTCCACTTTCCACTTGCATGGTGGATTCTTTTATCGGTTGCTCACTAACTTCTTTCAGATTTGAATTCTCGTGCTCCTTGATTTCCTTTTTGGAATTCTCATGAGGGTTTGATTTCTATCATTTTTCTTCAAAATTACTTGCAACTTAGATTTTTCTTCATTCTCCTTTCTTACAATCTAGAAATTCTTTTTCTCTTCCTTTCTCAAGGCATGCTGAAGATCTCTTGGATTGTTCTTGGGTTTATGACCAGCCCTAGAACCATACTTGATTTTTTTCAATGCCACCAAATCTATAAGGCTCATTTCTTCTTTGATTGCCAGTAGAAAAGTCATATATTCCTCATAGTTTGCAACCACATCATTTTATATAGAAGGCCGCTCCTTCCTTTTTAGAATGACTTCCTCCCTACGAAGGAAGTTGGGTTGATTAGGCCTTCGTGTAGATCCAACTGTCACCCTAGGTGGAGGGGGAGGGGGGTTGTATGTACTTGAAGTGTTGCCTTCACCATTGTGTGGCTTGAATCCACTCATATCCTTCATGTTTGGATGAATTCAGCCATCATTTCCATCAACCGCTCTTGTTTTTGGATGAATATTTCAAAACCAACCCTATCCGGGTCATCCATGTTACTCTGTGTTGGTGGTTCCAAGTTTGCTTTTCATAGTACCTCACTTTCCCATCACTGTTTGACATGAAGCCAACTCAAACCCCTACAACTAGCCAAGAATTTGGATCTGATACCACTGTAATGTCTCCTTTAAGGTAGAATTAGAGCCAAAGGAGTTTACCAACAAACCCTAACAATACATACAAATTTTTGAATTTCTTTTCAAGCCCTAAGCACATAAAAATTGTAGAATTCTAAAAGTGCCAATTTAGGGCACGAAAACAATATTTAATTCCTCAAATAATTACCAAAATTAGGAAATATTACAGCCAATAATTATCCATTCAAATCTTATTTTAGCATGCACAAATATGTTTGAAAATTCACATATAAATACCAGCTATTTGTTTGATGAACAAAATGTCAGAAATTTGCCCCAAAAACATGTAGATTAGCTTCCCAAAGTGGTTTGCCACCCTTAGAAAAGCCTTCCAAGTGGGTCGCTGACCTACAAAAGGCCTTCAAAGTGATTCGCCACCCTCCAAAAGGGTCTTCAATGAGTACGCTTCATCCACAGAACCCTGTGAACTGCTGCACTCCACAAATGATGCCCTAGAAATCCACCAATTGCTCAAATCTGCCCTTTGCAAACCCTTTGAAATGAAGCTGCCCAAATGAGGTTAAGGGTTTCCGTCCTTAATTTCAGGTTTTCAGTGAAGGTTGTAGTCTTCAATGGAGATAAGCCAAGCATTTCACGTTCAAACTCAAAATTCAATTCATTAAACATCACATGCCTTTCAAAGGAAACCTCCTTCCCCTTTTTATAACCTTTCCCTTCAATATACTTTCTAAGTTAAGCACTGACTTATATCAAATAAGAGGAGTCTTCTTTATTACAAATCAAAATAGAAAAGAGTTGCTGACGTATTCACTTTTGGCAACTAAGACATATTATTACTTTTATTTAAAGTATTTAAAAATACTTTTTATTTCAATAATAATATTATTTTATTTTTAGAAAAGGGGACATTACATTGTGTTTGTCTTATATTTATACATCGGATATTGGCCAACATTTCTTAATTTTAAGAGATTATTCCCAATCCTTAACAATTTAATTAAATTTTTTTCAACAGGTTAATAGAGATATATCTTATGTTTGGGAGAAAACCAAAACCAATATTGTTGAATGCATTAAACATAAGTTTTCTTTACCTCCTTTTCTTACCCCAGAATGGGAGCATATTTGTAAACAATTGTCTTTGCAACCTAGAGACTCTACTATGTCAGCTTTTCGGCAAAAAAAGACACTTAATAGGGATGTTCAATGGATTGCTCCCCCTTTGGGGTATGGGAAATTGAATACAGATGGAGCCTCCAGGAGTAATCTAGGCCTGCAGCTATGGGAGGAATTGGTAGAATCTCTGATGGGTCGGTGGTGTTTTTCTTTGCGGAAAATTTGGGTACCGCAACTAATAACTTGGTAGAGATCAAGGCTGTGTATAAAGGCATGCATAAGGCTTTGAAAAGTGGGTGGCAAAACATTCAAATTGAATCGGAATTCAAAGTGATTGTCAGCGTGTTATCTGACTTGGAAGAAGGCCACAATCCAAACTGGCGGATGGTGAGACAATTTTGAAAAATAAGAAGATTGCAGGAACAATTTCAAGTGGTGAATCTCAGCAATAGTCCCCGAGAACAAAACGAAGTGTCAGATAGGCTGGCTGACTAGGCTCTGGACAACCATAAATTTCTCTGCTATGGTCTACCACCTATATGGCGGTCCAACAAGATCCAGTAAGACATGAGGAACATTTTAAATTCAGATTCTTTATAATGAGTGCTTCTATTGCTCCTTTCTTGTATGCTGCTTAGGTTTGGACAAATAGTTTTCAAGCCTGGTATAGTAGAATTTGTACTTTTGATTTATATTTAATATGAATGGGGTTCTGTTTTTTTTTTTTTTTAAAAATAAAAACAATTTAGATAAAAAATTCTTCTTTCACTGTCTGAAATTGCTCCACCAGTCACAGTCCTTTCTAGGTTTTGTTTAAAGGCTCTGCCAAAATATAGAAAAAAGGGAAGGAGCAATTGATTTTGAAGGATATTTTTATCTTTGATTCTCTTGCAAACATCCTGAATATTCTCAGTGATTAATTTTTATTGGTCTGGAGTTGTTTTCAGTTTGATTGGATGGCTTCTCTAAATGGCAATTCAACATGGTCCTGAACTCTCTACTCAGCTTTTGTTAATTCCATGAATGACAAATAGTTTTAATTGATCTAGATTTTCTAACATAAAGTGTTTGGATGCTGGAGACCTGGTTTGTCAAATAATTTTTTGACTTATTAACTTTCTTGGGAAGGCTGAATTCCAATGTTCAGAAGGGTTTCAGCGTTCCAAAAATTTCAAGGTTCTTGTAATCAACTTCTTCTTTGGAGCAGGCTTTGTCCATAGGATTTTACATTAAAAAAAAAAGAGGTGATTGGCACTCTTTTCCGTCAAAAACAGGCAGCACCTGTTTGTCCTTTGGAACTCTTTTTCCTTAAATTTGCCTGTGGTAAGAGCTGTTCAATCCCAACAGTAAAGAGAAAGAAGCTATTATGGCCATTGATTGGCATTCCAGATCTTTCTCCAGACACAACCATCTTTCCGTTTTCTTTCCATATTCCTAGTTCAAAAGCTTCAGATACCTGATTTTACTTGAAGCAATTCTCCTCTGCTCTATTTCTTGAAAATATTCTCCGCTATCAAGAATTTCATGTAAATTCTGCATCACATTCTTCTATACTGAAGTTATTGGCCAGGAGTGATTTTTTATCCTACTTAATTCTTTAAAGCAATATCCTTCACAGATAACATTCTTTCATTTTGTGTCTATAACATGTGCCTTACCTCCACCCAGGTGGGTTCAGCTATTTAGAGTGTTTATCTAACTTGGAAGAATGTTTTGGTGGGTTGTGACCTTCCTAGGAATCATCCCAGAATTAAAATCTCAAGGCAGATTGTTACAAATATTGTACCTGGCTTCTAGAATATTCTTCCATCTCTAGATTCCATTTTGTAAAAATCTTTGTGTGTTAGGATATGACTTTGAGGAATGTTGACACACTAAATTGAAAACAAATTCTCATAATTTTCCGCTAACAAGTGATGTGGTCGTGGTTAGGGGTCTCAATTAAGAGATGCCTTAGACCACACAGCCTTCAAACTACTCAATGGTAAATGCAATATAAAATGCAACAACATAAATTTAGATTTGTTTTAGATTTTAACAACAGGAAATCACAATAGGCACAACAACATCAATGACATTGCAATCTCACAATGAGATATGTTATATCCCTGCCTACTTACATTAAGTGCTTTTACCCCACTAACAATGATAACACATCTTAGTGTGCCACAAACATTAAATGTCTCTTACAATTCCAAGGCAAGTAGCACATTATAGCTTAACACATCACAACTACATCATAGACAATAACATTAAATGTCTCTTACAATTCCAAGGCATAGTAACACATTATAGCTTAACACATCACAACTACATCATAGACAATATTAAATGAATCCTTATCATCTTCCATGACTTTTGGGATTTAATGCCAAACAGTTAGCAACAACTCCTTTCAGATCAAATCACAGGGTATATGTGCCCAAACCAAGTGCACATAAAGAATGTCGCACGAAGTTGCAAGACTTTATAACCCACAATTACCATGAAAACCTTTGGGCCATGATCTTCATGTCTGTTCAAGAACAATACCGCACTTTATCACAAGCTTTTCAAATGACTTACAATTCAATGCATGCCCTGCATAATGAAGATCCATCTCCTTCAAGAAACCTTATCAACTTAGTTGTTTCTGAGGTGAAGAACCAACTCTAATTGAACGCTTTGCTACTCAAGAGTTATCACAGACTGATGGAAATGCACTGCAAATCTTGGCACTGTTGTGTTGGGCAACAAACTAACACAATTTCTTGTGCAAAGCTTCACAAGCTTATTTAGACAAGAAACAAATACAATTGCATGCAACAAAAGACACACGGAACATTATAAACACGTGTGCTCGCAAGCAATGCAAAACTACACGAAACACACGCACACAAAGGTGGCGCAAAAAAACACAAAAAAGGTTTTCACAACACAAAAGACATGCGCAAACTTATAACAAGACATGCGCAACACAACACTTAGACAAATTTCCTAAACTAACATATTTTTTTGGGTTAATGCAAGATTGCACGTGAATCCGGATGTTCCTGCATCATACACTTGGGGAAGAAAATAAATACGTGCTTGTGTTCATGTGACTTTTAGGAACTTTGCTAATGATATTCTTGCTTTGTAGCTTCCATGTGTTAATCCATGTCGCATCTTTTCTCTTGGCCTTCCTATTTTACCAGACATTCTGTATATTCTTTTCTTCGCGTAGTTTTTCCAACTCGCGTGCCAATTACTTTATTTTTTTGTGTTATTTCTCAGGCATATGAAATCTCCAATCTGTTTCTTCAAAATATGCACTTGCACGTTCACTCCTTCGCCCTTCACAATATGGACACAAATCAGCCACATTGAAAATAGATGATATATCTATCCTTTCAAATAATTCTATCTTGTATCCATTCTATGTAAACTTTCGCAAAAATTTGCACATACCAATCTTTTTCTTCAATTTATCACAACTTCCTTTTGAAAATATCTCATTTCTCAAGTGTGCTAAGACTAAGTCTCCCACCTCATATTCAACTTCCCTTCTCTTCACATCTATGCGCTGTTTGTACTGCGTTGTATTCTTTTCTAAGTGTTCTCACACTTATGCACTTCTCGCATGTGCTCTGCAAAATCCTCTCTTCTATTTTGCTCACTTTGCGTGTCACGTTATTGTGCTACTCCTCTTGGATGTGACCCATAAAAAAATTGAAATGGTGTCTTCCATGTGCTTCTATTCACTAAATTGTTAATTGCAAATTCATCTTGCAATTATGCCATGTTCCCATCTTACTTTCAATTAAACATCTCAAGGGATTACCCAAACCCCTGTTGACTACCTCTATTTGTCCATCTGTATGAGGATGGTACGTTAAATTAAACTGTAGTTTAGCATTCAACTTCTTGCACAATGTCCTCCAAAAATGTCCAACAAATTTCACATCTCCATCTGAAACTATATTGCGTGGCAAACCATGCAGCGTTACAACTTCCTTGAAAAATAAGTCAGCAATGTTTGTTGTAGCACTAGTCTTTCTACATCCCACAAAATGTGCCATCTTCGAAAATCTATCAACTACCACAAATACTGAATCATTTTCTTTTTGTGTTCTAAGTAAACCTAAAACAAAATCCATACTTATATCCTCTCATGGTTTCTATGGAATAGGCAATGGTTGATACAACCTTGCATTCTGACTGCTCCCTTTTGCTAGTTGTCAAAATCTACACTTCTAAACAAATTTTCGCACATCTATATGCATTTGTGGCCAAAAATATTTTTTTGCCACTTGCACTAATGTTTTGTCATAAGCAAAATGACCTGCCAAACCTCTAGTATGCTTTTCTTTGATCTAATTTTCTTGCATTGAACCTCTCGGTGTACACACTTGGCTTCCTTTGAATAATAAACCTTCTTGAATAAAATACTATAACCACAGTGTTCTATTTTCACTCATTGGTTCTGCACACGACTTCCATGCGTCTTGAATATCCTCATCTTCTTCATATTGTTCTTTCATAAGGTCAGATCTTATGATTTTCACTCTTAACTCATTCAACAAAATAATTCTTTCACTCAATGCATCAACAACTCTATTATACTTTTCACTTCTATGTTTCAACAAAAATGAATAACTTTGTAGGAATTCAACCTATTTCATATGTCATTGATTCAAATTATTTTGACTTTTAATGAATTGCAATGATTGATGATTTGTATACAATACAAATTATTTTGGCAATAAATAATGTCTCCACTTTTTTAGTGCTTGGACAATTGCATAGAAGTCTTGGTCATACACTGAATACTTGCGCTTTGCATCATTCAAATTTTCATTGAAATATGCAATAAGTCCTTGACTCAATACTACTCCTATTGTTGTGCCACTTGCATCACAATTTACCTGAAATACTTTATTGAAATCTAGCAATGCCAATACTGGTTGTTCAGTTATCTTCTTCTTCAACTGTTGGAAATTATGTTTTGCTTTCCACGTCCATATAAATCCTCTTTTATCCTTGCACATCACATCAGTGATCACTGTACATATCCCACTGAAATACTTGAACTTCTTGTAAAAATTCGTCCATCCATGAAAACTACGTGCCTCAAATGTACTTTGCAGTGATGTCCAATCCAATACAACTTGCACCTTTGGATCCATCTTCAAACCTTCTGAGAAGTCACAAATCCCAAGTATACCAATTCTTTCTGCATGAAACTGCATTCCTTCAGATTCACGAGTAACTTTTCATCTCGCAACTTCTCTAGCACTTTGCACAAATGGTCTTCCTTTGTTCTACTGAAAATCAATGTCATCAAGATACACAAAGACGAACTTACCAAAAAATGGTTTAAGAACTTTATTCATGAATCTCATGAATGTACTCAGTGCATTAGTTAACCCAAATGGCATAACCAACCACTCATATAGTCCTTGTGTCTTGAACACTGTTTTTTATTCATCACCCTCTTATACAAATCTGGTGATATCCACTCTTCAAGTCAATCTTCGTGAAGTATCTTGCTCTACTCAAGCAATCCATGAAATCATCTATGCACAATAATGGAAATCTATACTTTATAGTTATCTTGTTAATGGCTTTGGATTCATTGCACATTCTCCATTCTCCATTCTTCTTAGGTGCTAATACTATTGGTATTGACATAGACTCAATTTTTTTTTGATTAAACATTTATCCAATAGTTCTTGAACTTGTCTTTGCACCTTTGCATTCTCTTTTGGAGTTGATCTATGTGCTCCTTTATTCGGTAAACTTGAACCATGTATCAAATCCATGGATTGACTTATGCTTCTCATTGTCAGTAATCCATTTGGAAAATTATTAGATACAATCTCCTCGAACTCACTTAGTATCTCCTTTACTTCATGTGGAAATATTTCTTCTTCTGCTATGCCTGCGGCTTCTTACGTTGGTTTTGAAATTAACGCATAATGTGCGCTTTTCTTCCTTTAGAAACTCTTTTCCTGAAATCATCAACACTTTTGGACTCTTGTCCACTTCTTCACACTTATCCTTCAAAGAGTTTAGTGTGTGTATTATTTCGTCTTTCCACAATGCATATGTATTAGCATGACCATCATGTTACACCTCTAGGTCAAATTACCAAGGCCTTCTAAGCAAAATATGACAAACATCCATATGCATTATTTTACATAAAATCTCATCTTTATATGTACCATTCTGAAAACTTACCAGACATTGTTCATTCACCAGAACTTGATGTCCCTTCAACAACCAAGAAATCTTATATGGATTCGGATGCAAAATTCTTTTCAAACCAAGTTTATCTACCATTTCTTGCAGAACAATATTATCAGTATTTCCACTATCAACAATCATTTTGCAATGCTTACCTCCCAAACTTGCAAATAGTTCTAAACAAATTATTTCGTTGAGCGGCACTGTTTTCCTTCTTTGTAGGTTTCAGTAATACCTTCTTCATCATGAGAGCTTCTCCTCCAGTTTCTAGGTCTGCACTGCAAAGTTTTTGCCTCGCCTTCTGGTAATTGTGTAGAATAACCTCTGCCACTTCCACGTCCACGTGTGAATCTTCCTTTCCCTCACGCCACTCGTTGTTTGCGCGACAACTTTTCCTTTGCCTTTAGTGCACAGTTTGATCATACTAAACTCATCCTGAATTGCCATGCACAATCCATTTACATATCTTGAGATCTTCCCAGCATCATCTTTAACGTGACCCTCTCTAATGGTAAGTCTATAGTGTGTAATCTTTAACACTCATCTCTCTAAGTTTTGAAGTTTCTTAAACAAATTCATATTATAATCTACAAGAATGAATTTATCCTTAAACTTTGCAACAAATCTATTCCATGTCTTAATCTTTTTTTTGCCTTTGTGCACTCTCTTAGTTTGAACATGCTTTCATCATAAGGATGCATGACATTTCAACGTTGCGTCAACAAACTTAACCCTCTTGGGATCTTCCATACATACTCAAAGTATTTATCTAACTCAGTGATCTAGTTATTGAGCTCTTTAGGACTCAAACTTCCAAAATAACTTCTATGGGTCCAACTTCAACACTTCGACGATGTGTGGTTTCCGTAGCCTCCATTTGGGCTTGCATTTCTCTCATCAATTCTGCTGGATCAATTAGTCTTGGCACTCCAACCACTCAGGCCCTTCTACCACCTAAACCTCATGTATGTGCCATTTCCTTAAAAATCTAGATCCTTCACTAAATGATGCTCTTAGATCAATAACTTCACATACATTTTCTCCCCAACAATCTTGCTAGAAGATGTCTGCAGCTACTTTCTACCCACACTCACAAAAGTGGAATACAACAATTAACAAGGACTAAACCTTGTTTTGATACCAAATGATGCAGTCATGGTTAGGGGTCTCAATTAAGAGATACCATAGACCCCACAACCTTCAAAATACTCAGCAGAAAATGCAATATAAAATGCTAGAAATTTAGATCTCTATTAGATTTCAACAAGTCATTATAGTAGGCACAACAATATCAATGCCACCACAATCTCACAATGAGATGTGTTACAGCATTAGATCCATAGGTCTTTGCTTGCTAACTCGTGGTCTTTGCAAGTATAGCTATCTCAGAACAAAGCTCCAAGATCTAATCTTTCAATTAGATCCATAAATCCGTAATTGGCCAACAAGTCTTTTCCTCCTTCCCCCCAAAAAAGAGTCCCTTAGCACATGTGTAGGGCACGCGCTTATAAAGGTACAAGACACGCCTACTTACATTAAGTGCTTTTACCCCACTAACAACATTAATACACCCCAGTGTGCCACAAAAATTAAATGTCTCACAATTCCAAGGCATAGTAAAACGTTATAGCTTAACGCATCACAACCACATCACATACAATATTAAATGATACCTTATTAGCGTCCACAACTTTCAGGATTTATTTCCAAACAGTCAGCAACAGTTCTTTTCATGTCACATCATAGGGTATATGCGCCCAAACCAATTGTGCACAATTAAAGTCACAAGACTTTATAACCGACAATTACCATGAAAACCTTATAGTGCCATGATCCTTATGTTTGCTCAAGAACAATACCACACTTTATCGCAAGATTTTCAAATGACTTCCATTTCTATGCATGGCTTGCACAATGAAGATCCAACTCCTCTAAGAAACCTCATCAACACAGTTGCTTTTGTGGCGAAGAAACAACTCTAACTCAACACTCCGCTACTTAAGAGATTTCACAAACTGATGGAAATGTACCAAAAATTTCCACACTATCGTGCCTGGGCAACAAACTAACACAATTTCTTGCACAAAGCTTTACAAGCTTATTTAGACAAGTAACAAATACAAGTACGTGCAACAAAATATGCACAGAACATTACAAATACTTGTGCGCTCGCAGGAAACACAAAACTACACAAAACACACACACACAAAGGTAGTGCAACACAACACAAAAAAGATTTGCGCAGCATATAAGACTTGCACAAACTTACAACAAGACATGCACAATAAGAAACTTGTGCCACACAACAGTTAGGCAAATTTCGTAAACTAACACATTTTTCTGGTTGATGCAAGATTGCACGTGAACCCGGATGCTCCTGCATCAACAAGTCTCCAAGACAGTTTGGATTTCAAAGCCTTGATTATGAAGTTTTAAGTCCCTATTCTATGTTCCTCCTAACTAATTTGCTTTACAAATAGATGGAATTGATCCTTAGTATAGGAAATTCCCAAGGATTTGTTTTCCTAGGGGATTCAAAATTCACGCTGGGGCTGCTACTCTTGAGCACAAATATATTGATTGCTGACAGGACCATTTTGATTAGAATGGTCTTGCCCACTAAAGTAAACAATCTATATGCATTTATCCCTTTGTTTTTCTAAGTGGGTTGCTTCCATTGGTCCCTCTAGATGATGACAATGGTGGTAATCAAAGATTAATTTGTCTTGGCATCTCCTTAGACCCGCTCCTCTCTTTAGATACTTATTTAGATGCCTCTCTTCGTCTCATTTACGAAAAGGGGAATGGATGTTCAAAGTGGTCAGAGAGGCCATTTATCAGTACTATATTCAAGTTGCTTGATCTCTCCCTTGCAATCTCTCAGCCCCAAGATGGCTTTCTATGTTGAGTATTTCTTGTAGATTGTTCATGGTGCCATTACCCTACTCGACTATCTTCAACATCATTTGACATAGGCTTAGGATTCCACTTCGTCAGCTTAAAATATGTTCTCAGCACTTACAGGTTGAGATTGCCCACAATATTTCATGAGGGTATTGGATATGTTGCCTTGTTCTTTCCAAGAAGGGGGGATGGAGGGACACCTATTTTCAATTGTGTTGTCTACCATCAGATCTAAGGAAGATATCATTATTTATATAGGGATTCAAGAGTTTGACTTGTTCTTTTTTTTGGTTATGCTACCTTTTTTTGGCTATCTCAACTAGAGGTACTTGGATTTTTACCTTTGAGAAGCGATTGGGGGAAGAGGATGAGGGCAATTGAGTTGGCACTTGAATTTTAGATGTCAAGCTTTGCAAGGGACTTTGAAGACTATTGGATTGATTATCTCTGTTCAACATAGTCCAACCATTAGAGACATCAACTAGGGTTTGGATGTTGTAGGTTGTAGCTACCAGTATTGATGGCTCTTTACCTTTGGGAAGCGGTCGGGGGAGGAGGTTGAGGGTGACTAAGTTGGCACTTGACTTTCATATGTCGAGCTTTGCAGGGGACTTTGAGGACTTTTGGATTAATTACCTTCTTTCAGCATAGTCGAACCATTGGATATATCAAGCATGCTTTGGATGTTGTAGGCTGTAGCTACCAATATTGATGATGATAGATGAGTGAAACCACATGCCCCCCTCCACAAGCAGCGATTGGGGTATGACCATCCTTGTCTTCTCATGCTTGTTGTGGTGGGTTTGCTACTCTTCAACATAGAGGATTACCTTACCCACCTCGCTTGCAGTGAAGGTGGTTTGGTCCTATGCGCATTGCTAGCTTCCTTTGTACTTCTAAGGGCTCATCAAGCCACCCTACAACCCCCAAGATTGCCTAGCAGGGCCCACTTAATCCAAGCCATTCTCCTATTGACATTGTAAAATCTTGTTGTGGTCCTTCCATGGTGATTGATGAGGATGCCAATCCTATTGTGGTTTTTGATACTATTTTGGGCTACGTTATTGGATACCCCTACCTAGGGGTGTCGGTATAGGTACGGTATGCCCAAATATGGGTACCGTCACGATTCCGTCGGAGACTTGGACAAGATGCATCTAGGCACTTGCAGATATGGCCGGGATGAACCCGGGTGTATCCGTAGGTTGCCAAAAGTATCTTGCACGAATCAGATAGGTATTCAGGCCCAAAAATGTTTTTATTTATATTTCTTTGTTTTCACTTTACAAAATGTCAAATATGGGCTTCAAAATAAATTAAAATTAAAATGAAGTATAGGGGAACCCCTAAAAGAAACTTCCATACTCATTTTATAAAAAAAACACAAGCAGGATGATTACAAGCAAAAGGGAAACAATGTCTTGGGATGTAGACACAAAGACTTCTGACTTTGATGCTTCCATTGCCCACCTTTCATTGCTCGGGACAAACCCGATCGTATCTGTAGGTGCCCAAAAGTATCTGGCCCAAATCCGATAGGTATCCAAGCCCAAAAATGTTTATATTTATATTTTTTCGTTTTCACTTTACAAAATGTCAAATATGGGCTTAAAAAAAAAATTAAAATGAAGTATAGGGGAACCCCTAAAGGCAACTACCATACTCATTTTATAAAAAAACATAAGCAAGATGAGTACAAGCAAAGGGGAAACAATGTCTTGGGATGTGGACACAAAGACACTCCTGACTTGGATGTTTCTATTGCCCACCTTTCATTGCTCAACATGGAGCTAGTGAGTTCTTCACACAACTAGCATAGAGGAGCTAGTGGGTGTGGCACTGCTATTGCTTGTGATTCTAGTGAACCACATGATGATGCCAATTAAGACAGTAAAAATGAAGAACAATATAAATATAATAAGTATGTATTATAACATTTGCACTACATACTTGTCCTAAGACTAATCTAAGTTCGACCATTGAATATCATGACATTTGGCATTGAATTATCAATATGTTGTGGTTATTTAACTTATTTTGTTTGCTCTATGCATAATATGTGGTTAATTTTGCTTATTTGGCTATATTTTTAATATTTTGTATGGTCATACCAAAAAACTGTATAGGCAAAAAATCTGCTGTACCAACGTACACAATTCTCCGTACTTGTACCTGTACCCAAAACAAATCAACTACAAGTCCGACAAGAATCTAGGCCTAAAAATGTTTCTATTTATATATTTTTGTTTTCACTTTACAAAAGATCAAATATGGACTTCAAATAAATAAATAAATTGAAGTATAGGGGAAACTCTTTCACACTCATTATATCTAAACAAACACAAGCATGATGAGTACAAGCAAGGGGCAACAATGTCTTGGGATGTAGATGTAGAAACTCAACTTAGATTCTTCCATTGCCCACCTTTCATTGCTCTACATGGTGCTAGCGAGTTTTTCACATACCTAGCATAGAGGAGCTAGTGGGAGTGGCATTGCTACTGCTTGTGATTCTAATGAACCACATGATGATGCCAGTGAAGACATTGAAAATGAAGACCAATATGAATATAATAAATATGCTGATTTGTCTTGATTTTTGTGTATACATTGTAACATTTGCACTATGTTCTTGTTCGAAGACTAATCTAAGTTCGACCACTAAATATCATGACATTTGACATTGAATTATCAATTTTTTTTTGGTTATATAACTTATTTTGTTTACTCTATGCATAATTTGTGGTTAAATTTCCTTATTTGGCTATATTTTAAATATTTTTGTACGACTGTACCCAAAAACGTATCAAGGGATTTTTTTTTGCCGTACTGGCGTAACCAAAATGAATCGGCTACTTAGGTTTTGGGCCATCTTAGGCCTCTAGACTTGGTCTTCATCAGCCTTATCTTCTTTGGCAATAGGTATTCTTTCCACATGGTTATTTTTAATATTTGGCTGTCATTTCTAACTTATTTAGGGTTCAACCATTGTTTGTTCCCCACATACCCCCCATAGTTAGTCTTTTGTTTCTTTTTAGATATTGGAGTTCCTTCTAGACTCCTCCTTGCTATTGTAACTGGCTGTGCTTTTGAGTCCCATTGACAATGATATATTTTCTATGTTGTTTGGAAATGGAAACGGAAATGTTTCCAAAATGTGGAAATGCAGATTTTCAAAAACCTTTGATTTGGAAACAACATGGAAACATTCATACTATATATATATTTTGAGGACAATCTAGATGATTTATTCTAGATTTGAATGTACATTTTGATTTTGAAGTAATGAATGAATGAATACTATATATTTCCAAGTGTTTTATCTTTTATAAACTAAAAATGAGTATTATGCATTGTTTATATATTATTATTATTGTTGTTGTTGTTTATAAACAAATATTATTATTATTATTGCCGTCGTCGTCATTGTTGTTTATAAACGAATATTATTATTATTGTTGTTGTTGTTGTTGTTTATAAACGAATAATAATATATATAAACAATGCATAATACTCATTTTTAGTTTATAAAAGATAAACCACTTGGAAATATATAGTATTCATTCATTCATTACTTCAAAAACAAAATGTACATTAAAATCTAGAGTAAATCATCTAGATTGTCCTCGAAATCACGAATGCCACTCCCACTATTTTTTAATTTCATCATTTACAGGCTATAAATCATCTGGTTTGCAGGGGCTTGCTAGTGCATTGAATCTAACTGAGTGCATGCCTTAAAGGGTGCACTGGGAATGGGGTGGGATTGGCTCGTGGCACTTTACGACAGGTTTGCATACTATTCTATCATATCTACATCCCTTCATGCAGCCTTCATACCTCTGATGATGTCTTCTTGAAACCCTGAATTATGGCTAAGTCTGAAACCCTGAAATCTGACTAAGTCTGAAATATTAGGATCCTCCAAAACCTAGAATTTGCATTATAGCTCCTAGAGGTCCGAAATCACTCTGAAACATCCTGAAAGTATATATATATAAATAATAACTTAAAGTGTAAGAATTAAATGTTATTATATATATATATATATATATATATAGAGTCTGGTTTGGGCTCCTCTGGTCCTCGGTGAGTATGGTTTTACATTTTCTTTTAATTTTTTTTGGCTTGAATTTTTTTTTGTCATGCAAATGCTTGGAAACACCCAGAAATGTCCTGGAAATGCCTGTACACATGCGTGTTCAGAGTTTACGGAGCGTTTCCATCTGGAAACGTTTCCGGGCTTGGTACGAGGGGGTGGGGGCGTTTCAGTGCAACACAGTACATTTTCTTTTGTCGTTTTTCGTCTTGGAAGATTTCTTGGAGAAATTGTGGTACCAAAGTACTCTATATATTCCTTAAAATTTGTTATCTTTTGTGTTGATATTATCTTCATCACGTGTTTATTAATAATTTACTAACCTGTTGAAACAACCTGTTATAAGTAAATGGCTGTTTCTTGCTGCAATCCAGGCAGGAAAAGGTGGAGAACTGACACATGATGAAACAACAATCATTGCTGGTGCATTGGAGTTAACAGAAAAAACTGCAGAAGATGCAATGACTCCAATTTCAGAAACCTTTTCTATTGATGTCAATGCAAAACTTGATAAGTATATTTGTCATCACCTCTTGACCTTCTTTTGGTCACTGTAAATACATTGTGTTTAAAGTAAATTTAGTTTGTTACATTAATGGGTTTCTTCCAATTGTGTTTAAAGTAAATTTAGGTCGTTACATTATTGGGTTTCTTTTATTGTTAGTACTATTTTCATTTCTCAAACGTATTCATTTCTCTTATACAGGGAATTGATGATTTTAATCCTACAGAAAGGACATAGCAGAGTGCCTGTATATTATGAACAACCTACAAATATAATTGGATTGGTGTTGGTAAGCATTGCCCATCTTTTACA
The DNA here is from genome assembly GCA_037957365.1 of Torreya grandis. Classification (NCBI taxonomy): domain Eukaryota; kingdom Viridiplantae; phylum Streptophyta; class Pinopsida; order Cupressales; family Taxaceae; genus Torreya; species Torreya grandis. Next base: position 331,987 of record JARHVA010008862.1, read on the forward strand.
TGGGTTTCATTGAAAATGATAACTCACGAACTGGAAAGTTAGGCCATAAAAATTGAAAATTCTTTATACAATCAAAGGTTTTGAAAATTGCTACAAGAATCATCTATTAATTAAATAGATCTTACAGCTGATCGTATGATCTTTCAACTTTTGCAATTGTGTTGCACTAAATTTATTTATGTTATGTTTTTATTTTATCTATCAGTTGGGGTTTTCTATTTAGGGGACTAGATTTTCAACTTTTGCCCTTGTACTTTGAATCTTGGCATTTTATCTATTTTTGTGATTTTCACCGTTAGTTACCTTTTCAGCACATTATAATAGTTGTTTAGATGTCCAGGGATTTTCCTAAATCTTTGACACAGTTTTTTCCAAAAGCTATTCTCTAATGTTATGGAATGTGACAGCTTTATCTCTTTAATTTGCAAACAATCTTTTAATTTTCCAGAAAAATCTGCACATTTTTTCATGTAACATATGTTCTTCTGTTGTTTCTCTTCTTTGTTACATCAGAATATTTTTTTTTACTCATTCTAATTTTAGGTGTTAATGATATTATACTGTTTTTTCTTTTGTTATGATATTTTCTGGATTATGCGCCTATGTGCTTCCGTCTATCCAGCTGAATTATTACAGGATATTTTTTGAACACGCCATCTGATGAATCATCTGTTCTTTTTGCATCTGGAAAAAAATTCTTATGTTTTTTGAACGTTTTATGTACATTATGCAATGTTCTTATCTTATTACTTCCTACCAGTTCAAGATAATTCTATGTTCTTCGCTGTGTTTAATATCTGTGAACTTGAACTTCTGTTGTATTTTTAATTTTTTGTAGGTGAAGAATTTGTTGTCCATAGATCCAGCAGACGAGGTACCTGTCAAGAATGTGACCATCCGAAAGATTCCTCGGTATGTTTTCCCTAACAAAGAATCCTAGTTGATCTGATTGATTTGACGGCCTTTGTTTGATTAGACACACTTATGCACAACATGTTCCTTGCAAGCTTGCAGTTGATTTAGTAGAGTTTTTGTTGACATCGTTTCTTGTCTTGGTGTCTCATAGTTATGACTGTAGGTTAATTTAATATAGAATATCAAGAATATCAGGACTCAGGGTTTTTAAGAACCATAACTTTGCTTTATTTATTGTTTGCTTGCTTTGTCCATCTGTTTAACGTGTGAGAGCTGGAAGGATTGAGTTTTGAGGATAGTATCTCCTCAACAAATTGATTGCTTCTATTAAGTTAAATATAATGAAAATCCTTTGTATATATATGTGTGTATAAAAATGTAGATTAGTTGCCTTCACTATCAGTCTGTTTATCAGAATCAGTAAAACCAGATTCCTATGGAACCATCCAAATGAGTTGTAGAAAGTGTAATTGAAATATGGCTTTGTTGCAGTTAGATTTTTCAAAATCTTACGTTTATAAAGATTAAATAATATTTAAGATGCTATGGAAGCTCATTAATTCATTATTGAGTAAAATGCCCCATTGGGGGTCACGAAAGCTCAGTTGTTGAATTACATTAATATGAGTGGAAAAGCAAAAGGGTTGTTCAAGATACCAAGTCTATAGGTCACAACACAAAACAGACAATTTGACATTGTATCTCTGAAGATAAAGACGTATTGTCATAAATGTCCACCTATTGATACAGAGCCTAAAGCTCCTATGTATATCTCCCAAGGCTTAAAATGCTAGGCTAAATTCTCAAATGGGAACTCCGTCTTCCTTGATTGCATATGACTTACATTCACTATTTTGAAATTATACCTTATGTATTAGAACAGAACCGAAACCTGACATTATCAAGGTCAGTCTTTTTCTATATCTCCTAGAATGTCTGGCCCTCAGGTTTCTACTGAGGGATATGGTTAACTCGCTTTGCGATGGGTGCTAATTGTGAGATGGCTCTGTCTGTAAGCATAATTTTGTAGAATGAAGTGTCCATTGTCTGAGCAATCTCCATTGGCTGGACTTTATCCTTTGTACTCCACTTATCCTGTCTTGGAGATGATGTCAATAGATTGACGGTTCTATAGATGGTATACTATCATGAAATAATGTTTGGTAATTGACCTGAATTCTTGGGTTAATTCTGGTGCCTTTCAGACCCGTCTGTTATAACCTTAGTATTTTTGACTATCCTATGTAATATCATAATTGTTACAACCAATTTATTACTACCCGCATAGATGATTAGCTGGGCAGTTTTTAATCAGTTTTATACCAACCTATTCATCCTTGCTGTACATATTCATTGCCGTTTAATGCATCATTGCGTTGCATTATGATATATTCTCTCTTCAATACATATCTCATCTCCGATAAACTAACATGATGTCAGAACTCAATGGTAGGACGTGAGGGAGAAACTATGCAGGTGGAGCTTGACCTATGTGCAGCTGTCTGAAATCAGAAGTAAAAATTCGGATATTGTGAATGTGGTTATCTACCTGCAAAGAACTGTAATCTCTCCAAGCTGCATGCAGTGATAGTTCCAACTGATGCTTGATACCATACAAGAGAGAAGGTGCTGATTGTGCCAAGGACATCACATGAAAAAAACAAGGCATATCTTGACATAGAGTGTCTGTTTAGTTTAGAAGTGCACAATGTTTCTCTAACTGTGAATCTGTTTAGGGCTATCCTTAAGCAGAGCGATGGAGGTATCATACTCCGAGCTTCAAGACCTAGATTGAGTGTACAAAGTCTTCAATGCACAGGCTGGATGTTAAGCACTGTAATCTGCTTTTAAATGTCCAATAACTTGTAGGCCAATAAATGAAGGTAAAAGTTTGTATCAAACACTCTGTTTGAGGCTATTCTTAAGCAATGAAATGTCCCTTTTAGGGCTGAAATTAGATCAAAGGGGTTTCCCAACAAACCCTAACAACAAAACAACAAACCCTAACACCACATGTGCAAATTCTAATATAAATATATCAAACCCTAACCAAACAAATATGAATTTCTGATTTTTCCAGCCAAACCCTAGATATCAAAGCCTTGCCAAAATGCTGTAATATATCACTCCAAACCCTAGTAGCAATTCGGAATTGGTCCCAAAAAAATTTAGGGCGTAAAATGAAGTTACCAACCTTGAACCCAAGGCGTCACCTTGCTGGAAATGCTCAGGAAATTACAGTTAACCCTCAAGCCCCTTTTAGCCTTGAAACACTGAAATAATTATGCCAAACAGCTACAAAAAATATACTAATTTTCCAGAAATTATTAGGGCACAAATTGACCCTCTAACTCAGCCAAACAGGTTGCCCTTATTGGAAAAATACAGCAATAATAAATACCTGAATTTTAGCATATGACTTCTACAAATAGTGCTGGAAATACTGAATTAAATATTGAGTAATTATTCAAATAATTACAATAAATTCTAGAATGTATAGGCTTCAAAGAGCCCACCAAACCCTCATGGGGACCTTCAAGGCAAGTCACCCTAGTCAGGGAAATCCAAATAAATGCAAAACTCCAAAACGAAACCCTTAATCGAGGGGTCTCCAACCTCTAACTGTAGCGCAGCCCTAGAAGATGGGGTCTTCAACACAAAGCCAATTCGCTGCCCGTAAACAAACCTAAAGCCCGGGGTATGAACTCCCAAAGCAAGTCACCACACTTCCCAAGGAATTTGCCACATTCTCAAGGAATTCGCGACACTTCCCAAGGTGTACTTTTAGATTTTTTGAATATTCAAGCTCAATTGCAGCCTTTGAAATGATGCTGCCCTAATTAGAAATTAGAGGGTTTTGTCCCTAATTCCTTTTTAGCCTTAAAGGTTTTCGTTTCTGAATCTTGGGTTAAGCTTTTCGTGCTTAGTCCTTAAAATTCAATTATCATATCATGCATAACCTTTTCAAATGAATCACAATCCTCCTTATATACCTTACTTCTCAAGTTGGGCCCTCCATTTGGAGGGAAAGTGCAAAATGTTATAAGGTTAACTTTCTTTTAAAATCACTTTAGGGCTATGTGAGCTCCATTAACTCAAAAAGCCCTCTCCTCAACTTAAAATTAGAACAACTTAACTAAAATTGAGCTTTTTATAATTTGAAGAGGAATTAGTGCTCCCTTTTTAAGTCCTTTTTCCCTTAGCCTAAGAGAAACACCAAAGAATAAGGCTAAGGGTCCTTTTCACTCATGTCGAAAAGGGAGACATTGCAAGCAACGAGGAGATATCATACTTGGATGTTCAAGACCTAGATGGATTGTACAGACACCAGAATCCTCAATGCACAAACCAAACAATAAGCGATCTTGACTGTAACAAAACGTCCAAGAAATTGCATCTTAGTTCAGTCTATGATAGGGTTCTTGTGAAGGATGACCTTTTCCTAGTAGCCAAAGTAAACCAACAGATGTGTTGAAGAAATTACAGAAGACAAAAACTCATTTTGTTACCGAAAACTATATTTTCACAAATTTTGTACTAGTGGTACAGTTGTAGGAGCTAGGAAGACATCCAAAAGGAAAATGAAGAAGAAAAGTGATCCTAGATGGTCTTTATTTGTTTCTCAGAATTGATCTTTGCTTTTGAGGCTTCCCTACCTTCATTCTTTCTTAGCTTCAACCAACCCTCCTTGCATCGTAGAGATGCTTCTTCGAACACCTCGAGGATTCTTGAAACACCCAAGATGGGAAAACTCATCATTCTGGACTGTTACTTCGCCTGTGAAATCGATGTGAGTGAAATGCCCCCAGTTTGCATTAACTGGCGGTTACGAAACTGTGGGGCTGGTTTCACAACCGCTAGTTAATGCCAACCAACAGTTTTGTGACCACCCCCTATAGACTCTGGTGGTTTTGTCATCATACTAGGAATACTTAGTTTGAGCCATATTTGCTGACTTAAACTGATTGCTCTTTGATCCTTGGAGTTTTCCAGAGTTTAGAAGTGCTATAGGGATCCAAAAAATTGACCAAACATTGTTCATTTATCAGATTTTGATGCTCTTTTTGCAACGATGACACTTTATATGGATTTGGGTGCATTACTATTTTCAACCCTCCTCTTCGGGTTTTAGCAATACTCTTTTCAACATGAAAGTTGCTCCATGTTTCAATTCTTCTATATGATCGGGTGATGCAATGAAATTTTCCTCTGCTTGTATGATATGAGTGTTATTCTTCCTATTGATGTTGTTAGAAAATATGAATGCTGAAAGAATGAAGAGAAATGGAAGCATACAACACACTTGTGTGTCCATCTTTTTATTAAGAACAAAAGAAGTTACAATAGTTAGGAAGGTTGATAACCAACCATTAATTAATGAATAACAAAAAAACTAATTAATAGCTTTAATACCCTCCCTTAATGACTAACTTAGTCATTACATTTACAGACTACTTTTTAGATATCAACATGAGGTCTACAGTCCTTCAACATTTTGTTGTTGTCCAGTGCAGGAGCTTCGGTGTAGATAAAAACTAAAGAAGATAGCCAACAAAAAAATAGAGATCGGTTGTGTGGACATAAGATGTATCAAACTGTCTACTGATTCTCTGTTGGGTGATTCATTGATCGGTGATGAATCATCATTCGCTGATAACTTCACCCTGACTTCCATAGTTTTGAATCTAGAATCTTGGAGATGCTGATCAATTGAAATATTATAGGGTCGTGGAGCTTGCATAAGTCTGTACATGGACTTAATCAACATGCAAACCAAATGATCACTACCAGGTACCTGGAAATCTTTAGGTTGCACTATGTAGATCTCATTCAATCCTTCGTTCAAGAAACCAAACTGAGCTACTATGGAGAGAAGTAGCCGAAGTGAGACCATATTTGGAGTAAAAACCAACTCCCCAATAGTAGTGAGAGTAAAAACCAACTCAACAGTAGGAGAAGAAACAATCTCCTCATCTATTCTCTCCTATTGGGATATGCCTTTCACAACAAGATGAACCTTGTACTAGTTCAAAGTACAAATTTTGTCCATCCATTTGCATTCAATGGGTTGTTTAATCGATGGTTTAGGTACCATATAAAGGTCAGAAGCAAGAGCAAAATAACCATGCTCTGTTAAATGAACAACCTTGTTTCTAGTCTTCTGAGCTAGTGCCTTTGATTGAGGCATTTCATCATTCCACACTACCTGTGCATTTAGCTGAGATTGAGGAATTGCATCCTCTTGCATGTCTTTGATAGTGGATATTCCCTCCAAAACTAGTGCATGTAAGTTGATTGGAGTAGGGCAACAAGTCTATGAGGAATTTTATCCTCCAACACATCTTGTATGGTGGAGTCTCCCTCCACGTGCATTTATATTGACTTTGGCAGGGTCAATAGGTCTATACAAGTCATCTTTCCCAATATCTAGGGTAATTATTGTCCTTTTTTACATTAGACAAAATACATTGTTTCCTAGAGAAATTGACAACAATGTTGGGATTTTCCATTAATTGACTAATAGATGACATTTTTATTCATGTTAGGAAAATACCTAACATTCATTTCTTAGATTCTTCTAGCATTATTCAACACTATGCAAATATCTCATATCCCCTCTACTACATATGACTGACATCAGCTAATGAAATTGAATAAAAAAAATTGTACTTGCAGTAAATATGACATACCAGTGCTTACAACATGTGAAATATTTGGATGCACTAGAATCAATGAACTAGAAACTAGTAGCACTAACATTCAAGTGTAATGCCACGAGGGCATACTCTTCCTTGGAATCACATTCTTCTTCAACTGTTGTTACATTTGCCGCCTAATTGCATTGTTGGGAAAGTGCATGTTGTTGCTTTCGTCCATCCTTTTTGAGATGCCTAACCTTATGACAATAAAAACACTTACTATGTACTTAGAAGATGAATCAACATGTATACATTTCTATTTCCCCTTCAATCTAGCAACAAATGCACTCTCTACTTGTCCAACACTGGACTCATTTGCTCGTGTCCGTTTGCGTTCCTTCTGCATTAAATAGGAATTAATCTGATCAAATGTCAAAGTTTGGATTTCGGCCATCAAGTGTAAAGCCTCCATAAAAGATTCATATGGGGGAGTCAAGCTCTTTAGAACAAGAGACACCATGTCATCATCATCCACCTGTTTGTTAATAGATCCTAATTGGTCTCAGAGATCATTCATCCAAAGATATTCTGACAGAGACTCGTTCTCAAACATTTTTGTGGAAAATAGTAGATTCCTCAGGTACAGAGCCCAAATTTTCTCTGAAGTTTGATATTTATTTTTCAAATTGGTCCAAAGTGCACTTGCCTCAGTGGCATTCTGTACCTCAAGAATCATGTCATTTGACATTGATAACAAGGCCTCCTTATGATGTTTGTCATAATTATCAAAGTTTGTAACAATTCTTGTTTAAGTGCCTCGAATGATTTTATCACAATCATGATATTTCACAATTGTTAAAATCTTGACTCGAAACATTATAATTATGCCAGTAAATTTCTGCGCTTTCGACAGAACCAAATTTTGAATATTGGCCATTTTACACAAATATTTGACCTTTGATTTGAAAATTAATAAATACAGATTTTGTGAACAGGTATGACCTTTGATTTGAAAATCAAAGCAACTTGGAAATAAACAGTATAAAATCTGATCTTCAACATTACTTACAACACAGATGTGTGCCTATACTTTCTGATCTTGTCTATAGATTGCGTGCCCTAACCCGTCTACAGTAGAATTGTGGCATGTGCTAACATAAGGTTTTGGTCTTCATATCTTCAAAGAGCAAACTTCTACGCTTTCCTTTTGTCTAATAAAAATTGTGACAAAATTGAATCTCCTTGTGACGTGCCCTAGAAATCTTGATTTGTCTTCAAATCGACTACAAAACATTTGAAAATTCATGAATTTGAGTCTGCAAAGATTGATTGCAACTCACCATGCCCTCACTTGGGCGTTTTGGTTTGTATCAATTTTTTCTTCTTGGAAATTGATAAGGAAATCACAATTTATGGTGATTTATGTGTTTGATCGTCCTCCTAGTGCATTCCGATCGACAAAACGTGACTCTAAAAATCAAAATGTCTCCTTCCTCTGAAAATTACTTAGCAAGCCTTCATGCCTTGGGAATGGATTTTTTTCTTCTATGGCCTGTGTCACGACTTCTACAAACTTGGGCAATTTTTTGTTGGCCTTTCTTGGTTTGTTACATTTGAAATGTGCTCGATTTTCTTCTGTCACGATATTCTGTTTCTTGTGCAACTCCTACAAAGATGTCCTTCTGGTCATGTCCACCTATTCTTGAATGTTTTTAGTCTCCTCGAAATGGAGATCACGTTCATGTAACTCATGTTGTGACTGCACTCTTGTGTGCCCTGAAATTACAATTGGATTTTGTTTATACCTCTTTTTTATAGTTCTCACCCTAGTGATCTACCTGGGCTTCCTCGAATCTTGTATTTCTTGCATTGTTTGTACTCTTTTTCTAGGGCTTCATCAAACAAACTGCTTTGTTCATACCTGACTAGGGCTTCCTTGAACGATTGGCTTTGATACCAATGTTAGCAAATATGAATGTTGAAAGAATGTAGATAAATAGAAGCATACGACACACACTTGTGTGTCCGTCTTTTTATTAAGTACAAAAGAAGTTACAACGGTTGGGAAGGTTGATAACCAACCTTTAGTTAATGTCTAACTAACAACTAATTAATATCTCTAATAGTTTTTTTCTTCTTGTGGGCACTCATTTTTTCTATGAACAGCTTGTTTGCATCTAAAGCATGTACTCGAGAATCAACTTCCTCTTCCTCTACTATATTTCCATCTTCCTCTTGAAGAATATGGTCTTCTTCTTGGTGCATGATTGTGATTGTGAGAAGTATTGGCTTCTCTCTCATGAGGATGTTGTTCTCTTCTAACATTTGATTGATCTCATCCCCTCGAAAATTTGCCACTACCTCTTACTGTATTTTGTTGTCTTCTTGACAAATTCTCTCCAACTTTCACTGCAAATTGATAAGCCTCTTCCATGGTGTGCAATCTGACCATACTCAACTCATGATGAGGATGTATAGGAGTACTTTGCATAGTTGCATATCCTATAGTTTACAATTTACCATATGTATTTCATCCTTGTAAATGGTGATTGTGAGTTGTTATCCTAAGTTAGATTAGGATAAGTTTTAGCTGGCAAATTATTAGATAGTTGATTATTGTTTTATCCCTACGTTGGTTTCACCCAACAAAAGTGGATTCATTCCATATTTTCCAACTACTAGTTAATACCTAAACCAAACACAGGTAAGGCCTATTTAAAGGGCTTATATTCTAAATACAAACTGGTTGGAATTCTAATGAAATTGAGTGAGACTTGTGCATTTTAAAAATCTATCAAGTGTAAAAGCTTTATTGTGGGGATTCTTGGTTGCACTTCCATGTAGACACCTTGACTATTGCTTTGCTTGAGCTTGAATGGTCAAAAGCCACATCATTGGTATTAGAGCAGTTCTTCTCCTTGGGATGTTAGAAGACATGGTGCTCTAATTTTGAAAGTTGTAGCTCGTTGCCATGGCCCTTTGAGTTTCTGTTACCCTTGATTTTTACTTGATTTAGGTTTGGGTTCGGTTTTGTCATGTCCCCAATTTCTGCCCTTCCTTAGTGACAACATTTCTAGCAGGGTTGGTCTATTATCTGGTTCCCATAGGCCAGTAGAGCGTAGAGGGAACCAACCCAGGGGCTTTGAGAGTCATGCATGAGCCTCCCAGGTAGTTTGGAGCAGTAGACAACAGTTTCCTACAATTTAGGAGGGATTCCTAATTTGTAGGGATTGACTAGGAGTGGTCTAGGAGGCATTTGGAGACCTCGGCGAACGTTTTGGAGACTTAGAGTGCATCTCCTATTTTTTAGGACGCATTCCTATTTTTTAGGAGGAACTACCAGTTCGGTGATAGTTCTCTCAGAGGTGCACACAGTAGGGGAGTCATTGGGACTCAATTTTGGTTATTCAGTGTTGGGGACTTCGTGTTCAGGCAGTTATTGATTAGTTGGGAGACTTTCTTTGTTTTAGGAGGCAGTTCCTACATTTATGGGGGTTATTCCTACTTTTTAGGAGGTATGATCATGCCCAGGGTTGGGACTCCATGAGATTACTTTTTGGGTTCAGTTTCAGAGGGATAGGGCTTGTTTCCTAGATTTTAGGAGCATCCCTAGATTTTAGGGATAAGACTACCAGTGGATCCTTGATTTCCGACTTCAGTCACAGACAGGTGATAGGTTGATTTGTTGGTTCGTGATGTCAGTTGGACACTTTGTGGCTACTTGGGTTATATTTTTAATATTTCCTAAGTTTCCGTCTTTTTATTAAATAAGGCTAAGTAGTTAGCCATTTTGGAGTTATAAGGGGTTTTTGGCCTCATCTGGATGCGCACCCTATGGTATGATAGCTCGTTGGAAAGGTCTCAAAATTATCTAAATCTTTCTCTTTGGTCTCAGGGCAATTCAGTGAACGGATTTCTGTCTATGAGGAAAAAGGTCATTTTCTAGTAACATGACCACTTTAAAATAAGAAATTATAACACCACTTCACAACTCCACTTGGAGACACTTAGGGTTCGCTTTGCATTTGAGAAGGGTTATAAGGAGATGGAAGCTTCATTGTTTGATTATCTTTTGACATATTATATTTTTGAGAAGTGCGTTTGGGCTGAGGGGGAGTTTTAGCATTGGGACGCCAAACCCCAATTGCTGGCCTGTTTGGGACGCAACCCCCATACAGTGGATTTTGCTTATTCAGATTCATTGAGAGATTTAGTCAGTGTTTCTTTGAGAGGAGTTGGAAAGTTTGACAGAGCGCAGCAGTCAGAAAAAGGGCGATTTCAGTTGTGAAGGGTTTTTACTTGTACGGCTATACCTGGCAGCCTTAGTACTGTACGGTTGGGCTTGACAGCTACTTCTTATTACAGCAGCACAGTAGCAAGGGACTCCTTCATTGGGCCTCCATTTTTTTTCTGGTCTTGCTACCCTTCAACAATTCAGGTTGGGCTGTTTGTCATTGTATTCCATCTGAATTATTGGCAATCTGTAATCGGTTCATTATTTGATTAAATATCTAGAAATTTTGCTCATTCGAATTTGGATGTGGTTGTACTTAGGTTTTAATTCCATAAGTTGTTTATGCTTTTGCATTTCAATTATTTACTTGTTGCAAAAATCCATCAAAAACCCAAAAACAAAAGAAAACAACAATTTCAAAATACAAAATTACAGCAGATCTACAGAAGGGATCCATCAGGGATCTTTCAAGTTTCTGGTCTATATTGGATTTGGGCATTAAAGTCTTATTTTGCAAGTTTTTGTTAGGTGCAAGATGGGTTAAAACGAATAGTGCCATCGTGTCCAAAGCACTCCTTTGAGTAGGGGTAGATGTGTGTGTAGTTGTAAATTAATGCATGAACATCCGGGTCAATAAGCAATCTTGCATCAACCAAAAACATGGGTCGGAGTTTGGGCGCGTTTGTGCGCTTGCATGCACATTTGTGCGAATTTTCGGATGTTGTGTTGAAGAAGATCAACAATAGTCCAAGGAACACCATCAAGACTCAACATATTAGGAAAGTCAAGTGGAGTTGGTTTCAGTCGTCTCCCATAGGTCAATTGAAGTTTTTTTGGGAAGGTGATGAAACCTCCGCTTAATGTAGACGGCGGTTTTGAAACTGCCGGTTTGTATTAATCAATTGTGGTGTAACCATTGGTCTATAGTAACCAAGGGTTTTGCTTGTGGCGAAAGCAAAACTAAAGTAATTACCTAGATTGTCATTTTTTGACGTGGATTGTTTTCAAAGAGGGAGGGAGCTTGAAGAGTCATTGCATCTTGTTAGTACATGCAGGTGAAATTCAGATTAGTTGGTGTGAGTTGAGAAGAGTTAGTTAGAGAGGCAATATCAGTTAGTTCCAACCTCGATAAAAACAGAGGGGAGTTATCTCCATACAGAGAGAGAAGCAAAGGCTTGAGGAGTTTGCTACGCTAATATATGTCAAAATAGTTTGTGTGACTATTCCATGAGAGATTGAGATTGTATTTTATTATTCATTGTTCAGTGAGGTAATTGTTTGTGTAATGGAATCTCTGTAATATTTGTCATTCATTCAATAAAGAGTGTTTAGTGTTTCCAAATTTTAGTTGTGTTTGGTTGTGTGCGTCCTTTGGTGAGTGTAAGTCGCGATTGGGTAGTAAGGCAGCCATTAATTTGAACCCCTCATTTCATCCTACATCATTTGGTATTAGAATAAGTTCGTGCCTTTTTGGGTTTAGTTTGTGAGGCTCTAGTTGATTCAGTTGCAGGTTGTGAAAGAGAAGGTTGTATTGGTCACAGAGGAATACCTCTTAGAGGAGGAAGGGAACTAAGAGTTGTAGACTTGGGAGAGATGTTGAAAGGAATCCAAGTAAGATTGGATGCAAAGGAGACTACACAAAGGAGAGAAACTACAGTCGTAGATGTAAGTGATGATGGAGGAGGAACTTAAGAAGTTTAGGTTGAAGTGCTGTCGATGAATCAAAAGACAATTTTTTGAAGGTCGTTGCTAAGATGGGTAGCATGCCTAAGTTGGACATTCCTAGTTATGCAGGGGGTTTATGCCTTGAGGATCTAATTTATTGTGTCACAGAGCTAGAGAAGTATTTTAACTGTGTCAATGGTGGACCCCCAAAAAGTGAAGTTGTTGAGATACTGAGGGGGGGTGAATCAGTATTATATATTCTTTTTTTTTCTAACACTTAATCACTTATTCCAATTAAGATATTCAAAGCAATCAAATCACAACACACTATAACACAATGCAAAGTGACACCAGATATACGTGGAAACCCTTTCGGGAGAAAACCACGAAGAAATCTTTCTCAATATAAATATTTGTAGGCACTGACCTATTGGAGCACCAACCCCAAATACAATTTTGTAGGCACCAACCTACAAGAGCACCAACCCCTTTCGCCGAGCACCAACTTAGCAAGAGACACCAATGTCTTCAAAACGAAGGCACCAACCTTCTCACAAGAATCACTCTTCTATCTCTGATTTGTTGCTAACACAATGTATGATAGAACACTGTTTTATCTCTTTTCGATTTGATCTACACTTAAGTGTTTTCGCTGCTATGCTCTGCCTTATAATTGCTAGTTTTTCCTTTCAATATTCTCACAAAATGTTGCTTTCAAATATTTATGCTCTTCTTTTATTTCTACCACTTTCGAACATACAAATTTGCCACTCGCTATGCACTTATTTATAACCCACAAAAAGTCACAAATTAAGGTCGTGACTTTCAAACAAAAAGGTCCATTCGAATGAAATATCCCTTTTTGGGATAAACTCAAGAAAACCGCTATAAACTGAAAAATTGCAGCACTCACAAAATACTATCCAAATCCCCTGAAAATTTAAAAGAAGCTAGGAAACATCATAATAATGCTGAGAAATTTATTTTTATAATATTCTGGGTTACAAAAACTGCCATGCAATGATAGGTGATGACATGCAAAAGCATGCAATAACATGCAAACAAAAATTCCAAAAAATATCCACAATAAATAGAAAGAATATAAAAATAGATCTAACCTTCTAAAAATCTGCTTTGAAAGTCTCCAAAAACCCCATAACTGAATCTCTGATGAATAATGTCAATAAACCTCTGTATTCTGGTCTCTCTGCAAATCTGACACTGGATATGTATGCAGCTCCAAAACAACAAACTAGGAATTGATCTTTCACCACCGAAGAGTGCTCTACTAGCTAGGGATGGATCTCTCACCATCGAAGCTAGGGTTCCTGTGGAATCTTACCTCCACAAGCAAGATTAAAAGCATGCAGGCTCACAGAATAAGTTGGATAATAGCAAGATAATCCTCTTTTTCCCCCATCGACCTCATTTTATAATTTCCTTTTGCCAAAAAGAGGCCCAAACCCTAATCGCTCCATATGGGGGGAAATTCCCTTTATAATTGTCACTTAAAGTGACTTTATTTTCTCTTAGGCCAAAAAGCTCCCTTTAAGTGGCCCCAAAGAAGAAATAGAACATTACACCATTTTATTTCACTTAAGTCACTATAAAGTACATGTCTAATGCCAAACATAACGTTCAAGTGAAATGAAGGTGCAAACCATACCCAAGAACCTCCCACGTCCCTAGCCCCTTGGGCATGACCAAGGCTATGATGGAAAATGAGCCACCAGGCCTTTGATGTAGGAATGGGGACATTACAATCCACCCTTCCTAAAAATTGCTTGCCCACAAGCAAATGTAAACTAGGATGTTGTAGGATTTGCTTGCCCTCCCAAGTGGCATCCTCAAGTGGAAAGTCCTTCCATCGCACTAGGTGTTCTGTGATCACCCTGTTCTTGAACTTTCTCTGCCTCACCTCAATGATAGATTTTGGTTCTAAGACCAACTTCCTCTTGTCATCCAAAGGTGGCAAATCTGTAGAAGGCACTATATGCTGTCCAAGTGCCTTTTTGAGGCACGAAACATGGAAGATGTTATGGATCTTACTGTGCTCTGGTAACTCCAACTCATATGCTACAGTGCCAACTCTATGCACTATCCGGTATGGCCCATAGAATCGTGGTTTTAGCTTCTTTGCATCACTCTTCTTGAGTGAGGCCTGCCTATATGGCTGCAAATGTAGGAAGACCAAATCCCCTACCTCAAAAGATCTCTCAATCTTGTGTCTATCTGCATAGATCTTCTGCTGATTCTGTGCTCTTTGTATATTCTGTTTGAGGGCCTTCAGAATGACCTGATTCTCCTGCAACCAATCACAAGCTTTGGGAGCTCAGCTATCTGATAATCCTAGATCCATAAATGATGATGCATTATACCCGTACAATGCCCGCAAAGGAGTCATGCCAATGCTCATCTGGTAGGTGGTATTGTAACAATACTCACCCATGTGTAGCCATTTAACCCATGCACGTTGGTGATCTGCAACATAGCTATGCAAATGGCCCTCTATCCACTTGTTGACGATCTCTGTCTACCCATCTGTTTGTGGATGATAATTGGTACTAGGAGTCAACTTTGTACCCGCCAGTCTGAAGATCCCTTGCCAAAAGATGCTCATGAAAATCTTATCCCGATCACTGGCAATGCTCTTAGGCAAACCATGAAGCCTAAAAACACCTATGAAGAATATTTGAGCCACCTGCAGTGCCTTATGCACAAAAGGCATAGAAAAGAAATGGACGTACTTGGTCAATCGATCGACCACTACATATATGCAATTGTGCCCATATATTGAAGGAAGACCTGTAATAAAATCCATCGATATGCTTTCCCATTTTTGCTCGGGAATAGGAAGAGGCTGTAAGAGTCCTTTGGAAAAGAATGCTTTGTCTTGGTTTTTTGACAAACCAAGCATTCCCTGACATGGTTAAGGACATCATTCTTTAACCCCTTCCATGTGAATCTCTCACTGATGTATCGATAGGTCTTAAAATACCCAGGATGTCCCGCCAAAGGTGTGTCGTGCACTGCTCGAAGGATCTTCTCTTTCATCTTGGAATTTGGTACAAGGAAAATCCTTTTCTTGTAGTATATGAGGTCGTCCAAGACTCTGTATCGATCAACGTTAATAACACCATCCATGACATCACATGCAAACTGATTTTTGGAATACTTGGCAAGTATACGAACCTTCCAATTGGCTGAAATTTCTGACATAGAGCAAATCATGGAACTAAGGCAAGGCCTCCTAGATAGTGCATCAACCACCACATTATTCTTACCCTTTTTATATTCTATGTCAAAGTCAAAGGCCTGTATCTTATTCACCCATCTCTGCTGGCGGTCGTTGAGATCCTTTTGATCCAAAAAAAGCTTCAAACTGTTGTGATCCGTGCGAACCACAAATTTGCTGCCCACTAGATATTGTCTGAATTTGATCAATGCATGCATAATGGCCAACATCTCTTTGTCGTAAATCGAGTACCCTCTCTCCACAGGACTCAATTTCGACTCTCATAGGTAATGGGATGCCTATCCTGCATAAGTACTGCTCCCACGCCCACTTTTGATGCGTCACACTCCAGTACAAATGGTCGAGTGAAGTCTGGCAGTGTAAGAACTGGGCATGTGCTCATCACCTCTTTAAGGCAATCAAAAACCTGCTGCGCTGAATCTGACCAAGCAAAAGCCCCCTTCTTGGTCAAGTCTGTCAATGGTGCAGTCAAATGAGAGAAGTTCTTCACAAACGTTCTGTGATATGTGCATAGACCTAAGAAACCTCTCAAATGTGTCAATGTCTTAGGCGGTGACCAATCCAAAATCACCTGAATCTTTTCCCTGTCAACCTTGACTCTACCTCCCCCAATCACATAGCCCAAATACAACAATTTTGTCATACCAAACTCACGCTTAGAAGCTTTCGCATATAACGAATTTGCCTCCAAGATACCCAACACCTCATCAAGATGTCTAATGTGAGCCTCCCAAGTCCTGTTGTAGACCAAGATGTCATCAAAGAAGACCAATACAAACTTTTGCAAGTGGTGGTTGAACACATGGTTCATACAAGATTGGAACGTGGTTGGTGCATTAGACAAACCGAATGGCATCACAAGAAACTCAAAGTGACCAAAGTGGCATCTGAAAGTGGTCTTATGCACGTCTTCTCTAACCTTGATCTGGTGATATCCCAATCGCAAATCTATTTTAGAAAAATAGATTGCCCCATGTAGCTCATCCAGTAACTCATCAATGCGTGGCATAGGATACTTATTTTTTATTGTCTTGTTGTTCAAGGCATGGTAATCTATGCACATCCGCATGGTCCCATCCTTCTTCACCAAAACCATTGAAGAGGCAATAGGACTAGAACTAGGTCTGATATGCTCCATATCTATGAGCTCATGTATAGTCCTCTCGATCTCATCCTTAAACCGTTTGGGGTGACGGTAAGGAGTAGTAACCATTGGTTTGTAGTCCTCAAGCTCAATCACATGCTCAAACTCTCTATCGGTGCACCTAGGGGTATGTTACTGGAAACTGCACTATGCTTGTCCAGTAGGCCCTGGACATCAACATGATACTCTAGTCTATCACCCCTTGTATTCTTGGTCGAGACCAAGCACTGAATTGCCCAATCCACCTCATTGTGCTAAAAAACTTCTCCATCCTCTTCGCTGTAACTGCCCTGGGTGCTCCTATAGAATAGACCTCAGAAGGTCACATTCCTGCCCTCGGACCTAAACTTCAGCTCCATCATTTGAAAGTTAGTCCGAAACTCACCGAGAGAGTGAAATCACTGTACTCCTAGCACTATGTTGGATTCTCCAATACCAACAACGTAGAAATCATCGCTAGCGGTGTAATTACCCATGGTAATGCTCAACTGTAGAACTCTCCGGGTGCACCTCATAGAGTCCCCATTGGCTACAACAAAGTTGAAGCCCTCAAAGTCTTCTGCCTGGAGACCTCGTCTCTCAACCAAGGATGCATCAATAAAGTTGTGGGTAGCACCACTATCATTGAGTACCACTACTTGCTGACGTTGCGTAACTCCTTTGACCTTGAATGCCTTGTACCTCGGGGTACAAGACAATGTAGCTATAGTCTCCGAAGGGAAAGTCTCATCCTCTTGTTCTACATCAGCACTGTCTAGTGCATCTCCATCTCCATCATCCATCTCATGGATCTCTAGCTCCTCATCTCCATCACCCTTGCTCTCCTCAAAGACCTCAATAAATTGGGCCTTTCCTCTCCCTGTGCAATCATGCCCTGGAGCCCAAGGTGTACGGCAATCGAAACATAGTTTCTTTCGCCTCAACTCATCTCTAAGCTTATGAGAAACAAATGGCCTCTTTGTCGTATCCTATCTAGGTGGGAACCCCTTTTGCTGGGATCCATCTGGTCTAGATGGGGGTGCCTTCTGATGAACTCAAGGTGGGAACTTCTGCTTCAGAGTAGCTAACTCCAAGTCCCAGGGTCTCCTAATAGCATCGTGCAATGAAGAAGGTTCAAATGCCTTCACAAATCCCGCTAGTGTATCTGTCAAGCCTGCTATGAAGAGTGAAGTCAATCTCATCTCAAAAACATCAGGAACCATGATCGAAAGCCTTTGAAAATTTGTAATGTATCCATCCAACAAGCTTGTCTATCTCAAGTGAGTCAATTCTCTGAAGAACCTATCGGGATCCCTCTTGTCAAACCTACTCATCAACTGCTGTGTGAACTCTGCATATGTCGCAATATGCATGTCCCTGTGTAATAAAACCATGATGCTACCAGTCGTGGGCATCTCCCTCGAGATGTAGGATTGCAAATTTAATTGCATCCCCTTCGCGCATGGGATTTAAATCAAAGTATGTCTTCAACGTCTGAATCCATGATTGCACTGTACACTTGTTGGAACCATCGAAGTGTGGAATGGAAATTTGTCCCAACCTCCTCTGTAACTCAGGAACATGGATAGGATGATCCTTCTTCGGCTTACTACTGATCTTCATCTTGCAGTACTCAGAAAAGGGCATGTTGGCTTTAAACCCTTCACTCAACAATTCATACTTCAACCAACAAGTCTCCTCATATATTTCTGATTGCTGCCCCAATTGTGTATTTTCCGGATCTTTCAAAAAGACCGGATATGCATGCTCGACTATATATTATGGGAAAGGGGAGTGTGCTGCTCGGAATTGCTACTTTCACCTCTTTGAAGCTGCGGCCCCATATTACTATTTCCCGTATGATCCCCAAATCTGCCTTGTAATAATTTTTGTGTAAGTTGGCTCAGATAGAGGTTTGTGGTTTCTTGTTGCTTTACCATATTGATGAATCATTTTATCATCATCTCTTCGCTGATCTCACTGTCACCCATTTTTTCTTTTTTCTTTTTCTGTTTTTTTCTCTCAAAATAAACTTTCATTCACAACCCAGTAGGTTAGAGGAAAGCTTGCTCTGATACCACTGGAATATCCCTTTTCGGGATAAACTCAAAAAGAAAACCACTATAAACTGAAAAATTGTAGCACTCGCAAAATACTATCCAAATCACCCGAAAATTTAAAAGAAGCTAGGAAACATCATAATAATGCTGAGAAATTTATTTTTATAATATTATGGTTTACAAACACTGCCATGCAATGACAAGGGATGACATGCAATAACATGCAAACATAAATTCCAGAAAATATCTCCAATAAATAGAAAGAATATCAAAACAAATCCAACCTTCTCAAAATTTGCTTCGAAAGGCTGATCTGAAAGTCTAAAAAAACCCTAGATTTGAATCTCTAATGAATAACACCAATAAACCTCTATATTCTGGTCTCTCTCTGCAAATCTGGCACTGGATATGTATGCAGCTCCAAAACAACAAACTAAGAATGAATCTTTCACCACCGAAGAGTGCTTTACTAGCTAGGGATGGATCTCTCACCACCGAAGCTAGGGTTCCTATGGAATCTTACCTCTACAAGCAAGAGTAAAAGCAGGGAGGCTCACATAATAAGTTGGATAATAGCAAGATAATTTTCTTTTTCCCCCATTGACCTCCTTTTATAATTTCCTTTTGCCAAAAAAAGGCCCAAACCCTAATGGCTCCATATGGGGGAAACTCCCTTTATAAGCCCCAACGAAGAAATAGAACATAACACCACTTTATTTCACATAAGTCACTATAAAGTACATGTCTAATGCCAAAACATAACATTTAAGTGAAATGAAGGTGCAAACCATACCCAATAACCTCCCACGCCCCTAGCCCCTTGGGCATGACCAAGGCTATGACAAAAAATGAGCCACTAGGCCTCTGATGTAGGAATGGGGACATTACATCGAACGGTCACAACTCCTCCAAATCAGGTCGCCAAGGTTGGGGACCATTTTAGCCTTAAAAACTGCCTTGAGACCTTTGCCAGAATTATCTCTTTGAGCCCGTTAGAGATGGTCAATTTATCTTCGATTCCATGCAAAGATATGACCGTTATTTGCATGATTAATTGTTTCAATTAAATTAAATAAAGAAATACTTTGCCATCAATCAGATTCACGATTACCCTTTGACATTAATGACAATATTTCCAACAGAAGTTTACTTGCATCAAGCTGAATGCACATACTTTTTTTGGTGGCATCATGTACATTAGGAAAAGGAGAGAAGAGGCAAAGACAAGATCAAGACTTGTAATAGGATGGTTGCAAAGCTGAAAGGTAAGTTTTTGTCTTTTGATTATCAATTGAGTTTGTTCAAGAGCAAAATTTGAGACAAAGGGAAATAAGTGTAAAAAATTATACAGGGGTTTTACAAGTTCACCATAAGAGCTGGTCATGTGGAGGATGATCAAGAGAAGATCTCATGGTATGTGAATGGTTTTTGTATTTACATATAAGATGAGTTTGGAATGTTTAAGTTGAAGTTAGTAGAAGCAGCCTATCAATGTGCGTTGATGGCGGAAGAGAAGTTTGTCAAGAAGGAAACAAAATACTTTAGGAGGTAGAGGAAGGTTCTCAAGAGGATGAGGACAAGCAATCATGGGTAGAGGACAACATACTCATGAAGGAGAATCTAGTAGAGTATGTTCTCCATTAGAGCTTTTGAATGGCCTAATTTTTTTAAAAACAGTAATAGAAGAAATGAGACAAGCAATCACCTTGCACAAATAGATGAAGAGAGTATTGCATTCCCAAATCACATGGAGGAATTCGAGCATGGAGAGGCAGGCATGAGGAACGAAGTGCCATTAAAACAAGCCAATGAGGAGAATGAACCAGTGCAAATAAAGAATCTATTTTGGACCATGTGCAAATCTGAATAAGTGTTGTAAGGTTATGGTTGATAGTGGTAGCATGGATAACTTTGCATCCAATGAGATGGTCAAAAAGTTTGGGCTGAAAAGAATAGTGCATCCCAATCCATACAAGGTATCTTGGTTGAAAAAGGGACATCAAATTACAATGAATGGACAATTTAAGGTTAATTTTATGATTGGATCTTACAAAGGTAAAGTTTAGTGTGACATTATGCCTATAGATGTATGTCATGTCTTGTTGGGAAGACCATAGTAGTTTGATAGGAAGGCCGTGCATGATGGTAGAGCAAACACCTATACACTTATGATGGTAAGAGGTTCACATTGAAGCCATTGAAGGAAATAGGAGAAGAGGTGGACAACAGTTCTAAGGTTTTGTTAGTTTTTGGTAAACAATTTTTGAAGGAGGCAAAGGAGGAAAATGCATGTTTTGCTTTCATTCTCAAACCGATAAAAGTTGTGATCGCTAAGGAGATGAGCGAGATACCACTTGAAGTGAAAAATTTGTCTACTGAATATATGAATGAAACTATGCAAAATAAAAAATAATCTATGGGACCTAAAAGTACAGTTGTCTAGTTTACATGTTGGCCCATTTTACACATATACAACAAGATTATAAAGATTTCTAAGGAGGGATTAAGTTTGAGGTGCTCTCATTTCCTTTTGAAGTGTTGATCTCATTCTATTTATTCTCGCTATAAATTCTCTTACTCTGTTTTTCCTTTCTTTGCGATGCTTAGCACTTAGAACCTAAAAGAAGAAACAAAATGCTACCTCCGTTCTACGAAAGCACATAAAATGTCGCACAATATAATCCAATAGGAGCCCAAAATAAAGATTAAAACACAGGGTACTTAATACAAGAATATAACACCCAAAAAAAGACCTTTAAAATCTTATTTGGCGGCGCTAAAGTTTAGCGAGAATGAGCCACATGGCTCAATTTTTTTTTTTTTTAAAGAGAAATATATTAAGAGAAATCATAAATCTACAAACTCTACTATGCCAGGGATGGTAACTATTAATCCAAACCTGGGTAGTACGTGGCTCAATTTTTTTTTTTTTTAAAGAGAAATATATTAAGAGAAATCATAAATCTACAAACTCTACTATGCCAGGGATGGTAACTATTAATCCAAACCTGGGTAGTAGAACCAGTCTTTTCATAATTAACTCACTCATAAGAGAAAATAAGTCTAATCTAGCTCTAAAATGTGACTAACTTTCTCTTGAACTATATTCGATCACCAATGTGGTGGAAGGCCATAACATATAAGATCATTGTTGTCTAGGGCCCAATTGGCCAATGCATCAGCCACTCTATTTTGATGTCGAGGAACATGCCTAAAACAACACTCCTCAAAAGTCCATATGAGCCTTTGAATGGTTTCCAATTCCCTTCAAATCTGTCAATTTTTCACATTTGCCAGGGAGTAAGAAGAAATAAGGTGGATAGTCAGCTTGGAATCTGATTCCACATAAATCCTTCTCCAACCTATTTTCAAGGCTCTTGTTGGAGGCCTTTAACTACAGCCTTAACCTTAGCAAGATTATTCGTTGCATATCCCATTTTTTCGTAAAGAAGAAAGCAACCGATCCATCAGATAATAGACCAATACCTCCCATACTTGCATTCCCTGAGTTACCTCTGGAAGCCCCATCTGTGTTCAACTTTCCTACCCCTTATAGGGGTTTTATCCTTTTTGCAATACCTGGATCTTTGCTATTGAGAGAACTAGCCACTTTTATATCTTTTGATATGTCAAATGCAACTTTGTACATAAGGCTACCCATTTTGCAGAAATTTGTTTGGGGAGTTTCATTTTATATTTAAGTGGCTCTACCATGTTACTCCTAGTTTTCACCCAAATGAAGGACAAATCTCTGCTCCTCTGTTAAAATATTCTTCTATTTCCTTCTTTCCATAAGTTCCGAAGCAATAGTGTTATCCCACTCCATAAAACCTGTGATAGATGGTTCCCATCCTTGAAATAGGTTCCCCATTCACGAAATGGTTGTTCTAGAGAAGGAATACCCAGCCAAGGAATATCAAAGAGTTTGGCCAAACTCTACCATAACTGGTTAACAAAAGGACATTCAAGAAAAATATGTGAGAGAGCCTCTTCATTTTCTAAGCACATTACACATCTAAAGGGGCCATAAAATCCTCTCCTCATTAACCTATCCCCTGTTAGTACTTGTCTCCTCAATAATAACCAAACAAAAAAAAACTTACTTTAGGCCAAAGGAAATCCTGCCAAAGCTGCTTTTGGATGTCTTTCAAAGGGTGAGGAATGGTTCTACTAATAGATACATATCCAGCTGATACAGAGTAGGATCCAGTAGATTGGTTACCCCATCATGTGGAATCCGGGCTGTTAGAAGGAGTTCTGAACTTCAACAAAGAGCTAATCCCCTGATTTTGGTCTTTCCTTAATCTTATTGGCCAATCATGCAAAGGAACCCATTGTTTACCGCCTACCCAATGAGAAGTGCCCAATTTGAAATAGTGAAACACTTTTATCCATCCTTTTTCATGTATTGCCTCCATAATCTGTTGCAAATCAGGAAACTGATCAATAATAGGGGGATGTCCATCCCAAGAGTTCATTCCAAAAATTAGCTATTTGCCCATTATATAATATCTAAAAGAAGTGATTCTTTATAATTTCTTCACCAACTCTCAAAATTGAAGCGTGGTTCATGAAGCTTGGAGAGTGATGCAAGAGCATTAACTTTTAGTTGTTTATTTTGCAAATTCAGGTCTTGAATAGGTTTTAGGGTCATATTTTGTCTTTGTGAAGCTTTTCCATGCTTCACCTTGCTTTGTTTTGGTCATTTTGGCTTGTTTTCAATTTTTCTGTCAAAACTGAAAATTTAAAATTTAAAACTTGTTTTGGGTGTTTTAAGAACTTTTCTCATCTCTTAATGTTTGGTTTTGTCATGATCCTTCCTGGAGGGGTCAAGGAAGGTCTTAGGACATGTTTGGAATAGTTCTAAGGTCTTAACTCTTAACTGACTTGTCAAACTTAACTAAGGTTGTTATCTTGAGAAAAGAGATAGGTTGAGTTATGAAGTTAGTTAGACAGTCTAGGAGTTTGGAATGAAGAAGTGAGGGTGAGAAGAGAGAGGGGTCCATGAGGAGGAGGAGAAGACAAGAGAAGAAGAAAAAAAACAGCAATATTTTGGTGAAAAGAAGTCTAGAAAATAGGGTATATATAGTGCTGTTGTAACATGTTTTGCATTAAAAAACAATGAAAGAATGTCAAATTGAATTCCATTATTCAATTTCCAACATATGTCGTATGTAAGTGAATGTTCTTAATATTTTAGAATCATATTATTGCTTGGGAAGGGTGTTCATTCATTTTGTAGGGCTCAAGATACAAGACAAGTCTGCTACAGTGAAGAAAAGTGCTTCTACAGTCGATAAAAAGTTGTTTTTATCATGTTTTGAGATTGTTCAAGGTGCCAAAGTGGGCGATAGATTAGGAGATATATGAGAACCTTTTTCAATTGAAAAGATTACAAAACAGGTCTTAAATGTCAAATTTTTATTGATTCTTTGCCTTCGGCCTGCATTCCATCAAAAACCCTGAACTAGGGTTTTGAAGCACAAAAATTCTTCTAAAACAAAAATGAATCCTTCAAAATTCATGAAACTTTGTGAAGAGGAGTAATAGGATGTATTTGAAATGTTCAAAGTGGTTTTGAAGTTTTTGATCATATTGAGTGAGATATTAAGGTTTCTCAGCGTGCAGGACTAAAAACAAGGCCTAGAAACCCTATTTTTACATTTTGTTGCATTTTCAAGTTTGGACAAAGCTATAAATTAGCATAATGAATGTGTAAGAGGTTCTTTTAGCCAAAAAACTCGTTTTGTTGAAATTTACAGTCAAGAAGATATTAGGCCTATTCTTCCTTAATCTCTTCACCATCATTTTTGGTATCAAAGTGGAATTTTGGTTGTACTTCAAAGGTGACGTAAGGAGAAAGATACTTCATTGAGAAAAATGAAGAGCAGGTTGTGAAATAGAAACTTGCAAGAAGTGCAAAATGATACTTGGATAAGATAAGATAAATATATTAATGTCCAACGAATTATCACAAAGGTAGGTCAAAGGGACTGTAGATTACAAAAGTGTGTCAGGGACAAGTGGGAAACCAAAAAGGTCTCCAAAAATGAGAACAATGCTGAAAGAAATAGTACAAAACAAAGCCAAGAGCAACAATGCTTAGAGCCAAAGAAAGAAGTAGAAGAAATGAGCAACCCACGAAAGTCCCTAAACATTGGGAAACTCAGAATGAACCATGAGAAGGAAGAACTAGGAGGAGGTCCATCAAGAGTTTGAACCAACTCTTCTAGCATCCAAGGTTGACAAGAAGAATCTCTAGATAGAAGTATGACCCGAAGAAGAGGAGGTAGGATGTCTGGTCTGTCCTCCATTCCGCTGCCTAGAAGGAAAAGTCCCCTGCGAAGATATGGTGGATCTAGTCTGTCCCTTGGTGCCAGGTTTGAAATGGATATGTTGGTGAAATCTCGAGGAATTGTGGATGGTCTCTCTAGGTCGCACTGATTTGGAATGTGAGGCTGAACTAATGTCAATCTGTCGCTTAGTGCCTCTCTCGAAGGTAGCATTGTGAAGAAGGAAGTGATCCGCTAGGTGGAGTCTAGTCTAGTGGGTCTTTGATTAGAATGATCACGAAGCTTAAGAGCTTCATGCATATATAAATCTAAACATCTTTGGTCCTCATATCTAAAGAAGTCAGAAAGAGTTTGTGTCCTAAATAGGCAACGAAATCTATCCCTGATTTGATAGTATATGGGACAATGGAAAATGAATTGTTCCTTGGACTCAATCTCCTAGATGCTACATAACTGACAAATCCTATCTGCCTGATCAATCTGGTGAGTTGTCTCGATCCCAAACTGGTGAGAGCCCACTCGAAACTGTCCTAGTGGAATGCGAAGAGAGTGCATCCAGTGGCGGAATGTAATAGTTGACAGATGATAAACCTGTCACTCGGCTCCAAAAAGTGTTTTGCATAAAAACCCATCTTTGGGTGTAGCCGCCCAGGAGGGTTTACCCAAGTAGTATGAGTAAATTCCCTGTAAATTTCCTCCCTAATAATTCGGTTCAACCCCTGTCTAGTGGGTAGAAGATGAGCCGGTGCATCCAAAGAGTATCTGAATAGAGGAAGGCGGTCCATCCTAATTCCCATAGACTCTAATAGATCAGAAACCCCTATATACCAACATTGGACACAGGTTGAGGGAGCCGAGAGGGCAAGAGTCTTTGAAGAACAGTAGGCTAAGTATGGATATCTGTCATGCCCACTCGTTGAATCAACAAAGCTCCGAATGCGATGCAAGAAAGAAATCAGATAAAAAATAGTCTCCAATTGGAAGGGCTGAGCTCCAAACTTTGCAAGGATAATGTGCTGGGGAACTGTCTGCTTACATGTGTTTGGAGCCTCTTGACAACACCCCAATCCCCCTCCAACAAAAAGGCACCCAAAGTACAGATCCATAAAGAACCGTGGGTCTGATAAGTGTATCCATGAGGGACATCTTAGATGAGATATCCTAAAAGCGATGTCGAAAACACTGTCATTCAAGAAGGGCTAAAGAACCATATCCTTTGTTTATCCTACGCTGAAGGGCATGCCTCAAGCTGAAATGTGGACCAAAAAATTTCATTCCCACAAGTGTAGGAAGTGGTGATCTCAACCTGCTTTGCGTTGAAGAGGAAATGGAGGTGGGAGGTCTTCAAACCATTAAACATGGCCTTAATTTTCCCCAAATTAACCGTCAACTGTCGGAGATCATAAAAGAGAGCCAAGGCATCCAACTGTCGTTGTAAACCCTTGGGAGATGAAGCTAGGAGAACCACATCGTCCACAAACAAGAGGATAGATATAAAAACCTGGTGGAGGCGGCACCCATCATTGTCTTGAATATGGTCGTGAATAAAAGTCTCTAACTTATCAATGTATATCCCAAATAAAGTGGGGGACAGGGGGCAACCCTGTTTAACCCCAATGGTACTCCTAATGAAATCAGATGTCCCATGAGCCATGCGGAGACTATCGAGGACTGCCTCGTATAGGCACATAATGGAAGTCAGAAGGGTCTCATATATTCCAATGTCTTTGAGCCTCTAGAGTAGGCCCCCTCGTGGAACGGAGTCAAACGCTTTCCAAAAGTCCATAAAGCAGCAATAGACTTTCGATAAGCAATGATGTGCCTCCTCAATGACGGCCCAAAGAGTAAAGATATGATCAATGGTCTGATGAGTAGGTCCAAACCCTGCCTGTCCCCTAGCTCTGAGGTGTCTTTGCTCCAAATCTCCCGAGAGCTGTATATGGAGAATTGTAGCATACAATTTTGAGAACTTATGGCCCACCATGATCGTCTTGTAGTTGTTGGGGTCTGAACTGGGGCCCGATTTGTGAACCAGATGAATAGTGTGATGTGACCCAACTGGTGGAAAACTTGAACGAACCATGTGGTTGAAGAGATCAACCAAGTAACTGCCAAGTGCACCAAATCCATGCTTGAAGAGTTCTGCTTGGAACCCTCCTCATCAACTGCCTTGCTACTGTTCATCATCCTAACAACCTCTTTGATGTCCCTGTATGTGAATAAGTGGCAAGAGGACGGTGGAGAAGCAACCTGGATTTGGGGTTGTCCAAGAATATCATAGAAAGTGAAAGTGTGGGAGATCATTGATTCGAGATTAAGCTCTAAAGGGAGGGGAGATTGGCGGGGAAGGATGGTGCACCAAAAATGTTTGGGAGTGGATGAGGGAAGACATAGGATTTGTCTCCTCTGAGAAATGAAGAGGCATTTCTTACGATGAAGGAGACACCAATAGGAGGCTTTCAGGATGGGGTAGGAGGAATGGGCATGGATTAAAGCGTGTTGGAGCTGGTGGTGAAAAGTCTTGCATTCATCGTCATACCACTTGTTCGTGGGATAAGATCTAAAATTACTAGGTTGGTGGGAGGTGGAAGAGGACTGGGTGGAGCTAGGAAAGGACTTTAGGGCTACTTCCCAAATGATGGAAGAGAGGTGGGTGTACTTGGTAGCAACACAATCAAGTGAAACGAACTGGGCCTCGAAAGGGAGTAGGTGGCAGATGTGGGAAGAGAAGGTACCAGGGTCCCCTTCATCAAATCGGAAGGTAGTACGAGCTAGGCTATGAGAGGGAACAATAACGGTATGGGGGATACCGACCTGGACAGAGAAAGAAAGAAGAGCATGGTCCGCAAGGGGGATGAGGAAAACAGAGAAGTGACAGATGAGTGTAGTAGGTTCTAACTAGACATGACATAATCCACCACACTCGCACCCCCACCATGAGGCCGACATGTGAAGAAACGAGAGTCAGGGAAGCAGGAGAGCCCATTTAGGATCAATAACTCATGAAATTCGCCTAGATGTAGAAGGTGCTGACCATACGCTGTGGAAGGCCCCAAATCATCATCTGATATTCTATGAGGTCCCACTGACATCGGAT
The DNA here is from genome assembly GCA_037957365.1 of Torreya grandis. Taxonomy (NCBI): domain Eukaryota; kingdom Viridiplantae; phylum Streptophyta; class Pinopsida; order Cupressales; family Taxaceae; genus Torreya; species Torreya grandis. The sequence continues at coordinate 360,269 of JARHVA010008862.1, forward strand.
CTATCTCTTGGGTGCAAGAACACGTCAGCTGCACGGTCATGGAGAGGGCTCTGAAGGGCTCTAATATGGGCGTTGAAGTCCCCTAGAAGGATGACTTACCCCATTGCTGAATACTAAGTGATACCGGCATACAAATCTATAAAAGGGTCACCATCAGGGCCATTGTGGATAGCATACAATGAGGAAGCAGGAGGGAAGTAACAAACTGCAATTTAGATGTCCCTATCCCTGGGAAGGGGGGCAACACCTCTAATTTGGACCCACATGAACCTGGCAAACTCATCTGTCGCCACCACTGAAATCCTGCTCTGGGGGGAATCTCTAATCAAGCAAGCCACACCACATGAACCTCTAACCTGTGAGTCTTGATGACGAAGAGGATGTCTGACAACCCAAGGGCGTCATACATTAGACAAGGTGATGACCAAAATGAACCATTGCCATTCCAACAATTGATATAGATCCTTGTACCATATCTCCTCTCCTGATGGGCTTGTCATTTAGAAGTCCCAGGTCGAGAGCCCCATCTTGGAGGAAAATAATTCCTTATTACTACTCTGAGGTTCCTGATAACTACCCATTTTCTTGCCTGTCGTGCTGCCATAACCAACTTTGGAGCGTTTGAGCTTCACACCCTATGACGTGGTGAGATCTTTGTCCAAGATCTTACTAGGAAGAGAGAATAACAACCGTCTAGCCTTAAGGGCCCAAAGCTGGTCAACAACAAACCTAAACCGGAGAAAAAATGTGGATCGTAACCTAGCCAAGCTCTGTCAAGAGTTGCATTGGGGATCCCAGGTTATCTCTGAGGAACAAAGTCCCAATGACCATGGGGTCCGAAGAGGAAAGAAGGGGGAGCCCCCTCACCTTGAGGTTTAGCTCGCTAGCACGTCTGGTACGCTCTTTTGTGAGCTTAGCCTGTACAACATCCTCAACTGTTGCCATGTGGGGGGTTTTCTATCTCTGCCATGAACTACATGTGCCCATGAATGGATGTGTGTTTCCGTTCCCTGTTTAAAGGAAGCTTGTTGGGATTTGATCTCTTGTTTGTTTTTGAGGTCGAGAATTTCTGTAAGGTGTCATTAGGGAGAACACCTTGCTCCTTGTTGGTGTTGATCATTTCTTTCAATGAAGCATTCTCTGATTCAATTGTTACTACCTTGTTTGTGAGGTCAAAAACTTTTGTCCAAAGTGTTTGGTTAGTGGATTCCACTCGTTGGGTTCTATTGATCAGAACCTGAATAAGGTTATTCCCATTGTAGCTAGAATTTTGTGTGCTTAATTTTGAGAACCCTATTATTGCCTTGATGTTGTTGTCTTCTATAGTTGAGGGGACAGTGACTCCCTTTGGGTCTGCAAAAATGCAGAGCAAAAGAGGGGGAGAGGATCAAATTATTTGAATGGGGGTGACAGAGATGGGAAAGAGGGGTGAGTCCTCGGGGAGCATTTAGCTCAACCTTTTGGGTCTGCACAAAATCACGAACCACTAGGTCTCAATACTTTGTATATGTAAATAAGAATCATGTGGTGCTTGTCTCTTATAAAGAAAAATGACCAGTCATTGGAATATTGAGAAACCCATGTATACGTTAGGGATAATGTATTTCTCTCGCATTTTTTGTAATCGTGTTGTTTAGAAATGACCTTGTTCGTGCCCTAACGCTCTGCTCTGAGCATGTTCTTGTACCTCAATCTCTCCTCGTGACCTTCTGCTCATGGAGAGGAAGTAAAACCATTGTCCTAGTATTTCCTTCCGCTCGCGATCCTTCCCTTGCTACACTTGCATGCTGCTCACAGATGATTGTCTTTGGCTTTGTAAAGAGCTCTACCCTTTACTTGTTTAATCCTCTGGTCTTCTACGGTTTGTTTGTGTCCCTTCCTCATGTGAACTCCTCTGGTTTGCCTCACACGAACCACACGAGCCGCGTCTTTTTCCTTCTTGCGAATAGATCAACGTTAACATAGAACTGATGACTTCATTACTTGCAGAGATCCTACGAAAACTTGTAGAGAAAACCTGTTGATCCAACATGCGACGAGGGCAAATGCGTCTATGTCCCTTCCTCATGCGAAACTGACTGCTAGCATCCTCAACCAACTCACGTCCTCACTTGCTCGCATCCTCTAGCTCGCGTCATGTGGCCCCCAAGAGGAAAATCCCTAGCTGTAACCTAACCCACTCGGGAGAAGAGAGAAGTTGCATGCTTCCTCCTAAGGCAATCATCAACTCAAGCTAGGAAGTTGATGAACAATTTTGAAACTCCCATTTAATGCCGACAACAATTTTGAAACTCCCATTTGATGAACAATTTTGAAACACCCATTTAATCTAGAGGAAGAGGCAAAAATTTAAGAGCTAGAGCACAACAAGATGTTAGAAGTCAGTTACAAGTTCATAATGAAGAAGCAAGTAGCTCTCAAGGTCAAGTTAACACTACAAGAGGAGGTTACTCATACAGAGGAAGAAGGCCATATACAAGAGGCAAAGGAAGAATCTTTTGGGGAAAATGTTTCAAATGTAACAAGTATTGGCCATAGGTCATATGAATGTCTTGAGAATCTACAAACTATACAAGAACTGAAGGCAACAATCAAGTTGTTCAAGTTGAGGAAGAAAGTGTAGGATCACCATCACATGTGAAAGAACCTGAAGTGGGAGAGTCCTTATTGATGAAAAGAGTATTTCTAAAGCCAAACAAAGAAGTGAAGGAACCAACCCAAAGGAAGCTCTTATTTAGGACCACAAGCAAATCAAAAGGTAAGTGTTGTAAGACTATCATTGATAGTGGTAGTACAGATAACTTGGTTTCTTCATAAATGGTTGAAAAATCAGGTTTGAAAAGATCGACAAATTCTATACCGTATAAAGTATCTTGGCTCTAAAAGGGACATCAAGTACTAGCCAATGAACAATGTAAGGTTGTTTTTCAAATTGATAACTATAAAGATGAAGTACTTTGTGACATTATGCCTATGGAAGTTTGCCATGTGTTGTTGGTGAAATATCCCAAGCCAATTTTTTGAAATTTTTAGTTATCAGATTTCAACATTACAAGCAAATACCCGTTAAGGTTAGAAGATAAACCCAAACGTACTGAAACAACTCTAACCAGTATGGCACCGATGGTGGCGAGCATTGGTCAGAGGGTCTGCTACTCTAAATGCTGGAAATGGAACTCGACGTCAAGTATGTGCTACCCAATCCAAAGCGGAGTAAGGGGCGACCATAAGACGGAGTGAAATTACAAAACAATGCTTTAAAGGAAAATGTTGAAAGATGAAACTACTCCATACCCAGCATGTGCTTGCTAACCCCAAGAGGGAAAGTAGCTACCATAGGGCGGAACTCAACACCCAGAATGTGCTTTCTGACCCAGTATGGGAAAGGAGCTACCATAGGGCGGAGATTTAAGATATTACTAAACAACTTCAGAATGATAGTGAGCATTACAAATCAGAATTGAACAAGTTTGAGAATTACTGCCAGTACTACTGCCAGTTTACAAAATGAAACTCATTCGCCTGCCAAGAGCATAGGAATTGAAAGATTAGCATTACATCATATAAAGAACTCTCCTTGGCTTGATTAGAGATGCCGAAACAATAACTCTCTCAGTGACCAAATAATAATGCTGTTTTTTTTTACAAATCTGTACTTTAAATTGATAAAACCAACAACCTATGAATTTACTCATATGCTCATAACTCTCTCATTTCTCACCCAAATAATCTCAAATCTGATGCAATAGACCCTTAAAATGATGGCGCCCAACTTAGTAATAAGAAATGGCATCTAAAGATGGTTATTAATTACTGACACGAATCCCAATGCACTCTAGAAAGTACAACCTTCAAGGAATGACGGATTTGCATTATAAAATCATAAGCTTCGTATTAAAATCTGCAAATATTCATGAAGGGGCGCCCTTACCAATAAGATGCAATGACACAATACCCAGAACAATCTTTTTGGTATTTTTGGATTTACAAATTAAAATTCGAATCTGCTGTAGCTAAAATGTAAGCTCTGGAAACCTCTAATATGCAAAATCAGAAATTAATTAGACACAATGCAGATTACAATGCACAAAACCCAATGAACTCACAAAACTAAACTAAATCACCACTAGTTGTTGTCTCTCAAACAAGAAGCGATGCCCGAGCTAGGAGGCCTTCATTCCTCGAAGCGATACCAAAGCCAATCTGACAGCAAAACATTCCTGTAGACCAAAGATAATGAAATGAGAGCACTCCTCTTTTTATACTTTTCCAACCGGGAGTCTCTAAAATCCTCATGTATATGGGATAAAACATGAGAGGGAAAATAATATAATCCTCTTTAATTCTTTTATTTTTCAACCTCAACATTAAGTCGTTGAGCCTAGGCACCAAGGTCCAAAATTAAATAATAATGTTTAATTTACAGACTTTAAAATGGAGGCCAAGATGATGTCGGAAACCAATGATCTATAGCTCGTTGGAAAGGTCTTGACAAGACGAATCCAACCCCACTCTCAAAATCTCGTTCCGGTGCCAATCCCGAACTTACTAAAAATATTAAATTCCTAAAAGTGCTCCGAATGCCAAAATGAACATACCACTGCGAAGCTCTCTGAAAACCCAGAAAGAATCCGCCATCAAAACTCCGAGCAAGGACATCCTAAAAACTAGGAAACCTTAATTTGTACCTTCCGACTAGCCTTCGGGTTTTCAGAAAAAGGCCAACGGTCACTCGAAAGATCAGGTTTGAGAAGGGGACATTACAGTTGGGAAGACCTTGCTAGTTTGATAGGAGGGCTATACATGATGGAAGGAGTAACACCTATACATTGGAGAAGGATGGTAAGAAGCATACTTTGATGCCATTAAAAAATGGTAGTGAAGCTGAAAACAGTAATAAGTTAGTGACAGGAAAAGAATTCTTGCAGCTGATAAAAAGAGAAGAGATTGGTTGTGCATTGATTGCTAAGCCTAAGACAGTCATTACAACTACTAAGTTGATTGATTTGTCATTGAAAATTCAAACTTTGTTGGATGAGTATGTAGATATAGTGGTTGATGAGTTGCCTAATGAATTGCCACCAATGAGGAGCATAAGCCATCATATATTGATCTCATTCCTAGTGTGAATTTGCCAAACAAAGCAGCCTATAAAATGACACCCTAGGAGAATGAAGAGATCAAAAACCAAATACAAGAGCTGTTAAATAAAGGTTTGATTAGAGAAAGTCTTAGTCCATGTGCTCTACCGATAGTCTTAACTCCTAAGAAATGTAGATAAGATAAGATAATCAAGATTAACTTAGATGAGCAACAAAAGGTGGTGCTAGAGGAGGTCCAAGAAGACAATCAAGAGATGTATTGTTGGCAGAGATAAGAAATGTGCAAGCACGTTTGGAGACAATAGAAATTGCTCAAAGAAGAGGTGTTGTGACAGATGATGTGAGTGAAGGGGAGGAAAAACCATAAGAAGAGGTTGCGAAAGGAGAGGAAGAAATAACAAAAGAAAAAATCTTAAAAGTAATCATAGGAGCAAGTTCCAAGCCTAATTTGGAGGTTCCAATATATGGAAGTAGTCTAAATGTTGAAGAATTGGTAGATTGGATAACTGCAATGGACAAATACTTTGATTATATAGGAATAACTGAAGACAAAAAGGTCAAGTTTGCTTGTACTAAGTTGAAGGGACATACATCTCTTTGGTGGAATAGTGTCCAAGATGAAAGAAAGAAAAGAGTTAAAGAGAAAATTAAGTCATGGGACATAATGGTAGCAAAACTCAAGTCAAAATTCATGAGTGTAAACTATCAGACAAACTTGTTTAAGAAACTCCAAAACTTGAAGCAAAAAGACACTAGTGTAAATGACTACATTGAAGAATTCTATAAGCTTACAATTAGAGTAGAAGAGGATGTTGAGAAAATAGCAAGATATATGAATGGTTTGAGGTTTAACATTCAGGTTGAAATCAATTTGTTGTCACCAAGATCAGTGGAAGAGGTTTATCAATTTGCTCTCAATGCAGAAGAGAAATTGGCTAAAAAAAAACTCAACAATCTAGAGGAAGAGGCAGAAATTTTAGAGCTAGAGGACAACAAGGTGGTAGAAGTCAGTTATAAGTTCATAATGAAGAAGCAAACAGCTCTCAAGGTCAAGCTAACACTACAAGAGGAGGCTACTCATACATAGGAAGAAGGCCATATACAAGAGGCAGAGGAAGAATCTTTTGGGGCAAATGTTTCAAATGTAACAAGTATATTGGTCATAGGTCATATGAATGTCCTGAGAATCTACAAACAAGCTATACAAGAACTGAAGGCATCAATCAAGTTGTTCAAGTTGAGGAAGAAAGTGTAGGATCACCATCACATATGAAAGAACCTGAAGTGGGAGAGTCCTTATTGATGAAAAAAGTATTTTAAAGCCAAACAAAGACATGAAGGAATGAACCCAAAGGAAGACCTTGTTCAAGACTACATGCAAATCAAACAGTAAGTGTTGTAAGATTATCATTGATAGTGGTAGTACAGAGAACTTGGTTTTTTCAAAAATAGTTGAAAAAGTAGGTCTGAAAAGATTGACAAATCCTACACTGTATAAAGTATCTTGGCTCCAAAAGGGACATCAAATGCTAGTAATGAACAATGTAAGGTTGATTTTCAGAGTGATAACTATAAGGATGAAGTAAGGAGGGCCATGTGTTGTTGGGTAGACCTTGCTAGTTTGATAGGAGGGCTATACATGATGGAAGGAGTAACACCTATACATTGGAGAAGGATGGTAAGAAACATACTTTGACACCATTGAAAGATGGAAGTGAAACTAAAAACAGTAATAAGGTGTTGTTAATGAGAGGAAAAGAATTACTGCAGTTAATAAGAGGAGATTAATTGTGCATTGATTGCTAAGCCTAAGATAGTTATTACAGTTACTAAGTTGATTGATTTGTCATTGAAAATTCATAATTTGTTGGATGAGTATGTGGATATAGTGGTTGATGAGTTGCCTAATGAATTGCCACCAATGAGGAGCATAAGCCATCATATATTGATCTCATCCAGGAGCTTATTTTCCAAACAAAGCAGCCTATAGAATGACACCTAAGGAGAATGAAGAGATCGAAAGACAAGTATAGGAACTGTTAGATAAAGGTTTGATTAGAGAGAGTCTTAGTCCATGTGTTGTACCAACAATCTTGTAAGAAATGTAGATAATGGAGAATGTGTACAGACTCTAGAGCCATCAACAAGATAACTATCAAGTACAAGTTTCCACTATCAAGGATGGATGATCTAATGGTTGTTTGAGTGGAGCAAAATATTTCTCAAAGATAGATTTGAAGAGTAGTTACCATAAAATCAGAATTAGAGAGGGTGATGAGTGGAAAAGAGCCAAAAACCAACCTTCAAGACTAATGATTGGATTGTATGAGTGGCTTGTTATGCCATTTGGTTTGATCAACACTCCTAGTAGTTTCATGAGACTAATGAATGAGATGTTAAGGCTATTTACAAGTAAATTTGTTATTGTTTACTTGGATGACATTTTGATCTTCAACCAATCAAAGGAGGAACACATCAAGCATCTTAAGATGGTGTTGAATAGGTTACAGGGAGAGAAATTATTGATTAACCTCAAAAAGTGTGCCTTCATGCAAATTGAGTTGATTTACTTGGGATTTATCATTTTCACGGATGGTTTGAAAATGGACCAAGAAAAAGTAAGAGCAATAGTGGAATGGTCTATTCCAAAAAATGTGTTTGAGGTAAGAAGTTTTCATGGATTAGCTAGTTTCTATAGAACATTCATTAGAAACTTTAGTGCTATTTGTGCCCCTATTTGTGAAACTATAAAAGGTGATGAAAAAATTTCATTGCATTGAATCCACTGAGAGGAACTTTCAGATTTTGAAGAAAAAGATAACTGAACAACCTATCTTGGCCTTACCTGACTTTAACAAGCTCTTTTAAGTTGAATGTGATGCTAGTGGATTAACTATTGGAGTTGTTCTGAGTCAAGACGAAAGGTCTATTGCTTACTTTAGTGAAAAGCTAAATGAAGCTAAGAAGTATTCAGCGTATGATCAAAAATTCTATGCCATCATCCAAACATTGAAGAAGTGGAGACCATAGTTACCATGTTCGTTCGAACATGGTATAGATTTGGTTTGAAACTTTTCAGCCCAACCGAACAGTTTGGTCAAATTCAGTTCTATTTTTTAAAATAAAATATAAATAAATACTGACATGACACTAACTCACGAAAACCCTAAATTGCAACGCAAAATGTAGAAGTGAAATGCGGTGGAAAACACAGGAAAAGTTCAAAACAAGAAAGGAAAAATTGAAAGAAAAGTTAAAACACATGAATAAACCCAAAAAACTAAGATACTTTGCCCATTCGACATTGCAATTTGAGGCTTTGAGCTTTGTTGCGGGCTTGCGGTGTTATCCATTCAACTTTCCTTAATGAGTGATGTTTGAGCTTCGACCTGCTCTCAACCCAACAAACTTCAAAACAAGTCCTGCTGCCCTAGGTCTCTTGGGCTTGTTGGGGTTTGAGTTTGCCTTCTTTGTCTTTGTTCGTTTCATTGGCTTCTCACTCAGACTAATTGCCTTCCGTTTTCCCATCTTTGTATTTTCCATTTGCTACCTGTTCGCCTTGGCGCCCTTCATACACCTGAACAATGGATTGCCTTTTAAACAATGCTTTAGGGCTGGTTTTCTTTGATTGTGAGAGTATTCAGCGGACCTTCACATCCTTTTAGAATTTATACCCCATTGATTCCTCAAAGATATAATGGTTTTTAGCTGGGGCTTATTGTAATCCCAGCAAATGTATGGAAGGGCAAGTGGCAACCCTTGAATAATCATCGGCACTAGCGGCGGGAAATATTTTAAAAGAAATAAATACCTCTCTATCGTGTCATTAACTTTGTGATTTAAATGTATGGTGTGGGGCCTTTTCCTTTATATAATAGTAATATTTGTAATTATCAATTATATAATTAAAATATGATATATAAGCCCTTTTTCTCTTAAGAGTAACATTTTGTGGCGGTTGATGTTGTAATTGAGGTGTATGGTATGTGGACCCTTACTTTCTATAGTGCTAAAATTATTTCATCACCACACAAACCTTCTATAGTTTTTTTTTCCGTTAATTATGTGATTGAAATTTACATCTACAATATTTTGAGGTTATTTTTAAATATATATGATATATCTTTTTTTAATATTTTTTAAATTTAAAAAAAAAACTTAACCAAACCGAACATATCGAATTGAACTTTTTTCAAAATCCCAAACTTCCAAACTTTTTTTCCCTTCCGAACTACTCGAACGTTTCGAACATGATAACTATGGTGGAGACACTAGTTGTTGCCTAAGGAGTTTGTGATTTATACAAATAATCATGCTTTGCAATTCGTCAATAGTCAAACTAAGTTGAGTCAAAGACATGTGAAATGGATAGAATTTTTATAAAATTTCTCTTTTGTTCTCGAACATAAGAGTGGGCAATCGAATAAGGTAGTTGATGCATTCAGTAGGAGTATGATCATACATGAGTCACAAGTGAGTAGTTTGGGATTTGAGTCACTAAAGGAGTTGTATGAGGAAGATCCAGATTTCAAGGAAACATATGAGGTTTGGAGGAATCCTACAAGCATGGATAGGAGTCATACATGATACAAGAAGGATCGTTATTTAATGCCAAAAAGCTATGCATACTAGGAGGTCTACGAGAGACAATTTGTTGAAAGAAAAGCAAAGTGACAGTTTAGCAGGACGTTTTGGATAAACAAAGACCTTTGCTCAATTGAATGCATATTATTATTGGCCAAGAATGCAAGTTGATATAATGAAATTTGTGGAAAGATGCAGGTTTTGTCAACATGTCAAAAGAAAGAGTCAAAATGTAGGTCTATATAATAAGTATGGATTTTGTATTGAGATTGCCAAGAACACGGCGAATAATGATTCCATTTTTGTTGTTGATAGATTATCAAAAATGACACACTTCATAGCATGTAAAAAGACAAGTGATGCTACTCACATTGCTAAAAACATTGTTTCTAACAGGTATACAAAGTTTTTTGGACATTTTTGGAGAACACTTTGGAAGAAGTTGGGAACCACATTGAGTTTCACTTCAGCCTTACCATCCCTAAACTGATGGTCAGACTGATGTTATCAATAGAAACTTAAATAATCTACTAAGGTATTTGGTAAGTGACACTCCAAGGCAATAGGATCAAGTGTTAGCTCAAGCTGAATTTGCATACAATGATTCACCTAATAGGAATACAGGTTTCGGTCCATTTCAGATTGTCTCTGGGATAGATCCAAGAGGTGTTTATGAGCTTAGAGATTTGGGCAAGCAAGAGGAGTGCTAAAAGTAAAGATTTTGCTACAACCTTGCAAGAGCTACATGAGCAAGTCAAGAAGTAGTGGGAGTTGAGTGCTAGTAAGTACAAAGGAGATGCTAATAAAAGAAAGAAGTGAGTTTTCAGGTAGGAGATGTGGTATTAATGCACCTTAGGAAGGAGAGGTTTCCTAAAAGAGAGTACAATACTCTGAAATTGAAGAAGATAGGACCTTGTAAGGTCTTGAAATTTTTTTCTGCTAATGCTTATGAACTAGAACTTTCATCTGATATTGGGATCTCACCTATTTTCAATGTAGCAGACCTCTATCCTTTTAGAGCTGTAGAAGACACAACAAAAACATCTGAAGATGATAATGAACAGGGCATTGATTGAGAACAGTAGTTACCCAAGACCCGATGGTCACCTCTATGTTAATGTTTTCTTTTCATCTTTATTTCAAGAGTTTGGGTTTCTCGTGTTTGCCATGCTCCGTGAAGACAAGATTGAACCACATGTCATCATCTCTTGTAACTTCTCGCCATAGAAGGTGGCATTGGTAAAGTATTTTCTTGGTTTTCCTTTTCATTTCCCTCCATGAAACGAAAGCAAGCCACATGTTCATTTCTTGTATTTTCAAATTAGTGGTTAGGTTTTTATTTTTTTCTTTTACCTTTTATTAGCAGCTATGGCCACAATTGATTAACAATTTCAAACTCCTTGGCGTGTTTCAATCGGTAACTATGCCTTTGGCTCCTCTGATTTGAATGGTCCTCCGACACACAAGATGGCAACACATGTCAACATATTGTGATCACGTTGTTCAGAACGTTCTATTTGCTCTTTTGGTTTAACCTCGGGCTCCTCGCTGATGGTGAACAAATTAAGGAAGAATAGGCCTAATATCTTTTTGACTGCAAATTTCAACAAAACAAGGAGTTTTCCTGCTACAAGAACCTCTTACACATTCATTGGATGTTATCTCAACTCACCATGTTGATTTATAGCTTTGTCTAAACTTGAAAATTTAAGAAAACGTGAAAACAAGATTTCTAGGCCTGCAAACTGAGAAACCTTAATATCTTTCACTCAAGATAATCAAAAACTTCAAAACCACTTTAAACACTTCACATACATCCTATCACTCTTCAAAAAGTTTCATGAATTTTGAAGGGTTTGTTTTTGTTTTAGAAGGATTTTTGTGCTTCAAAACCCTAGTTCAGGGTTTTCTGACTGTATGCAGGCCGAGAGCAAAGAATCAATTGAAATTTGAAATTTAAGCCCTGTTTTATAATATTTTCAATTGGAAAAGGTTCTTCTCATATATCTCCTAATCTATCATCCACTTTGGCACCTTGAACAATCTCAAAACATGATAAAAACAACTTTTTCCCCACTGTAGAAGCACTTTTCTTCACTGTAACAGACTTGTCTTGTATCTTGAGACTTCCAAAATGAATGAACACCCTTCCCAAGCAATAATATGATTCTAAAACATTAAGAACATTCACTTACATATGATATATGTTGGAAATTGAAGAATGGAATTCAATTTGACATTCTTTCATTGTTTTTGGATGCAAACCATGTTACAACAGCATTGTATATACCTTGTTTTTTAGACGACTTCTTTTAACCAAAATCTTGGTGTTTTTTTTTTCCTTCCTTGTCTTCTCCTCCTCACATACCCCTCTCTCCTCACTCTCCCTTCTTCGGTCCAAACTCCTAAACTGTCTAACTTCATAACTCAATCTATGTTTTTTCTCAAGATAACAACCTTAGTTGAGTTTGACAAGTCAATTAAGGGTTAAGATCTTAGAACTATTCCAAACATGTCCTAAGACCTTCCTTGACCCCTTCATGAAGGATCATGAAAAAACCAGACATTAGGAGATGAGAAAAGTTCTTAAAACACCCAAAACAAGTTTTTTCAAATTTTCATTTTTAGCGAAACCATAGGATAGTTACCAGAAGACCCAATTAAAAGCAGACCATAGGATTAAAACAAGTGGTAGTTGATCACAACACAAAGGAAATAGAAGGCTTAATGACACTATCAGCTCAAAATTGGAAAACTCAGAGTAAAAAAAACATGGTAAAATGATAAGTCCCCGAATCTCATGAGGCTGATAAAACCCAAGATAAACAAAAATCAGGATTTGAATCAAACAAATCAGGGACCACAGAGGAACAACAGCAAAGGTTGCAGAAACTAAAATAATAAAATTTCAGATTAGGCAAAGCCTTTAAGAAATTGAAGCACTGGTATACTATTATTAGCAAACTTGAGTCTTAAAAGGGAGTGGCCCTGAATTTGCAAAATTTGGAGGTGCTGGTGACAACACAACCTATGTGCATATATAGGTAGGAATATAAACATCTGGCAAAGGCAAGCACAAGAGACTTGTGAAGGTGCCAATCACATTGATGAGCTTTGTGAAGCAAGTGATTTGACAAGACAGATTCTAGAAGAAGTTCAGGCTTTAGAAGCGATCTTTACACTCTTGAAGTTGAGTTCACTTTGGAGTGGTTGCGCTGGTAGTAAATGATATTGCAAAATAATTTTTTTTCTTTTTCTTTTTTCTTTTTATGTAGGATGCATCATGTTCAGAGGAATGGACTCTTTGTTAGATTTTTCCTCCATCTTGAGAGTTTTTGCACCAATGTTTGCATATGTGGAAGGTGTAATGCTTTGTTTCCCCAAGAAGCTAACCGCATCAATGTTGAGTGGCAGTAAAATTGGAATGACAACAAACTACGATCACTAGGTTAACTGGATGCTCATCGTTGGTTCAGTTGTGCTTTAATTGGATGTCATTTAGTGGCATTTTCCTGAGAGCAATCTTCCTAGATTCAAGGGAGGTTATTTTATTTTAAATTTTTGATTCAATGATGAAATATTTCTACTTTTTGCTTGTTCAATTCTGCAAGTTCTTGGCATACTGATTTTTTTCTGTATTCTACTAGCTACTACTGTTATTGCTAGTAAATACTTTTCCTTTCTTTTCAACATTTACGTTCATCTTTCTGTTTTTCACATTTATGGTGAGTTTGTTTTAGTTAAACACACTCTATTTAACAAAGTCATGCATGGAACCTGGGTCAATTAATAACATTTTTTTAAAACGCCAATTCCTTTTTGAATTTGTTTTCAGATTTGTTAAGGTTAAGTTGTCCATCCATGTAACCGTCTGGATGTGACAGCCAATTACAATCCATGTCCCATTCAGGTTATGATCTAAATGAAATGCAATTAACAGCACTATGTGATAGTCCATGCCTTATTTTATCTGTTGATTGTTTACTACTTTACAGATAAATAGGACTACTTACAAATATCATCTTAGTTCAACTCAAGAATATTTATCCATACATCTAGAAGTTTTGCCACTCACTGTTTCCTGCTTCTTGTTATTTGCAAATATTGTGAGAAGCTCTTGGATAGCACTATATAATTTTTATTCCATTGAAATCTCATACAAAACACGCTCACGATATTTTCCCTAGCTCCAGGACATCTTTGTCTCTCTTTTCAAATATATTCACATATATCTTTCTCTTAATCGGATCATATCTTTGCACTCAGTCCAGATGTCATAGCCTCGTTTATGTCACCAGTTTCATAATGTTTTAGGCTCTTTCAGCAGATCTTTGTCCTTGGAGACGAGGAGAATAGAGATTACCCTGTCACTCCCTGGGAGTTAACTCCACCAACCCCAATCTGCATAGGCCATCCTGTTGACGACAATATTAGACTCTGTATTAGGGACTCTTTGGTAGATTATGGTTCTCCTGGCCACTCTTCAGCTACAGACCCTGCTTTGGCTTCTGAAAATTAATAGAGAACTTTCTTCTTGTATTTCATATCTACTGTCCTCTTATAGATACTGTTTTCTATTTCCCTAATTTGTTAGGGTTGTCACATCTACGTTTTTGGTTAAAGCCACCTTTATTTTTAGCTTTAGTCTATTTGGTTTCTTCTCTATTGTGGATTGTGCTTTACACATCCTCTTATTTTTGTATGTTTGCTGGCTACCTCAGGTCCGTTGACATTTTGGTTATTTGTGGGCATCTATATAAATTTCATTTCATTTCTGCACTTGCATTTTGAAATTCTTCAGTTCCAAAGAAAGTTTGCATTAGCCTTTTTTTCGTGCATAGACTATTGGCAGGAATGACATTCATGGTTGTGTTTAAATGGTTTGGTTCAGTGTGCCAGTGAACATGCCTCTATATGATATTTTGAACGAGTTCCAAAAAGGGCACAGCCATATGGCTGTGGTTATAAGATATGCTGAAGGAAAGGACCAAGATCAGAAAATGGCCAGAGATACACAGGTTTTCATGCAAACGAACTATGAACACTATAATGGTGCGTTTTTGTGAATTGATCTCTAATTTGGTGAACAGATTCGGGGGACACTCAAAATTTGTCGTTTAGATATTTATTGTCTTCTGTAATTGATTGATTATTGAAGTTTTATGTTTTAGAGGGCTTTTTCTTTATTCAGTTTATGTACACCTGAAATTATTGGCATGCACGCTGAACATCATTTAAGCCACTCCTTGACATGTGGTATTTTCTATCATCAGGAAAGGACGTGAGAATCATCGTGGACAAAAATTCATCAAAAGCAGTCCTGGAGAAGTCCTTTTCAAATCAAAGGTCACTTCATAAGTGGAAAAGCTTTCCAGCTATTCCCACAAGTGAATCAAATAGAGGAACGCCAAAAGCGAAACGGTGGTCTCGTGTTGTATCTGGAGATATTCTTGAGATTGCCGATGACTCGCTTTCAAAGCTTGCAGAGGATGAAGAGGTTGTGGGTATTATAACAATGGAAGACCTTATTGAAGAGCTCTTGCAGGTTCCCTTTAAGCGCATATTTTCATCCTTTTCATTTCCATTATCATAATTGATTACATTCCTTAGGTTTTAATTGTACTTTAACCAAAATGTGTTACTCTGTATTGGTAATTCTCCTCAGTAGTGTGACTTGTCAAATTCGTGGGCGTGCAGGAGGAGATCTTTGACGAGACTGATCATCAGGAATTTACCAGTAATAAGTAAATACTGCACGTGCACGTCCTTTTGCATTTAACTGAATATCTTACAAAATTCGAATTGATCTGTACTGGTTTAAATCTTATGCCTCATTGTTAGCTTCCCACACTTTGATGTAAGGCACATGTAATTAACTAGTATGAGAGATCTGAAGCCGTCACATGGAATTTTATATTGCCATTTCATCATATGGGTTGAATGGTAGAAAACAGTCTCTCATTTTTACTGTAATACTCTCTCAGAAGAAAAAAGGAACAAATTCTGTTTATGTTTTATTATTATTGTTTACAAGATTTTCAGTGAAAATGCCACAGGACGTCGAAATTGAACAAGCGTTACCACCATTCCTATGAAAAGAAAGTTCGGTAAATTGATGTGTTCTCTTATTCTCTCGATGTTTGGGTGTCTTATCAATTATTGGTGTTTTAGAACAGTCTGTAGCAAGTACATCTGTTCGTAAATAACAAGGAAAGTGGATACCTCAGTGAAGACATGGTTTTAACTTTTGGTTGGCCCATATCCAAAGATATGAAGTTAATAATTATTCCATTGTATTAAGTCTTTCCAGTGATTGGACAAACGTGCTTTGAATATCTGAGTGATGTGGTCAAATTTTCTTGAGATAACTGATACCCACATATCTATTCAATAACCAGACATTGGACTTATATTGTTAGAAAAGCTAAAAAATTCTTGATCCACAAATTTCTCACCAAGCCCATAGAGTTGATATCATCTTTCCATTTTAAGAATGTGATCCATAACCTCTTGATCTTCTTCCATCTATATATTCCTCATTGATTTAATAAAGTAATCTTTCCATGGTGATTGGCTTGATTATAAGTGTTCTTGAGAATATTTCGGAACTTGTATGCATTCTACTCAACTTTGACAATTTGATGCAAGTTGCTTCTTTGTCGCTTCTATCTTCCTTTTTTCTTTTGTGGTCATTTTCTATCTTGCTTTTCTTTTGTGGTCGCTTCTGTCTTCCTCTTCTTTAGTGGTTGGGGATTCCAATTCAATTGAGTCTGCCATATCAATGCAAACAACATCCTCAATATCCTTTTATTGGTATGCTTGCTTTTTTGTTTTTATTTTACCTTCTAATGCCCTCTCCAATACCATCCACGCTCCATTTCTTTGTCCTCTCCTATTCTCTTCTTCCCCTTGTGCTTTCGTTTTTACTGCATCCATGTCTCCATTATGGGCCTAAAGGGCTGACCCATGGCCATGTCCTTTATATACACCATAGTTTGAATTGCGACATCGGTCTTTTTAGATGCCTCCACACGTTAACAGGTTAGATACAATGCTCTTGATTGGGTCCCTTCAATGATGTTTTCAAGGCTTTGTAGGGATTCCACTCTCACGCTGATATACTAAAGTTCTTCAAATTCTTCATACAGTGACCAGCGCAGAATGGCAACTGGTAGAAGCGGTTAGGGTTTTAACCCCCAACGTCTGCTCATGGTGGTCCCATGTTTCTCAAGTCTTTTCCAAGAAAAGAGGTAAAATCAAACCCCTCCATTCTATGTGTTGACAATCTTAACGAGAACAAGTTTGCTATTCTCATGGGTCAAGGTTCAAATTTCTTCTCACTTCTATGTAACTCAACCTCGACTTTTTTTTAAGCATGTGTTATATAGAAGTAGAGTTAGAATAGATTACTCATAGATGATTACTCTACCAACAATAATATAAGGAACTTCATATTACTCAACACTCAATACATAGATTGAACATCATTTCCATTATTGGTATACGCTATCATTACATTGTTATATACACAATCTCCATGATTATACAAGAGTAAGCATTCATGCTACAAATTATATTACAACATATAGAAAACCCTCATAAGGCTCAATTTGACTTTCAAACCCTCAACATATCTCCGAAAAGATCTTACATACGCTTTCTTTGCAAAATGTGTATTGCGTCCCTAAATAAGAAGTCGAAGGGTTTATTTATAGGTTTTTAGGACCCTTTTGCCTTATGCTTGTTGTCGTTGAATCAGTGCCTCCTATCTAAGTTTTCTAGGTGTTGGCAACTAGGATTTCCCATGTCTTTTTCATCGGTTTATTCCTCTTCATCAATATATTCTTATTGACGTTGAACAGTCCCTTTCCATCAACGCTTTCCTTGTTTTGATGCTTGAGATTTTGATGGATTCTCCCCTCTTTGAGACTTCATGTGTTTCTTCCTTGGATCATACCTTGATAATCCGAGCACACCTTGTATGCAGTGAAGCTTGTTGCGCATGCATCCCTTTGAGTCTATTCTATGCACTTCTAGAATACTATGCATAATTATATGCATGTCGCCCGTATATGATCATACTTAGTCATTTCTATAGTGGTTAACCTTATGCACATAATTTGGGATTAACATTCACCCATACTACCTTGTTGTCTATCTTTAGACAAGTTGTTTTTTATTCTCATCTCTGTGTGCTTTCAAAATTTTAGGAATATTTCTTGAACACACTCTTCAAATTTAGTCCACTTTTCTATTAATTCTCTCTCTTCAAGGTCTTCACTCTATTTGGTGTATGTTTTCTCACAATTCTTAAACTTTTATTTTAATTCATCATATTCCTCGCACATGGCTATATCTTCCTCAAATGCTTTCGTTGATAGCTTTTCATAAGTTTCATTCAATTATTTGCGATTTTGTTTTACCATTGATTTCTTGGCAGTCTACTACTCCATCGTTTCTCATGTTGCCATGTCCTCTTCTTTTATCATGAGCACTCCCAGCACTTTACTCTTGTTTCAACATCCTTTAAGAAGGCATAAATATAATCATGCGTCCCGCAACTTCTCAAACACGTGCCTTGTTATCTTTGCCTTCTTTTCTACTTCCTTTAATTATTTGTTCAATTATTTGGCATGTTCTTTCCATGCTTCCTTAGCTTTTTCAACTCTCCTTTTGAAGCTCTTCATTAGTAAGATGTGCAACAATGAGTGTAATTGGGGTCTCATGTGGCAACCTCTGAATCACTGTGTGAAGCTTCTTAACAGGGTTTAACCCTTTTGTCATTGATTTTCCCAAAAGTTGTGGTTCTTCTTCAATCATTTGAAAAAGCTCATTTATCTTTGTATGTGCATGCACACATTCTTCCCTTAGCCAATGTTTGCTTTCTTTCCTTGAGATGTTTCTTCAACTTCTCAGACTTCTCGAAAGCTATGTTGCGATGTACCACATCATTTTCTATTCTGACCAACCCTAACCTTGACTGCTTCATTTTCATTTTGTGTGGATCACAAGTCACATCTCCCACTTGTCCTTAAGTTCTATCATTGTTAGTCCATCCAACAATATTTGAAACAATGAATTTGCATTGTGAAAGTCCATCCTTCGCAAGTTGTGTGATGTGTCCTAACCCCTCATTACGATTCTCTTTCTCTTATTCAACACTGATCATTGATTATTCCATTGGGTCTGAGCTTTTAGACCTATGTTCTTCATCATTTTCCTCACCATAACTTTTTATTGGTGATTCTTAAGCTTCACTTTGTGATGTGCTTCCAGTTGTACACTTCCACATCCTCTTGCTCAGGGTCCTTTGAAATACTTAGCAACAATGTAACTACAATTTTTTTCTGCTTCTTGTGCTTCCACTTTCTGTTTAATCAAATTTGAGATTAAGAGAGTTTTAATCTTAATAAAGACACTACTGAATAAAATTAGAATTAACAAAAAATCACACTGAGATGGAACTTGTTAAATATAGAAATATGCTAAAAAGGGAAAGTACCAAAGAACAACTTAATTGCAAATCACATATGTAGGATTGTAAGTGCAACTATGAAATTGATTGTATGATTGTGAAGGTTTTGTATTTGCCTCGGATGAAGCCACCCTATTTGGATGATGTCGCCCTGTGTTGGTGTTTGTAGACAGTGTTGATGTGTGGTAGGGTTTTAACTTTTTGTGTAAAAGTAGATCGGTGCGCCTTTGCCTATAGGTTTTATGTGAGAGATTGAGGCCGTTTGAATTGCTGCAAAAGTCGTTACTTAGAGCTTTAGCTCAATGAGTCACGAGGAAAAATGAAAAAAATGGGTTAGCAGTTGAAGTTGTGTTTGACCTCGACACCCCTGTGTTGAGTGTTGCCTACATACTAATACTTCAAAGAGAGATCAAGCTCCTTATAGTTTTTTCATGTTATGATGGTGTGTGAAATATTGGTGCAATGTTATACATTGACACAATCCTAGTGTGATTAAGTGATTTTAACAATGACTTGTGACCTTTAGGGTGTATTTAAACTTAGCTCAAGGTTATTAGTGCTGTGAGTATTTGAAAAGAGGAAAAATATATACTTTCCTCTTAATGTGCAATTAGATAATTTGGTGCTTTTCAATCATATGAGCCTCTAGTGAACAATGGTTAAAAAATGTGGTTTTATAGTGATTATTTTAAAAATTTTGGATTGGACTTACGAAACATGCGAGATGATTTCTTAAGTAGATTTTAATTTGAACAACTAGCTGACGAGTGTTGTTTAACTCTTCATTTAATCAATGTTCAATTGATGTCCTATCAATTAGCGCTAGTGTCCAAAGCTGTCTGCAGTAAAGTGTAGGATGGTAGATCTACAAGTCTACTTGTGGGGGTGTTTGATGGTCTTATTTCAAATTTGACTAATGAAATAAATGTCTTAAACTACTTGATTCACTCTTTTGTTGAAAAGGAAAAGATATAACTATTTAATCAAATAAATCCACTCTTTTATTTAAAAGTAAAATCACACTCTTATTTACGCTTGCGTGGAAATGTTCATGTTTAACTTAAAAATGAAATTTGCTTCACACGTTTGTTGTAAAAGAAAACACACTTTGGTTAGAAAGGAAATGGAATAAGGAAATGCCTTTTGAATTGTGAATTTGTTTTGATGTTTTATGAATGAATGCAAACACTAGCAAAATTTTGATTAGTTATAACAAAGAGTTGATATAACATAACATAAGTACCATATACAATTCCTGATTCCACAGAGTGGGCCCTTGCTCCTCTCGGACTCGAGAACAAAGATTAATCAATGCTGAAAACTGAAATGATAATTTATAAAACTGAAATAATTACAATCTTTCTAAAACTTATAATATGCTTGTACGTATCTTTCCTCTATTATATTTTTAATAACAAAAGTCTTACATTTTATACTAATATAATCAACTCAAAATATGATGCAAAGAGATATGATTCCTTGGTCGATCCACTCATCCAAAAATAGGAGATTGGATTTTCAAGAGATCCAATTATTTCGATGAAATAGATATACTATCCTAAAATAGTCCTAAGATCCAAATATATACAATTTTATCAAAAGCAAATCCTACAAAACAACAGACGAGTATTTTTCTCATTTGACTCCAGCTAGAATGATTCTCTCTCATCTTATCTGGCCACCAGCTTCTCTATTTGTAGCTTTGTCTTTATAGAATCCACAGAATTGACCCTATAGAGTCGGTAGGAACGACCCTGTGGAGTCCGTAGAAACAAATCCGTGGAGTCCGTAGAAACAAGTCTGCGGAGTCCGTAGAAACAAGCCCTCTATGTGAGTTCGTAGTTCTGTTGAATAGAGATCAAAATTGAACTTTCACTATACATCGTCTGTGTTTTCTTTCTAAGCATTTTTTACAATAAAAATCACTACAACATGCTATGTATTAGATATTAATGACAAAGTAAAGGTTTAGTCTTTGGTTCAATATAAACAAGACAAATATATACTTTCCATGTAATAGCTATCTAACAATATATGATTTGCATAAGATAATATCCTTAGAGAGATGAATCGAGAGAAATAACATGTCAATAATGAGCCATATTTTGAGCTCATCATCTCCCTCAGGGTTTACCTTTTGCAAGCCCTATTGCAAACATTCATTGACATTCATAGCTTTGACATCTTCTTTTCACAATCTGACTCAAATCATAGTCATCAAATTCATATGTTATATGCTTGTCTAAATTGCTTGTAAACCCCTGATGTTCTTGAATCCTCTGTTTCTATATATTGAATTACTCCTCTAATTGTGGAGCCCAACTCTACCATCCTGAAATAAGTATGATCAACAAAGGGGGTCTATATCTCATGCCAATCCATTTATTTTCTCTCTCAGAGTATATTACCTCTATTAAGATTTTTAAAATTGAGGTAGCTCTCCTCATACTTCATCTTAAGTTATTTGGAGACATGACCTATCGTCTTCTAAGAGACACTGAAAGTTGGTCCTACCTTTTCACACTTGCAGTCATCACTGAATCAAAACTCTGTCTTGAAAATAAGTCAAAAGAAATAGCACAATCATATAAAGCTTGTAAATAATGAGTTTTAACTTCATCGCTTAAACAAGCACAGTTAAAATTTTGTCTGATCAATCTAGGGATAGGAAATGCTGGTCTGATACACAATCCTATAATCTTAGTATGATTTATATACTCCTCAAATTTGCTTTTCTATGTTAATTGATTTTTGAATGTAGAATGCGATGCCCTCAGTTGAACTTCTCCTTCATGAAGGTTTATTAAGAACTTATTGTGCTCATGGTCTCCTATGATCAAATCATGCAAATAAAATTCACAAAGCAAACCCTGTTGATTAGGGTCAACATTATAGCAAATTTTTAGAAATATTGTTCGCTGTAAAATATTGTAAGATGATAAGAGATCCTCAGAAGCTGTCATCTATAAAATTATTCAAATAAAAATAAACTATTACAGGAGAATGATTCCTACGTGCCAAAGAGATTCCCTTAATTTGTATACATTATGTAATTTTTTTTTAAAATTTTGGACCTTAGCTTCTAATTTTATTTTATTTTGCAATATTTTGTTTAAAGAAGTTGCAACTTTGTTTTTCTATTTAAGTATGGAATATTCTTCTTCAATTTGATTTAACATTTACAAGGTATGAATACCTGGACAACTTGTTTAACAACTTCGGTCAACAAATATCTTAGGACGAGAAGGTGCAACATTAGAAGGTGCTTTGGAAGAGTTTACCAAACTCTGCAATCTCCTATTCTCTTTCTTCAGATTTTCTACATATATCTAGAGGTCTATTTATTCACTTTCATTTTTTTTATTGTTTCTTCTAATATGTAAACTTCTGTTGCATGATTGACAGATGTTGTGTCTAATTTTTGCACCAACAATGAGTTGAGATGATCCTTATTCAGCAATTGACTGATCAAGTCAGCAATGTCAGTTGTTTGTTGTTGCTCTAGAGCTTGAACTTGAGAAAGCTTCAAGGTTAACTGCATAATAGGATCATTTAGATTAGATGACTCTCCTTTCTCATTTGTGCATACAATTTTTCCTTTATTCATTGTAGTTTCAACTGAAACATGTGGTTGTCTCGCCATACTTGATTCCTCTACCATGAGTGGCTCTTCTCCTGGAATTGGCTCCCCTATTATGATTGGAGAGTTCCTTTCGAAAGGAGTTTCTTCAACATCTGCAGTTTCAAAGATACTTTGATGTATGGAGAAATGAGATACCTTTTTAAGACTATCTAGAATGTCTGTAGCCTCTTATTCATCTTCATCTGTCAGAATTAACTTTCTTCTTCTTTTGGTCACTCTCTGAGCTACACTTGGTTGTCTTTCCTTTTCAACCATCAAACCCTCAATATTCTCAAGTTCTGTAGCAACTTTTCGTTTCAATTTTCTTCTTCCTGACAAAGGAATTGATTGCACTACAAATTCTTGTGGGGACCTTGAAATTACAGAGATTTGAGACCTTGTGATTCTTTTTGAAGAAGGGATTTCTGTTGAGACTACAATATGTGATTTCTTCTTTGGAGTTATCTTTTTAACTGATGCAGTCGATGGAGACGAATGTTCTTGTGATAAATTTGAGGTTTCTTATGTAGGTAAATTTAGAATACTGTTCTAAAATTTCTCTCAGATCTCTCATCCTTGCTGAAGGAAGTGATGTTGGATATTATTAGGTGAAAAACGTTGTAGTGCCTAAGAGCAGTGTTAGGAGTTGTAGTCATAATTTGAAGGGCACCATATAAGAAGGATGGAAGGTTAATCTTATAATGAGGGTTTTGCTTCCCATACTTAAGGCGTATTAATATTTTCATGGTGTCTCCTCTTAAAAAACTGTTTTGCCCCTCACAAATAATATACTTGAGTACCCACTTGGCTACAGATTTCCAAGGTAGAAAGTGAATTTCTATGAATCTTTTTTGATTTTCTCTTGAAATCTATTAGATTCGAAGCCCCAATCTGCTCATTACCATTATATTGAATAATTAAATCACTAAATAGAATTATCTCTGTCGCTCTCATTCCCTCGTCTAGAACTTGTATGATTTGACTTATAATTTGAGTTGAAACAGGAATAACAATGCTTTTAACAACTGAAAACTCAGGGGTGAGATTAGTGATGAATTCTCTTACCATTGTTTCGTGAAAACCCTGAAACTTTTCATTGAAAGGTAGCCAGTCATTTGCTGTAAATACTATTACAGAAGCTTTGTCTTTGTGAAAATTTACTTCATTCTTCGATTTTGATCTAATTTTTGATCTTATTTCTACTCAGATTTACAAACAACTCTATTTTTTAAACTCAGATTAAGGTTTAGACTAGCTTCTATTGAAATCTATAAGCAACAATCACTGAGGGTTTGTAGAAATAAAATGTTTCATGTGAAACTTCACAGCTTCATGAGTCCATAGTTTGATATGATTACTTTATACAGTTCAGTGTCGTACGTTTCTACATAGTGTGCTAGTCATTTTATCAATTTATTACAAATGGGATGAAATGATGACGTGACACTTTGACGGTGACAATGATTTATCATTTAATTTAGAACCCCTTTATGATGTCCCATCATTATAATTATTGAGAATGTAATTGATTGTACTAAAGCTACACACTTATTCATACACTGTTGGTGGTTTGTTTGCATGCTTGTCTATTATGGTATGTGTCATGTCATTCCATTTCGAAAGGCTCAAGTTTGGGTCATCTCCGTAGAATAAATATTAATTAAATCAAAGATAATTAGTTAATTAAATATAAATAAATAAAATATATGTCTCACTTACTTTTGACCTTAGATTTATCTTTTGCTCACCATTTATTCTGCACAAATAAGTTTGCATGGATTAGTTAATAGGTGTTGAAAGAACAACTTTTATTGCATGGAGAAGACTAATCATAGTGACATGATGAGATTTTTTTTTTTTTTTTAATTATATATTTTATTTTTGCCCTTTGGCCAGTCATTGTTGGTTTTCTAGCCAAAGCCCTTTTTACAATGCATAGCTAGTCAGCAAGCTGATTTTCTGGTATGCGTTGTCAATAGTGTCCCTCAAAAGATTTTCACTATATATATATATATATATATATATATATATGATCATCAAAGAGCAAGTTCTCTAGAAGAAGCAGAGTTCTCCAGAACAGTTACTTGATTTGAAGCAGTTTCTTTAGAAGAAGCAGAGTCCTCCACAAAGACTACTTGATCTTTTATCTTTTGAACAATTTTTTTTTATTAAGAATTTTCTGATAAAATTTCAATCTATGTCCATTGACTAACAGAGCTCTTCTGCTATCATCAATAGGTATTAGCTTAACAGAACTGTTTTTAAAAACCTCTTCAATTTGATAAGGTCTCAACCACTTCGTTTGTAGTTTTCCTTTAAACTGTTGAAATTTGGAATCAAACAATAGTGCCCAATCTCATTTTTGAAACTTTTGTTGTTTGATCTGCGAATCATGCCAAACTTTTTTTTGATATTGTACCAATTCAGTTCTTTGTAGTGCTTCTATTCTCATCTCATCAAGTTGATTAAGTTGTAAGAGTCTTGCTTTCTATATTTGTTCTAATTCAATCCCTACTTCTACAGTTGTTTTCAAAGTTTGTAATTCAAATTCAACAAAAAATAAGGGCTTCTTACAATAAATCAATTCATAAGGTGAAAATCCAGTTGTTATTTTCCAAGTAATATTATAGGCTCAAACAACTTCTGGTACCTTATCCGCCCAATCTTTTTTTCTAAAATTAACAAGCTTGGTTAAAATAGTTTCTAGTTCTCTGTTGGTGACTTCAACTTGTCCATTAGCCTATGGATGGTATGGCGATATTTTTCTATGTTGAATTTGATATACTTGCATGAAGTGCTTTATCATGTTTGATATGAACTGCGATCCTTGATCTGAGACTATCTCCCTTGGAGCATCAAATCTTTACATGATTTTGAAATATAAGAAATCATCTACAATTTCTTCTTTTACATGAGTTAATACTTCCACTGTTGTTCACTTGGTCACATAGTCTATACATAATAAGATATATTCTTTTTCTCTGGAAGGAGGATCCACAGGACCTATAAAATCAATTCCCCATTTCTCAAATGGTTCAAAAACCAATTGAGGATGAGGGTGCAGAGGCATCTCTGTTAAAAGAGTAAGCTGTTTATTTCTCTGACAAGCATTACAGTGTTTGACATATTTTTTTACTTACTGATGAAGGTGAGGCCAAAAGTATCGTGTTCTTAAGATTTTGTGTATGGTTCTTTGAGTTGAGTAATGACCTCCTCCTGGTTCATCATGACAAGCTCTGATGATATCATAAGCTTTAACATTTATCACACACCTACGAAACACATGGTCAGGTCCAAGTTGAATAGCATTCTGTTAATCCATTTAAAATAAGAACTTTTTTTGATTAAATATTTCTTTTCTTTTTATAAAAATTACAGAGGAAACTTCTCTGTGATGAGATAATTGGTTATATCAGCAAACCACAGAGATTTTGATGAAATAACAAAGCCCTTCTCTCAAAAGTTAGTTTGAACTTGATCCATAAAAACAATGACTGGGGGGAAATAATGCATGCCAAATACATGCATAGCATTGATGATTCGAACTTTCTTCAACAGACGGGATTACCCTAGGGATCTGTGATATGGAATAAAATGCTAAAAAGTAGAAGCCTTCTCAAACAATGAATTAGATGGAAACTTGGAAATGGCCGGCATATTAAATTTTGGGATGATATCTGGTTAAAGGACAAGGCTCTCATCACACATGAAAACTATGGAGAGATTGTTGACTTGACTACCTAGTTTTTTGGAGATAGGGTTAGTGATTACATGGAAAATAACAATGGGATGAGGAGCTAGAAAAATCTTTTGGATTGCTGTGTGCACCGGCCTGAGCTTTTCTCAAGAGTTCGAGAGATCTAGCAGTGCATTCAGGAGTTCAGAATCCCTCTCTTTCCTCGGGAGGATAAACAATACTGGTGGCCAGATAAGAATGGATTGTTCTCTATCAAATCTGCTTACCATTTTCTCATTCTTGAAGCTCAGAATAAAGATGTATGGAAAAAAGTTTGGAATCATAAACTTATTCCAAAAATTAACATGTTTTGGTGGGCTGCTGCTCATAACAAAATCCTTACTCAGAATAACCTTCAAAAGAGAGGGTTTACTTTGGTTAACAGATGTTTTCTATGTGGTTCAAAAGAGCAATCAGTTTCACACCTCTTTATCCACTGTGAGTTTGCTTGGGAATCATGGGGCACAATACTTAACAACTTTGGTATTGAATGGGTCTGCAATTCTGACCTTAAAGAAGTAATTCTCAGCTGGAACCCAACCTTCACACATCCCTGGCTTATGGAATTATGGAAGCAAGCTCTGCCATGTTTGAGTTGGACTTTATGGAAAGAGCGCAATCACAAAATTTTCAGGGACACTGCTAGAAATGCTTCTCAGGGGTTTAACTCCTTTGCTAAGACCATTATGGAAAGTGTTACAACAGAGCATATTCGTGTTGCGGAGAAACCCTTATCTCAAATTAAAAGCCAAATTACAGCCAAATGGAAGGTTTTGAACCAGATCCCTAGGTATAATAACTCCAAAATACTACAGAGACTTAATACTAAATGGATCCCCCCTAAACCTAACTGGATGAAACTCAACTTTGATGGGGCATCCAAGTTGGATGGTAAAGCTAGTGGAGGAGGAATTATAAGGAATGATAAAGGATGGATGTCTACTGTCTATGCTGGTGGAATTAGATGCCAGAGCAACAACTATGTTGAAGCAATGGCTTTACTATGGGGATTAAAGTTAGCTATATCCCTAGGAATAAGGAACTTGAATATACAAGGAGACTCTAAGATGGTCATAGATGTCGTTAATAAAGCTTCAAATGTGAGAATCAAGCTAAAAGACATCATTACTGATATCCAATTTCTTTTACAAAATTTTTTCAAAGTTGAGATTTCCCATACCTACAGAGAAGGCAATAGGGTCGCTGATGCTTTTGCCAACCTTGGGTAGTAATTTTTAGGTTGGAGGGTGTGGTGACAAGGTGTTCATATTCCCTTAAACATTAGGGAGATCATTCAAAAGGAGATGGCTTGTCAGGAATGAGGCGTATTGATGACCCTGAAAAGATCCCTGTTGATACCCCTGGCTCCTTTGCGAGCAAGAAGGGTAAGAAGAGAAAGGTTGATGAAGAGGAAGAAAATATTAAAGAGACTACGGAAGGGACCCACAGGAATCGGGGCAGGGCCATGGGGGGCCAAGGTGGCAAATCTCACAAGCCTTCCAAAATTAATAAGGAAGGATTCCCCTCTGGAGTGTGAAGGTCGAGGCGGATTGCTGGTAAACCAGCGCCGAAGGCCAGATTGATTGATTATTCAAAAAGTGCTTCAGAAGAAGCAACCCAAGAGGAAGAATCTGAGGAGCTAGAAATCTAAGAAATTTTGGAGGACATTGGAGGGAAGCAGGCTATTAGGGATTTTGAGGTTACTGAGGATTAGGGCACTGACACTATGGGAACTGCTGACAATAAGGGGAAAATGTATGTCGAGGAAGTTGGTGAGGGCACTGAGAATGAGACTGATTGGAAAATTGAAATTGGGGCCCTGAAGGACCGCATTCAGAAGCTGGAGAAGGTCTTCGCCAAAGGGCTTCGTAATACAATTCTGCTGAACATGTCTATGCTGAAAGTGGTGGGTAATACTGGGTATGCTGACAACGTGGAGAATGAGAAACTCAATGATCTTATCAAATCAATAGTTATGTAAGGGGAGACCTCTCTGACTCTAGTCTTTTCGTGGCTTGTGTTTTGTTTTTGTCTGTTGTTCTCGGCTATGTCGTCGTCTCTCTGAAGGCATTTTTTGTTTGTTTGCCTTCTTGTCTTTTTTGACTGTATAGGGTTCAGCCCCTAGTTTTCCACCTTAATTTATCAAAAAAAAAAATTTATTCGTCTAGAAAGTCATCTTCCACTGGTTCTTCCTCACCTGTAGTGTTCATTCTTGATAAAAAATCAGCATCCACATTAGACTTTCTTGGTTTATCTATAATAGTAACATCAAATTCTTGTAACAACAACAACTATCTAATAATCATACCTCCCACAATTGATTTGTTGGTAAGATATCTAATAGTTGAATGATCTATATAGATAAACACCTTGTAACTTGTTATGTAGTGTCTGAATTTGTTAATTGCATAGAATATAACTATGAATTCTCTTTCAGTTACGGTATAGTTTCTTTCAGTAGGTGTCATATTTTTATTAATATAATATATAACATACATGTTATCTTCTTCATCCTTTTATCTAAGGATTGCTCCTATTACTGTATTGGAAGCATCTGTGTATGTATGAAATCGCTGAGTCCAATCTGGTCCTCTCAATACTAGAGCAGTAACGAGTTTAGCTTTGATGGTCTCAAAGGCCTGCTGACAACTATCACTCTATTTGAATGTACTGTCTTTTGTAAGTAATAAAAACATATGGGCATCTATTTGGCTAAAATTATCTATGAAGTGTCTATAGTAACCAGTATGTCCCAAAAAACTTTTAATTTTAGTTTGTATTTGTGGGATGGATAAGTTGGAGATTATTTCAACTTTCTTTGGATCTACTTGAATGCCTTTTGTAGAAATATGGTGTCCTAACACTATTCCTTCATCCATCATCAACAAATATTTTTCATAGCTAAAAAATAATTGATGTTCTTCACATTTGATCAATACTTTTTCTAAATTGATAAGAGCCTCTTCATAAGTTTCACCATGAATGGTTAAATCATCCATATATACTTCAACACAATTGTTTGTAAGGTCAGAGAATATTGTCAAAACTGCTCTTTGGAAGGTTGCTGGAGCATTATAGATTCCAAATGAGAGAACTCGATAAGCAAAAGTTCTCCAAGAACAGATAAATATGGCTTTATCTTGATCTTCAGCTACCACCGTTCTCTGGTTATACCCAATAAACCTATCAAGGAAAGAAAAATATCAATGAAAGGTAAAGAAAAATAATCTCTTAGTGTTGCTTTGTTCAATTTTTTATAATTTACATATACCTTTAATTTTCTATTTTTCTTGGGCACAATTACCGGGGGTGAAATCCACTGGCTATTTGAGATGGGGTAAATAAACTTAACTTCTAGCAATTTTTAGATCTCTATTTTGACTATCTCCTTTAATGTTGGGTTTATTCTTTTTTATGGTTGTCTGATCAGTTTGACAAATTCTGTGTAAATGTGATGAGTGCATATGTTAGGGTGAATTCTCTTCATCTCAGTATAATCCCAAGCAAAAGCTTTGGTATGTCGTTCTAATACTTCAAAGAGTTGATCTTCCTCTTCATTTGTTAACCAACTATTGATGTTTAAAATATTTTCAGGTAATACCATGATTAGTTTTGTGCTTGGGTAGTTGAATTCTATTTGCTTGAATTCACTAATCAATGAGTTCAAAGGACATGGATGAGGAAGTAGCTTATGAAACATGGTTACATTATCAACAAACTCTTTTCCAAGAGGAATCAGTCTTGCTAAAGAACAATGGAATACATCTAAGAAATGAGTTTGCTGTTGTTCTACCAATTTTCACACACTTTTTTGAATCAATCCATGATCATATGGTGAGAAAATAATAGAAGTAGAAGTGATAGTTTCATAATATTTTATCTGACCCAAAAATCTTAAACTGAGGTAGTTCATAGTTTCTAGACTGGGAGAGTCCGTAGATTCCAGATTGACAGAGTCCATAGCTTTTGGACTGGCAGAGTCTATAGCTTTCAAATTGACAGAGTTTGTAGATTCTAGGTATATGTCTCCATTCAATTCTTTCAAGTATTTTTTAACTATGATCATAGCTAAAGAAGAAATATTGTTTGATGTGTTGTCTGATTTGTCCACCCAAAGTTCTTGTATGTGATTTGTTGATAGTTTTATAGGAGAATGCAAAGAGATGCATTTAGATTTTAACCCATTAAAAATGGTCATGTCTCTTGACCTATAATTAATTAATGTTGTTATAGTAGCCAACCATGGTCTACCTAAGATTATAAGATATCCTAGATTCTTTGTTTTAGGTTGCAAGACCATAAAAACTACTGGATATTCTCAAGACTCCATTAGTACTTCAACATTTTCTATAGTCCCTTCTGGTTTAGTTACATATTGGTTTGCCATTTGAAGAATAGTAGTTTTGGGTTGCATTCTCATAAGAGATAATGTATGGAGAGTATCAGTTGTTATAACATTAATTGTTGCTCCTAAATCTACCAAGATGTTTTAATTTTTTTTACCTGCGATTGTGACTGTGATCACTGGGTTTCCTGGATCTGCATATTTTGAAACTAATAGTTTTTCTGTTAATAAATTAACAACTTTTTCATCAACATGAATGGTTCCTAGATATTTTACTTTCCTCTCAGGTGTCTTGATACAAAAGTTTTTGATGATCTTGTTCAATTCAGGGATATCCCTAATAACTTGTAGTAGGGGTACCTCAATATTGATCTTTTACAACTCATGGACCAAGTTTGATTCTAGTTTAATATCAATTTATCTTAATCTTTCAAGAAAAAAACTACTAGTATAGTAGTGTTTTCTTTGTTTGCTTTAGGAATCATTTTGATTTCAGCTTCTCTAGTGTTTAATTCAGATGATTCTATTTTTTCTTTTTTATTAGGGATCTCAAAAATGAGAACTTGAGGTTTTTGTATAGTTTTTCCTGATCTTAAATGTATGTCCAAAGAATCAATAGCTCTAACATTCATTGTCTCTTCCTGTTCATTAACATAAACATGTACTGGTTATTTATTTTTCGAATTTGCTATTGATTGTGCATGCATTGAGGGTTAATTGATTTATCCTTGTTACTGAATAATTGGGGGTGGCATTATAGTTTGTTGTTGAAGTGGTCTTCTTGGTTGGGTGAATTATTGCTGTGGATTCTATTGTTGATATTGTTGTGAGATCCATTGCTATTGTGGTACCTATTGTTGTTGTGGCTGTGACTGTGGCACCATCTATGGGGGTGTTGGCATCCAATCTTATCCTGTCCATAGATTTTGGATTGATAGAATTTGGGTTTGATTCCAAAAAGGTGAAAGAACTGAAACATTTTATGGTGCCATCTATGGATTAACTACGTTTCTTGCATTAAATTATCTTTGAACCTGGTTTTGTGGGGCAAAGTTTTGACTCTGGATATAATTTACTTATTCAGTAGACTAGACTTATGTTTTCATTTGATTTTTTAAAATTGATAGAATGATGCAATATTTGGTATCATGATTTATTGCATCACAGATCACACATGATGAAACATTAATTTTATCTAGGGGACAGTCTCTAAGGGCATGTTTCTGTCTGCACTTAGAATAGTAGATTGCTAAGAGTTTTGTTGCATTTGCCTTAGCTTAAAGGCCATCCAAATTACTATTTAGTGTAACCATAATATCTATCTTTAGATTGACAAATTCTTTCATGAACTTACCCACTTCATTAGATTTCTCAAACCTTCCTCTCTTAATTTTGGGTTTTGTTCGAGAGTAGTTGGTACAAAGCTCAGAACTCTGATCGAAAGCTAACTTATTTATATCTCCACCTCCCATCAGATTTAAGGCATCTCTAGTATCTTCGTCCAACCCTTTTAAGAAAACCAATTTCTAAACTTCTTCAGTGAGTGGATAATTGCTTTTTTTATGAGTGAACATGAATCTATCAAAATAATCCTCTAAAGACTCATCTTCATTCTATTTGATTTTTAAAAAATCTTTTTTTCTTTCTCACACTCGGCAATAATCTTAATACTTGTTTAAGAATTCTATCTCCATGTCATCCCATGTTGTAATAGAATCGTTAGGTAAACCCATGAACCATCTCATCGCTGCATCTTTAAGTGTAGAGGAAAATAGTTTTAATTTCTGGCTATTTGTTGTATAATCATAGGTTTGACATAGCACCTTAAACTCAACTAGAAATTGATTAAGATCTTCTCTAGAAATTTGGCAGATTAGTTGGTGAAATATTTTTCATGGAGGTTTTGATCATTAGGATCTGCAATAATAGGAAAGGAAAAAGTCCTTCCTAGTTGTGCAAGTTGTTGATTTCATGGATTTTGTTGGAGAGCCATATTTTCTTCTTTTGATGATATTTCAAAGATGTGATGATCTTCCCACTGAAGATTTGTGGTACCAATTATGGGTTGTTCAAAGTTCTCAATTTTTTTTTCAGCTATGGATTTTTGAAATGCTTCTTCTAAATCCTTGGCAATTTTTAAATAATGTCTTCCTACAAGAGATTGATCCTGAGGAATTTGTCCTATGGGGCTTGCTTGTGGCAATAACCTGGTTTCTATCCAAGTTTTTGAAGATTCTTGCATATAAGTTTCACTCATAATTTTTGGTTAACTACTCAGAGATGTTGAAGGAGTTTCAACTTGTGTTCTTGGTCAGAATTTTGGGATGAATCATCTTTTAGAGTCTCTAGGACGGTACATCAATTTATTAAATTTTTATGGTTTTAACATTTTTTTATTTATTTTTCACTGTAGACTAATAATTATTACCTTACTAACACCTCGTTCTCCAACAATGGTGCCAAAAATGACGAGTGTCATTTAACTCTTCATTTAATCAATTTTCAATTGATGTCTTATCAACCAGGGCTGGTGTCCAAAGCTATCTGCAGTAAGGTGTAGGATGGTAGATCTAAAAGTCCACTTGTGGGGGTGTTTGATGGTCCTATTCTAAATTTGACTAATGAAAGAAATGTGTCCTAAACTACTTGATTCACTCTTTTGCTGAAAAGAAAAATATGTAACTATTTAATCAAATAAATCCACTCTTTTACTTGAAATTAAAATCACACTCCTATTTACGCTTGCACGGAAATGAAGATGTTTAACTTAAAAAAGAAATTTGCTTGACACATTTGCTGTAAAAGAAAACACACTTTGCTTAGAAAGGAAATGACTTTAGAATAAGAAAATGCCTTTTGAACTGTGAATTTGTTTTGATGTTTTATGAATGAATGCAAACATTAACAAAATTTTGATTAGTTATAATAAAGAGTTAATATAACATAAGTACTGTACATAATTCCTAGTTCTAAGGAGAGTGGGCCCTTGCTCCTCTCAAACTCAGGAACAAAGATTAATCAAAGCTAGAAACTGAAGTGATAATTCATAAAACTGAAATGATTACAATTTGTCTAAAACTTGTAATATGCTTGTATGTATCTTTTATCTATTATATTTTTAATAACAAAAGTCTTACATTTTATACTAATATAATCAACTCAAAATAAGATGCAAAGAGATAGGATTACTTGGTCGATCCACTCATCCAAAAATAGGAGATTGGATTTCTAAGAGATCCAATTATTACGATGAAATAGATATACTATCCTAAAATAGTCATAAGATCCAAATATATACAACTTTATCAAAAGCAAATCCTACAAAACAACAGGGAGTATTTTTCTCATTTGACTCCAGCTAGAATGATTCTCTCTCATCTTATCTGGCTACCAGCTTCCCCATTTGTAGCTTTGTCTTTACAAAATCTACGGAATTGACCCTGCAGAGTCGATAGAAACGAACCTGCAGAGTCTGTAGAAATGAGCCTATGGAGTTTGTAGAAACAAGCCTGCAGAGTCTGTAGAAATAAGCCGTCTGTGTTAGTTTGTAGTTCTGTTGGATGGAGATCAAAATTAAACTTTCACTATACATTGCCTGTGTCTTCTTCCTTAACATTCTTCACAATAAAAATCACTAAAACATGCTATGTATTAGACATTAATGACAAAGTAAATGTTAATTCTTTGGTTTAATATAAACAAGACAAATATCTACTTTCTATGTAATAGCTATCTAACAATCTATGATTTGTATAAGATAATATCCTTAGAAAGATGAATTGAGGAAAATAACATGTCATTAATGAGCCATATTCTGAGCTCATCACTAGCCATTATTTAGTGGGAGAATGTGGTCAATGGATTCAGACACTACCAACAAGTGGGATTACTTGAAGGAATGACCTTGTTTAAGGAGGAAAGACAAATAAGCTAGAAGTGTGGATCAGTCCAGGGATAAGCTTACGCTATTTGAAATAAAGAATATGAACATTTTGTAATCATTAGTTTCTTGGAGGCATAGGTCATCCGCATAGAAGTGAATGAATGACAGTCAAAGATTGCAAAATTAGCATGAGCTAAGTGTGTATAAGAAGATAGTCATTAGTGCATTAGTTTTTATAATAAATGTTAATTTATGTGTCTATATTTTGCCCTTTTATTCTAGTAATGCAAAAAAATGAAAGTACTAGAGTAAAAGGAAAAGAGTTATACCTGAACTTACCTATGAAGAAATATATTGAATACATGCCACATGTTGAACTGTGTTTCATGCAAACATGTATAGAATAATTCTTACTTAGGATAAAATTATAAAAGTAAAGACAATTTATAGATCAAATAATATGAACAAATACCCTTATTTGGGTACATGAACCATTGTGTTTTTGGTGCAAAACTAATGATTGTAGAGGGTAGGACCTCTGGAGATTTCTTCTTCATTGAAACACTTTGCTTGGACTATGCATGCCTTGATCCTCATTGATAAGAAAGTGTGGTCAAGAATTTAAGGTGTGCTTGAATCCATCATTATAGACACAAGGTAGTAGAGTAGCTTGGAATATTTGTATGAATTCCAATGGATCTTTTTGGTGTAAAAAGTTGGTGAAAAAGGTGAATCAATCATTGTAGATGGAATAAGATTAATTTTTGATGCAAAATCAGGGAAAAAAATAGTATAATCTAAGTTTGGTGTATATAATATAGAGAATGACATGAATTGTCATTCCTTCTGTGAAACTGATGAAAAATTGAGCAAGAAAAGTGGTCATGTGCCACACACGCCCCAATTTGAGATCTAAGTCTGTTGATTTTGACATTGAGTAATAAGTGATTTTTATGATCCAAAACTTGTGCAATAATATTATAACACGTCACAATGATGTCCCCAATATGGGAATAAATTTGAATCAAGTTTGAGTATTCATCTGAAATAATTTTGTATCTCTATTGCAAACTACCATGTAACTAACCATGATTCTGAGAAATTTTAGAAATCATTGTTTTTCATTGTAGGGACAAAAGCTCGTTGTTTTGGATATCATCATTTTGCATTGCTATCCAAATGAAGTGGCATCTAAAATTGATTTCTAATTAAATTCTGGGTATGATCTATGATCAACTGAGTTAAGCTTACAAATTTTTGTCTGTGCAGCGTGTTGTTTCAACATAGTTTCTAAGACAAATCACTGTGTATGCCCCCTCTTTTGAGGTGAGTTGTGAAGTTTGTGCAATAATTGATCTCAAAAGAAGAGAGTTATGCAAATGATGTTATATAAAAGATTAAAATATGGATTAATAATAATAACATTGGAGATCATGACATCATCATAGATAAACTGAGTAATTAGTAACATAAGATAAATGTAGAAACAAACATACATAGTGTCATGTCGAGATAAGTGTTAGCAATTAAGTATGTAGTGAACAATGATCATATATGAAACTGATATAGAAAAACTCAAGGAGGATGCATGATATCCATCATGGCATTGAAAAATTTGGAAGATGCATGATGTCCATCATGGCATCAAAAAATTGATCAAACTGAGCGAACAAGAGTCATGGCTACGATGCACACATATAAATAATACACCCAAAAGCACACAAAGCATGTAATAAGGACATGGGGCCACATACAAGGGACATGCTCAAATGCCACCCACACACATAAAAGCACACACCAAAGACTTAAAGCCACAATCAAGGACATGTTCAAATGTCCATAACCCAAACAAGATGAATATACATGAGACTTGAAGCAAGGAAGCAAAAATAAAAAATATACATGAATAAGTGAAGTTGATCTACATAAGCAACTTTTAACATCATGATATTTAGTAACTCAAGTATCTAGTAATATAGTAATGCAAAAGTAAGTTAACAATAAACAATAGATTTTATGCAATGTATTGAATTGAATTAAGAACAATACGGATAGTCATAAAGTGATAAACCTCGTGTAAAAGGATACCCCTAGTGAACTTGTCAAGATAAAAACATGTTGTAGAAGCCCTACGATTGGTTTGAATTTGAAAAAGTAGACCCTATGTTCATTGGGACAAGTCCACTAGAATCAAACAAGAACACAGTGCATTTTAATGTCTTCACCTTCACTGTAACTACGTCATTACATAGAGCTGAGTGGAAATATATTTGAGTGAAAGAATTTTCCTATGCTTGGGTAATTAAGTATTACATTATTGTTTTCACTGTTAGATAGAATCAGCCCAATGAAAATAAGATAGAGTTTTTTAGGTCCTCCTCACCCTTGGCCTATAGAGTTGGGCACCATATATAGATATCACCCTCGCCCCACTATTTGCTTACCTTGCGCATTATGGTCAGTAGTAAATTGAGAAGCCCTCAGACAGACTACGCTAGGCACAATCTGTATATCTCTCTCTGGGCACCCAAATCTCTCTCTGGCCCCTATCTATATATAGATTGGACACCCAATCCCCTATATCTATACGGGCTCATGACCCCCCCTCCTAGATCATAGATAGATTAAAAGATAGGTCAATAGTTGGCAGGGATGGGTAGGGGGCTGACTAGATATAACCATCGATTTTCATCCTCTATATCACTATGGTGGGCTTGGCCCCCTCTCTAGATAGTTGTTCTATGCTCACACCTATCTAGACTCTTGTGCCATCACTGCTTGAGATGATTTCTTCTCTCTAATCTAACGAGCAAATCTTAACTCTTTGAATCACTCTACCTCTATCCCATGATGACTTACCTCTATCCCATATGGGGGATGATTGGGAATGAACAACTGACACATGGCACCCCTGTGATATATATATATATATATATATATATATATATATATATATATATATATGTGCCAGGTCATTGGTTCCCTAGTACTACGCCCTTAACATTTAGCGTGTCAAGGGATATGTGTGGCCGACTTGTGGCTTACATACCTCTTTTATATTCTTGTTACATTTCTCTATATTCTTAGTTAGGTCAACCTATAAAATAACCATCGCTAAGTAAACTATATATAGGAGGTAGTGGTTAGTCTTTGATCATCATATTAAGTATTCTGCTCTTACTGCATTGTTGTGGAAGTTGGTCCCTTGATTTGGCTCTGCTATATTATCTAGTATTCTACTTTTCTATCAATTATTGTTGTGTGATCTCTTATCTTTGTATATTCTATGCGATATATAATAATTCTGTGCAAACATCTAAGTAATTTCCTTACACTCAGTTGTTCCCCGCAACTTCCCAATTATGAGTTGGGTGCTTTTACCATTCAGCCATGGATGCTAGATAAAACAAAAAAATAAGTCATAATAAGTATCAACTTAGATCTGAAATTGGTACCCAATTTCATTCTCTCAGAGGCAATTCATACCTATTGCTTTCAATAAAAATATATAATTATGAGTTGGGTGCTTTTTCCATTGACTTATGTAGGTTTTACATTTTATTAACAACTGAGTTTTATATATTTGTTCATATTGGAAGTCATTGATTTAAGTGATTGTAATCACTGATTGAAGTTTAAGTTTTGTTTAAATGAATCTTAAGGATATAGAATTCTGATTGTTAAAGTCTGATCTTTGAAAATATAATCATTTACAAATACTTGATCTTGTGTGAATGGGTTAAGGAAGTTTTGTCCAAGTTTTACATGATTGTTAGTCAAGGATGAAATGCTTAATGTAATTATTGGGCTATTTTGTGTATTTATTAAAGATTGTCTTCTTGGAAACTCTGAATATTATTTCAAAATATTTAGTTGGAACAAGTTTCTTAATTAAGAACATAGTCATATAGTTGATTTTGGAGAACAAGTAAGAAGGTTCATTTAAATTTTATATATCTTATTTGGATAACAAGTTATAGTTATAAAGCTCAATGAACCCTATAATGGTTGTGAGCATTTTTGTAAACATGATCATGATTCTTTACAATTCTAAATTCGTATTTCAGATATGTCTAAAAGACAGTAAATAGACTTGAATACAATTTCTATGTTGGGTTTGTAGGTCAAGTATGCATTATGTAGGTTATTTTGGGTAACAAAATAGAGATGAATATTT
This sequence comes from Torreya grandis, assembly GCA_037957365.1. Lineage (NCBI taxonomy): Eukaryota > Viridiplantae > Streptophyta > Pinopsida > Cupressales > Taxaceae > Torreya > Torreya grandis. The sequence goes on from JARHVA010008862.1 coordinate 399,193, forward strand.
AATGAGAAGTCCTTAATATCTAATTCAAAAGTTGAGTTATTCATTATAACATAGCATAGCTCAATTGTTTTCTTAATGAGAAATAAATTGTGGATATTTGTATTATTGGTACAAATGTTAGTTGATTCAAGTATGACGGTACTTTGAAAATATCATTATAAGGTGAATAAATATATTTATTGATTATAATATTTTGTATTCTATTCAAACTCTTATTGAAGTTACGCTTAGCATAAAATGATTTGTATAAAAAATGCTTAATGCATAAATCTGATTGTACTTATGGCTCGCAATGACACTTTAATTAATTAGATTGAGTGTAAATTACTTCAAGAGATTTACCTTAGGTTGATGGGTTAAATAAAATTCTTAGAGTCTTTCAAAGTTTTATTAAAGGTAATAATTTTGTGAAATAAGCACTAATAAGATATTTTTATTTGCATAATGATACCCTACAATCCAGAGAGTGCAAGACATCTTAACAGAATGCACAAGGTGGTCATCATACTAAATATCATGTTAATCCAAATGGTTAGTAACTTACAACCATTCTGGAAAGGAATGATGACCATCATATGTGGATCCTTAGGAACTCTTTTACATAGAGATAATCTCCTTTTGGTTGTAGTTTACTTTGTGATAATCTTTGTGTCTAATCAACTTTGGAATCAAAATATAAATATGTAAATTTGATTTAAATTGTATGAGTCTCACACACGTCTCTGTTTAAATTATGAGACAAAAAAAGGTTTAAGTGATTAACTTGAAAGTTTGTGTACATTGTTGGAAGTTAAAAGTGAAAATTGCCAACGACAAAAATCATTCATGACTCAAAAAGTTTGAAATTTTTTAGTTCAGATTTTTTGGTGCATGACAACATGTATAGGGAAGTGGTAGTGATAGGTAGTTGAGTATTATATATTATAGTTAAGAGTATCATGTGAAGAAGTGAAGAGTATTGTATGTCTTGATATATCTAAATAGAGATATTATGTGGAGTGGATTCCTTCCAATAAGGAACATTGTATGTTATTTCCATACTTTAAGTGTTTAATCTAACATATTGAGCTATTTAAATTTTGAGTTGTGAGGTTCTTAACATCTGGGACCAAAGCACTTTCTAGGGTCACATTCTACAACAAATTCAATAAGTTAGGTTTTTTTTTCCATCTATTAATGATATGCTCTAACCTCACCCAATGGGGATCCTGTTCATTAGAAACTAGTAATAAATGTGGTGACACTAAGTTTTTCTCCTCAAGTCGACCAAATTTTGATAAAAGTGAGGAAAATTATTGTTGTTTGTTCCAAAATAAGGGATGAGTTTATTATAGAGAATCCTTCTCCTCACACAAAGCTCAAATTATAGTGTTTTTGGTGTGGTTAGAAAGAGTTTTTTAAAATCTTTTTGAAAAGTGGCCACACTAAAGATTCTAAACAATATTGAGGGAAATATGACCATGCAAAGTTGACCCTTCGAAATTGATTTTTGACTATTTTTTTCGCAACACGGAATTAGGGAAGAACCAACCAACTTTAGAGATTTTGTTCTTTTTTTATATTATTTATTGAGATGAGCCTTACACCATTGAAAATACAATGTCAAGGGATTTTCGAAAAGTGGTCACACTAAATATTTGGAGTAGTATTAAGAAAGTTATTTTTTCAAAGTGGGTATTTAGAATTGTAGATTTTGTTGACTCCATAATCTGACAGGATTTCACAACCTGTATAGTCTAACCTAACACAATTATGCTATAAGCCTCAAACATTCTACATGCACATATGAAAATAATGGCTATCAAGGCAAGGAAGATTGTGTAAATCTAGGAACTAATGCATAATTCACAAAGGTAAACAAGGGGAGTTATTACTTACGACTAACCTCTAATAGGGAGATGAATGATGGAAAATGATAGATTAGATAACATCAAATAGTGTCACAGTTATTACTAGGTGATGACAGTTGAGCTACCTCATGACATGTAGAGACCTTGAAGGGCTATAAAAGGCACACACCTAGGAGGGTAAAGGGAGCTTTTAAAAAAAGGGAAAAATGCTATCAAAAAAATGTGAAGGATTATAGAATTAATTTTTTTATCACTTATGGCATGATGTACTTACTAGCAATGAGACAATAATTATTTATTGTGTATTATTACTATGGTTATTATCATGGTCTCAATTGATGGTTATTATTATTATTTCTATTGTAGTTGTTACTATATATATTGATGTGTTATCATAACTAGGGTGGTGTGCTACATTCTTTCACCATCATTTATGTTATCCATTGCTTCTTATTGTTTCTTGATAATATAAGTAGTAGATGATAAACCTAAGCACCCCTGTGAGAGTGAAATGTATACAAGACAAATGTACTATGTCACCATTTCCAACTAAACCTAACCCATATTGGTATCTCTCTTTGCACCTTCACTGAGCATGTAAGGATAAATTATGTGATATGCCAATGCAGTTAGATTGTGTTGGGAGATATGTGTGTGTTGCAAGACTAGTGCATGTGACCAAATAGAAACCCAACATTTTATTTCCATTGCTGGGACCCGGTCAAAATTTGTTGGTTTGATGGTGAGTAGAGAATATGTACCAAATATCACTAGAGAGGATTGAGAATTTGTTGGAATAGGTGAAGGATAAATTTGCGATGAACCATCCTAGTTGTGGAAATCAAGAGCCAAGGGAATGGGTGGAAGACACCCTGCATAATGCACTTTATGAGGTGTTCTTTTAGGAACTACCAAAAAAATTTCATGCATGGCTTGCAATGCATGTGATGAACAAGAATATAAAATTTAATTGAAGATAACATTGGAAATAATAATATGTGGAGTAGTTGAAGGACCTAGATTTAGTTTGGACTAGATTTATTGATATTTGGTCATGTGGCACGTTAAACAATTACATGCTAGAATTTGATTTATCCACATATTCTTGCCTAGAGAATGTTGAATACCAATTTTTCTATGAATCCATAGGTTTGTATTCAAAGTAATTATTGTTGGAGATTAAGAATTTGATGATAAATAGTGGCATAGAAAACTTTCTAATGGTTGGCTAAATTCTTGCACGTATGAGCGACACAAAGGGTAGATAGTGAAGGGGCCATGGTTTTTGGGGAATAACAAGAGATGAAGTATTCAACATGAAGGGACCAAAGGAGTGTGAGCTCTAAAGGTGCAAGTATTATGAGATTCAACAAAAGGTGATGGATGAAAAGGACCTTGGGTAGAGGGAGAGTCCAATTTAAGATATGACATGAGGACCCATGCAACATTAGGATGGCATTAGGATGAATATTGGGTAGAGGAGATGCACTTTGTTGATGGGGAAGTGTGTGCCAGTGAGTTAAAATTAACTTTGGAAAGAGAAGATGAAGTGCCTAAGGAAGTGGAAGACATAAAAGGAGAGACTATTGAGGAAATACCTGTTTTTATTCTCCTTGAAGCACAAGCTCATGTAATTTTCTCACAATTGGAAGAAATCAACCATGAAATTAACCATCTCTAAATTATAAGAGAGTTTATAGCACAAGAAGGAGAAATAAGTGTGTTACAATAAATAATTACTTTCCAACCATCTATGCCAATGGTCACACAACCTACACAACCTTTGGGTCCAATGATGTATAATATGCCACTGACAAGAAGGGGTTTGACCCTTAGGGTAAGTAATACAACATAATGTGGAATGGTAAGAGTTGGAGGACTAGTGATAGGCCAACATGACATTCAAGCAAGAGGAAGAGTCGTAGTATAACTTGTTGTAGGAATCAAGGGATTTATGCCACCATTAGGAGGTACAAGAGGCACCCCTGGAGGAATCCAAGGTTTAGATGCACATTCATTTGGTGCATCGGTACCATAAATGATTCAAGCATGAAATACACCCATACCTACCCCCTATATATTTTATGAAATGTCTTTGATTTGACTAAATATTACCAAGTGAATAGTTTCATAGAGCACGATAAAAAAAATGTGAACTCATTCGACACGCAAAGGGAATTGCATTTTCAAAGCACCAGGCAAGTTAATTTTCCATAGCCTTTTTGGATTGTGCCCATTATTGGTCTTTAATGCTTGATCCAAACTAGGCCATTGTGGGATATGATATCCTAAAGACATATTTCTTGAATGATTTTGATATTTTTGAGTTTGAGCAATAGAATATTGCTACACTGAAGGATATCATTTGAGATTTGATTAAAAACATCTACATGTATGATGCTAGGTTCAAGACTCTAATGTCTTATCTATCCTTTGATATTCACCTAGTACAACGTTCACAATGGTTTTTTAGAGGGTTTCTTGCACCCTTTAGGCACACCCTATCCGTGAATATGTTCACTTAGCCTCAAGAGGCAATCAAGGTGAAATTAAGCACCGAATCCATTGGAGGCACAAATACGAGAATCAACCCATTCATGGAGGTGCAATTTGCCTCAATGGCATCATATCTATAGAAGATTAAAACCAATAGCACATAATATTATCAAATAAGGTATAAACTGAAAGGTAGATGGACATAATAATATTAATTACTTAAGGAAAAATGTGAGAGCCCTCATTGCTTCATGCAAGGTATGCCATGAAGGCCATGATGTGTGAAACTATCCAATCCTGTAGCATGCAATCAAAAATAAGGTATCTCTCTAGTGCAAAATATATGATGCCTCCATCCAAAACACTGAATATTTTTAGGTGATTGATGAGATCCATGAGGTGAGATAACAAGGTACATGATAAGCCATTAAAGGTCCACTTAATCAAACTTATGGTGATTACGGGAAACAATGTGGTTATAGAGGCCATGGTTGGGGATGTGGAGGTGGAAGGTTTCCCCCACATACTTGTTATAAGTGTGGATCACCAGAGCACTACCAATGAGCCTTTATAGAGTATCCCATTTGTGGGTATGTTTGAATTGGGCACAGGGTTGAAGAGTGCCTAGATTTGTATTCTAAAATCACACTTAAGGATAGGCCCAAGAAGGGTACCGACATGATTAGGCTTGTGCATAATTCAGAACAATGGTTTTGGAGGCATAAATATAGAAGGATGTTGGCTTAAGGGTGCATGTAACAACCTATAGGTATCATAACTACACAACCAACATTAGCTCCCAAGGAAAAGGTTTGAGTAAGATATGATCTAAGAAGATCTGAAGGTAAGGTGGTGTGCCCCAAGCCCTCCATAACACCTTATCTAGACAACTCACATTAGAAGGATGTACTACACAAATCCATGGATGTCACACAAAATTTTCAAGGTGAACTTCGATGTGTTCAAGACTTAGAGGAAAAGAAAAGGAAGAAGCCTTGCCAACCCCATGTACAGGTTTATGAGCTAGAGAATAATTTCAATGACATGCTAGCTCTCATATGCTCATATAGATCGATCCTTTTGTTGAGAAATATTTTGGCTGATTATATGGGGGAAAAACCTGCTAAAGTACCTGCACCATATTTAACATGAGGGAATGAGGAAATAATAAACAAAAATATAGGTTATGACCAAGAACTACTCATATATGTGGACATAATGAATGGTTAGTATCTAACATTCTAGTGGACATGGGTGCCAAAGTCAATATCCTCATAGGAGATGCTTGGCACAAGTTGGGAAGCCTTACACTACAAACCTCACCAAATATTTTGTTCATGGAAAACAATTCCCACACTCAAATTATGGGGATTATACATAATATTTGTGTTGATATAATGGACACAAAGTTTCAAGTAGACTTTTAGGTAACTGATTTTGTTTGGTTTACCTTGGTGCTATGCCAATAATGCAGATATGCCCTTCGATAAGTGCTACATGAGTTTTAAAAATGGGAAATAACTTTTCATGATTTCCCTATTAAGTGATCAAGCCCCCCTTATGTTTAATGTGTTGACTTGGAGGAAAAGATAAAAAACATATACAACATCACAACGCATGGATTGAAGAACCTAGAGCCAAATAATGATAGGATCTTACATTAGGGACAAGGCACATTCCACTTCTGACATCACAAGCATTCCCTATGATCGATGGGTACAAGAATAATATGAGTTTACAAGAAGAGAGTGGGGTGCGGTGCACTTGTGACCTAAAATTTTACTTGTATTAGAATAATTATATGCCACCATCAAGCCCTTTTCAGTTAATAAATAGATTTAGGTATCATACACCATATATAAGGTGAAGAGGGTGTTTCACATAAGCAAGGGAAAACTCACTAAGTTGACTCAGTATGATGGTTCCATGTGTGCTAATGCATTTATAAATGACATTGAGTAAAGTGTTTCCAAAGAGAAGGATCAGTTAGATATTTTGACATACACTCTAAAGAGCATTATTGTGTACTGATAGGCCACCCACAAACCAAGTCTCCCCACCTAGACTGAAGTTAAAGATGCTATATGCTCTAGATTTGAGCATAAAAAAAACCACCAGGGACTACTACATGTAGTGATGATTCATATCCATGGATGCATGTTAGTATATGTGAAGACATCTAGACCTAGTGTACCCCTTGTTTCCTAATAGGACAATGGGTTCACATATTATATTAGAGAAAGCTTGGGCTTGCACATGGTACATTGTGAATGAGACGAGTGGGGAAATTAATTATTGGAAGACCCTAAAGGATAATTTAATATATATCTTTTCTTTATCCTCCAAATAACTTGGAGATGGTTGAAATTCTTCATTTCATCCACCACACCATCCTAAAGGATGATGCCATAATGGAAGAAAGGGTAAAAAAAATGTACAACAATAAGGGACTTTAGTTTCCAAAGTTCTTTGAGGACTCTAATATGAATAATGATTTGATTGATGATGATGATATGGTTTAGATGGCACAAAATTGGTAATACAAGGCTGAGGAGCATAAAATTATGTGGAAGATAGAGAAATAACCCCAAGAGGATACACACAACCACTTACGAGTTGAGACTTCTCATGGGGAGTGATAGGTAATAGATGTGAAATATGAATAACATAAGTGCTATTGAGAGCCTATAAAAATCACTAAAGTGAATATTAGATCAAAAAAAGAACCCAAACTATCCATCATTGGGGAATATAGGTTTGTTGTAGAATTGGCACACATTATGAAGTTGCTATAGGAATTTCAAGACCTCTTCCCAATAGGATACAAGGAGATGAAGGGTGTGCATCCTTCCTTTGGTAAAATGAATATAAAATTGGTAGATGATATAATACCCATAAATAAATGACCATATCAAATGAACCCTAATTTTGATGCCAAGGGTAAGGTATAAATTGACAACATGTTGGCTACTTTTATGATCTACCTAGTTGAGGGATCTGAAAGGATCAAACTAATGGTTATTAATATCACAAAGGATGGATGCATCCACATATGTATTTAATACTATCTACTCAACACTACATTCATCACAAAACCATTTCCCACTCCGTTAATGGACGAACTTCTTGAGGGAGTAGTAGGTTGTGACATATACACCATCACTGATGGATTTTTAGGATATCACTAGGTACAGATTGAAGAAGAGGATAATCCCAAAAACACATTCACTATCAAATAGGGTTAATTTTCATATAATGTCATGTCATTTAGCCTGAATATTGCACCAATTGTCTTCTTGTGTATCATCATAGCAACCTTCAAAGTCTTTGTTGACTATTTCCTTGAAGTCTGTATGGATGACTAGACAATTTATGTGTTGGTAAAGGCCCACCATGAAAACTTGTGGATCATGTTTAATCACTATCACTAGCTCCAAATTTATCTCAACTTGAAGAAATACATTTTGGTGACACCCCTTCACACATTTATTAGCCATGTGATTTGTAAGGATGACCTCCTTGTTAAACCTACCAAGGCAACCATCATTCCTTAGCTTGATGCACATGCATTTTTAGGGCATCTTGGCTATTTTTAAAAATTCATTTGCTACTATGCCGAGATCACAATACTACTAGAGGGACTTCTATGAAATAATGGTTGAATTATATGGGGCAAGGTAAAAGAATATGAATTTGAAACATGTAAGTGTGTTGATCCTATAATTTTATGATTGAACAACCCCATTTCATGTGCATATTGACGTGTCGAGGATAATTGTAAGAACCATCTTAACTTAGTTAGGTGACAATAAGATGAACCATCCCATTTATTTTTTTATTTATAATCTTAGGATAAATGCGCAAAACTATGTAACCACTAAGCATGCATCACTTGAAATGGTGTACGTGTTGTAGAAGATCTACTAATATCTACTGGCCATGCCATTTGTATTATTTACTGATCATGAGGCCTTGAAGTAGCTCATCAATAATAATACTCCATGAAAGGATTTTCTTATGGAATTTTTTTGTGGTTTTAAAGTTTGATAAATAAAAATTAGGTCCTAACCACCTGTCGCTCATCAATATAGGTGAATATGCACAAAACATTGAATATGGTCTGATGGATGCTCAATTGTATGTGATCCAATGCATCCCTCAAGATATTGAAGATATTGATTCTTTTCTCACATCTAAAATTGCTCCAAACAATATTTATACTAAGGAAAAAAATTAACTGGCTATCCACACCACCTCATATTAGCTTGTCAAGGGTGAACTTTACAAGCTCGGGTATGATGAAGTCATGTGTAGATGTATTTTAG